>PRKT01000393.1:0-55791 GCA_003671525.1 Saccostrea glomerata
TTATACAGGCCCACGGTTTGTTGACGCAGAGGACCAGGGGTACTTTGCTTATATGATATATATAATATATACATATATGTAATACTGAACATGCATTATATAATTAAGAAAATCATGCAATGTCGTGCACAAGCGTTTAATGTCACGAGGATATATGATTGCGCCCATGAGAAAAGGGTCCTTATGGCATTTTTACTAAAACAGAGAAATAACGTCATAAAGACGTGACGTTGCAGATCGACGGCGAGTGTCAACGCAGATTTTTTTTTACCTCCTGTTTACGTCTTTGACACTAACTTTTATCGTAGGTCTGAATATTGATAATAGAGTTTCATTCGCATATTTGATCTGTGTCTAAATCCTTTTATCCACTAGTTCTAATTTTTTTTAAAAATGACAAAATTTTATCCCAGATCGGTTCCTTTACTATAGTACAGTTGAAGCTAGTATTTATACCTCGAAGACAGAAATATAGGGCCTATAATAAATAACTATGATCTAAATTCATTTTTGCCAAAAGCTTCAGACAATGTGATTATTTGGCTTGTTGAATACATGAACGAATGAATTCGAATTTGATATTTGTGGACCAGTTTGAGATTTTGTGACTGTGTTGTATTAGACACGGAAAAAAATATAATATCACAAAAGAATTTTGATCCGCTCCATCATTCACAACATGTAATCATTGAATCACCGGTGCAGGTTAACTTTTGTAAATCTTGTTTTTATGCGATGTACATAATTGTGTATAATATCACCTATACAGCATTTGTATAGTGTATTTTTAGCGATCAAAGGCTTAATTTATCTGGTTTATTGAGTATTTTTGTTTAGTTAACGTCCCTCATGGGATAATCACTCTTGTAAAGATGCCATTACTTGCCGGTAGAGAGTTGCAAATTTTTACACTACCATAGAGCAGTGAGGAATCTTTTTCGTGCCAGCTTCTACTGCAACACCGGACCTCAGTTTGTACAGTTTTATCTGAAAGACCGTTCTCTGCTGGCGGGTTATGTAATTTTTTTCTGCAATAGCTGCGACCTTTAATTCCAGTAATAACAAACAAAGAAAGACATTTTATTGTTTATATTAATATCTCTTTAAATAATCATTGAACGTAGGGTTAAAAAGATTAAGTATTGTACTAATGATGCGAACGTCTTTATACGTTTCATTGATGGAACAGCCACTGAAATCTGTACAGGCGACATGCCTAATGTAGTTCAGGCAGTGATTAACGCAATTGGTTTTCTTAAGAAATAAAGGAGAAAATATTCAGTGGATGTAAATATACACCGACGTACCGTGTCGCAGTAGATGACGACACGAAAAACATGCCTTACTGCTCAATTCTGCGTGCCGAGTATAGAATAAAATTTGCAGCTGTCCACCGGCTGTCCACCGGCAAGTGGTGGCGTCTCCATATGAGTGAAAAAAATGAATCTTAACACTGCAATCTCGCCCCTTTTTAAATGCAGAATTTTACCGTTTTAAATCACAACATTGTTATCTTATAGTTAAAGTATTCAAGTATAGTCTATGTAAATACTAATACAGGATTTTTTAGGAAAAGGCTTTCAATATATACATGATATCGATTAAAGAAAGTCGCATATATTTCACTGTAAAACGTCGCCATCACGGCTTTGTAGGAGTATTTGAATGAGAAAGCGGGACGTCTATCAAGCGTGCGATTAGTGTGAATACATTAGCGTGTGTTCGAAGTGTAAGAAGTTTTATAATTAAGTGACACATAAAACCCCTCTTTTCTTAGTGCCAAATATAAGAATCTTTTTTTTTTAATTTGTCAGGCTTAGCTTCGTTTTTTCTGCTTAACTTACGAGTTACATTTGTAATGATTTATTAGAAATTCGTCTAATTATTTATATATAAAGGCACACAATGGATTTTATGAAAAGAGCGCATAACGCAGGATACACTTTTTTTTATACTTTAAAACATTATTTTTATAGCGATGATAATTAATCCACTAAGGCTTACAAATAATCCATTAAAGCTTATTAATGTTTCGTTAATAATTATATCATAGAATGTACATATATAATTTTGCGAAATTCGTGTGCTACAACAAAAATGGTTGAATTATGATATAAAACATTATGTATAAAAGTTTGAATTTTTTTGTCCATAAAGAATAAAATCGCAAGAAAGTGAAAAATTAAACGTCAGTTTAACGTCAATATTATCGCTGCTAAATATAAAAAAATCAGTGTTAGACAAATACAGTACAGATTGCATTATTAATCCATGCCATGCACAGACAAGTTACTGTGATAATATGATCTTCCTTATTTAGGAATTATTATTTGTCGAAATCCACTCGTGTACATTTTGATTTTTACAAACTCTCGTCCTGTTCTGAAATAAATAATAAATCATTTCAAATAATTTTTGCGCCCCTTTTCATTCGATTTTTGTTACTAATAATTATATTCAAATCTTTAATTGTTGTTAGATTTTGTGCCGATGCAAAATGTTACAACATTTGTAGTGTCGCCAGAAGAAATCTGGAGTTTCCCTCTATATGCATTTTGTGCAATGTATTCGTCTAGTGACTTTTCATCCGATACATACCGGTAGGTCTTTTTAACGTCCCATTGTTCGATGTGATGTACATACAATGTATACTTAGGAACAAAGGAAAATTTATACATCAGGCACGTAGCATCGTTTTTGAAAGTGGGGGGGCCAACCTGAGAAAATTTTTTTTTTCTTTACCTAAAAAAAGTTGACAAGCAAAAAAAAACCATGTTTTCAATAGACATTTTCTATAGTAAAGGTATTGTTTGGGAAAAAAGTGGGGGGGCCAGGCCCCCCCTGGCCCCCCGGATACTACGTGCCTGTACATGTAATATATATATCCATTGTATTTTTTTCTAAATTCTGTATTAATGAGATACAAGCAGTAAGTGCTAGGTTTTTGCAACAAGCCTCCAATATATATTAATTTATAAATATCGAAAAAATCAAACATAATCGACTGAAATTTCGTTTAATAACAAGTAAATCAAAAATGTTAACACATCTTAGATATACTGGTATAAAAAAAAATTATCCCAGGGTACATTACCCATTTGAAAATGATTTGACCATCGATAGCTCGCAAAACTAGACACGATGTCGCGTTGATCTGCTTAAAGCATGAAAGTGAATAGATTTGAGTCACGTGTTCAATGCTTTGTTATTCATGAGGTCAAAGACGGGTTGAAATTTGTAAGCAAGGTTCCTTTACTATTGGAACAGGTACCCGTGATTTTGCACCTTTTTGGAAAATAACAAGTGAGCGCACGACTGTTTCAATTTCTTTCATGAATGTAAGTGACTATAGTATAACTCTTTACATTGACCCTTTTTACTACAACTTGAAACATCTATGCGCTCATATAAAAAATTGGCTTGCAAATGGGGGTGTGGCCTAATGTCTATGAGAAATCGATGTAAACAACGTACCCCTGCTATATTAATCAGATAAATACCCAATTACAGTGCAAGGAAGTGAAAATTGAAAATGAAATTAATAAACTACAATGTTTGATGGAAAGATTGAGACAAAAATATGTAGGAAATCTTCAAACTTATTTTTTGTAAATTATCAGGGGGCCAAATGTGGACGTTTAAACGATTAATTCTTTTTGGAGAGGGACGTTAAACAATATACAATCAATTAATCTAGCTGAGCTGCTGGACCTGAATTTGTCATTTAATGCTAATAAACTATTTAGTATTGATGATTAACAAGTCCGATTATAATATATAATTTTTTGGTAAAAGCAAGGAAAGAAAATTTATTAAAAAGATTGCTTCAATGTGCTCATATATCATATCAATTAATACTCCTGTTAACTGACGTTTGGAATTTACCAGATCCGTCAAGCGTCATCTTATGTAGATGAGTACCTACGTGGTACGACTTCCGAAATCTATTTACGACAATCTATGTCAGATCTTGTCCATGCTTGTATTCAGTCCCGGCATTCTTCAGCCAAACAATATGATATCTGGGTAGAGCACGACGGGAAGAGTATCACAGGATGGTATTGTCAGTTTCCTATTGGTGCCAGAACTGTTGGAATTTGCTCCCACGTTGCCTCTGTCATTTGGTATTTAGCATATGCGAGGCATATCAACTATAAACCGAAAGAGGACAAAATATCACCATTGTTAATGGATGCTGCAGAAAGCAAAAAGGCATAACAATATGTGTCATATACATGTAGTTACGTTCAATTCAAAGCAAAATATTGTGATGAGTATTCCAATCATAAAGACACAATATACTTATGTCGGTTATTAATATTGGTAGTGCATGTCATGGAAGCAAATTCAACAATGAAGTATGAGACAAAGTAAACGACTTTGATATACACTAACTAGTTATTTCACTTTTTAAAAAAGATGCCTTTAGCTTACAACTTTACAGTATTGATGAGTCGAAAGTGTATATCTACTGCTTGCCGGGTGGTTGAAATGTTCGCTATAAATATAAAATAAACATAAAATGTTATTCCTTTTGCCTAAATAAGGTTATACCTATCTTGTAAATAGAGTCAACTACGTAACTGTATCTATATTTAGACGTAACTCTTCAAGCGTGGTGGGTATTTAAATGTCCTTCTCGATATAGGAAATAATCACGAATTTCTGCAACACCCTCTTTCTTTTCTATAACTACTGGAACAATTTTGACCAAAGTTGGTATAAAGCATCCTTGGGTTAAGGTGAGTTTCAAATATTAGAATGAAGGGCCAAGCCCCTCACAAGGGAGATAAACAAAAAAGACAAAAAAGGGTGTATGGGGTAATTAAGAATACGAAGAATACTGAAGGTCATTCCACACTTCTCCATGTGATGCTCTATTACCTCAGTGTGTTTCCGTTCTTGAGACAAAATGCTTGGCTGATCAAAATCTTATGTAAAAAATACAAATTTTCCCAAAAATCACGAACGGAAGTGAATTTTAGATATGTGAGGGACACCGGTACCCCTGGATATATTTTTCAGAATGCGTCTTTCCTGAATTGAACCATGCACATGAGATATGACCTGTGCTATGAAAAAAAAGAATAATAATTAGATGTGTTCTTGTTGTCTTCCGACCGACTTATCTTCCGAATTGTATGCTACATCTTCCAATTAAATAGATTTCAAAATGTATCTTTTTGTTTACGTTCATTTACATCGTCTCTATACATAAACTATGACTGATCATGTGTTACTACTGTTTATACATGTGTAACTACTGTTTATACATGTGTATTACTGTTTATACATACCCGGTATGTTACTACTGTTTATACATGTGTACTACTGTTTCTACATGATTGCGCCCATGAGAAAAGGGGCATTTTTACTAAAACAGAGAAATAACGTCATAAAGACGTGACGTTACAGATCGACGGCGAGTGTCAACGCAGATTTTTTAACCACGTGTTTACGTTTTTGACACTAACTTTTATCGTAGGTCTGAATATTGATAATAGAGTTTCATTCGCATATTTGATCTGTGTCCAATTCATTTTGTCCACTAGTTCTAATTAAAAATCAAAGTACTGAAAGCACTCGTGGGAGTTGAACATGGTGTAAAATAAAATCTTTGATCGGGCGGTTAAGGGAGTGAAAAAAAATTATTAATTCAAATACAGACAAACGTTTCAGATTTTTTGAGTTGCAACTGTTACAGTCTTGAGAAAGACATTCAGAGACATTGAATAGCAAAACAATTCATGGCCCATAATGCTTGCCTGCCTACATTAGTCCTTTTTTTTTTACACCCCCTCCTTGAAAATCGGGAGGGTTTTTATTAATCGGGATTTCCGTCCATCTGTTAGTTACGCTTTAGGTATACCCATCTCTTATCCGCAACTCCTCTTACACCACTGAACGAAATTTTCATAGAATCTTTATTACATATAGCCGTTGTGCTTCTTCTATTACTTTTTCATCCTACACATATTTTGAGTTTCCCATTGCAAAACATGGACACTGCCATTATATTCATATTAGAGGTAGTTGATCATTTATATAATTCACTGCTCACAGTTACAAATTTGTAATATATTTTTCCTTTGCACCTTTACCATGTGTTATGAAAATTTCCATTTCGCAATAATACCAATGTTGATAAAATGCGGATTTTTACACAGCATCCTTTTAAGATTTCCTCTTTCATTGTAGGACGCTACACTAACACTGAGTTCCTTTACGAAATTTTTTCGAGGTTCTTTATAATTTAGTTTTACTTTGAACGAAATCTAATATTCAAAATAAGATTACTTTATCATTACATTTACTTATATTATGAAAATTAGATCAATTCAGGAGAAAATGACATGAACTATTTGTGGCGGATGTTTATGCATATTTTCTGTTGAATATCATAGGAGTAAATCAGCCGACACAGTAGCCTCGCTTTCGGCTCTATATAATCAACACAAATTACTGCGCATGTTAAATACGTGATGCCCATGGGAGATTGAACATAGTTCAACTCCCAAAAAATGACAGAATTTTTCCCAGATTGGTTCATTTACTAGTACAGTTGTTCAAAGCTAGTATATATACCTCGAAGACAGTTATTAATATAAAAAACTAGAGGTACTGTGAGCGATGAGCTCACTAAATGATACCCCCCGCCTCCCACATGGTTATAACTGGTGAAAAAGTCCATGTTTTCCTGTGGCCGGGAAACCCAAAATATGTGTCGGATCAAAAAGTAAAATAGGAGGTGCACAATGGCAATATGTAATAAAGATTCTGTGAAAGTTTCATCAATATTCATTCAGCGGTATGAGAGGAGTTGCGGATAAGAGATGGGTACCCCAAAGCGTAACAGACGGACGGACGGACGGACGGACGGAATTAACGATTACTATATACCCTCCCGCTTTTCAAGCGGGGGGTATAATAATTTACTGTTTATACATGTGTTACTACTGTTTATACCTGTGTTACTACTGTTTATACTAGGCATGGCAATCGATTGCAGAATTGCTAATCGGTTAACCGCAAAACGTTGCGACCGATTAACCGGTTAGTCGTATCAAGATTTACCTTTTGAAATTTTCTTTACAAATACACAAGAAGGCTTTAAAAGACGTTGGAAGTTACATTCTCTTTATTTTTTTGATCGGGAAATTTTATGTACATAAGTATTTATTTTATTTTAATTTTAATAGACAAGAAAAATTAAGAAAACCATGAATTTTGCTTGAGAAATCAGACAGGGAAGCGCGGATAATTTTCCAACGAAGATGTTAAAGAAGTCAATTCTGCATTGTCACCATATGCATAAATCAAAACTACGTTTGAACTCTCACTTTATCTACAATAATATAACTTTATTTCTAATAACATAATTTAATAGATAATGGCTAAAAAGACATACCATAATTAAAACTGCTTAACGGTGATGTATTAATATAATTAAATATCATTAAATAATCACAGGACTATCTGGGTAACGGCATGATATTTTAAAAACAGTAATTAACACTTTACGAATCGACCAATTACCCCTGCGATCTCAATAAAGAGACCTGTAAATACTTCCAAATATTTTAAGTTATAAGATGTGTAAAACTACTTAATAAACATCTATGCAGCAGTTACCTTTCTTAAAAAAGAGAAGAAGGAATTTCAAGAAAACTGTGGTCAAATTAAGATATAATACTGAGTATTCATTTTTTTCCGACTTACCGATTACAGATTTGCTAACCGATTAGTATCGTTCCGACCGATTAATCGATTAACCGGTTACAAATTGCCATCCCTAGTTTATACATGTGTTACTACTGTTTATACATATGTTACTCCTGTTTATACATGTGTTACTATATAATGTTTATACATGTGTTACTACTGTCTATACGAGGGCTGTTCGTAAAGTTCGTGGACAACATTGATAATTACTGACAAACATTGAAAAAATATTTAAAACTATTATTTTCACTAAATTCATGTTTCGTTTTGTTAATATGCAAGTTTTCAACAAAAACAAAGCACAAATAGTTATATTTTTATCAGATACAAAAAAGACGCACACTCATTCCCGGAGCACTAAATCGAAAATCCTTGACGTTACCTGACGTCAAAAGCTGAATACGAGTACATGTAACTTTTTTCAACAAAGTCACTCTTTAACTCAATACATTTCTTATGTCGCTTTAACCAGACATAAAAATGTGCACAAAATGTTCAGGTTTCATACGTAAAATAATATTAACAATGCCTGTCTCATTACCTGCAATCATCCTTCCTCTGCCCGCTAAAAACGACTATATTTATGGAAATACGGCAAAATAACGTTACAAAATTGACTCTTTACAGCACCGCAATCTCAGAATGATGGTCTTTCTTCACGCATGTCATCCTGTGAACTGTTCCTTCCGTCTGAAAATTTTATTTTCAACTAAATACATAAGATAGGCTTTCTAAACTATATTTTCCAGACGGATTACAGCATTTAAGGGTCTCTGTTAGTTTTTTTCCGATGTCTTCACAGAACTTTATCACTGCTCACTGCTCCGCCTATTCCGAAAACGTCTCTTTTTTTAACAAAGCCGATCCTGCCATAATAGATTCTAACCTAGATTTCTCAGCCACTTCTGAACTCTGAACGTTCAATTTTTGCAGGTTTGTACTTTGTAGTTATAACTTTTGTCAACCCCGTAATGTAAAAGCAATCCGAATTTCCGCAGAATTTTGAAAAATACAAATGAAATTTATAAAGTGATATGAAACTTTTTTAATTAAAATTTTGCGGTGCTCCGGGTCACCATCCCAAGTCTAATAATGAAGCCATTATTATAAATATTTATTTGAAATTGAATATTATTTTACATTTTATAATTGATATTTAGTAAAGGATTATAAATATGTTAATAATAAATATCAATGACACCATCTTTCTTTAAATTTGAGCTTGTCCACGAACTTTACGGACAACCCTCGTACATGTGTTACTACTGTCTATATGAATGACCACATGGCACAACAACAACCAGTGATCGTCTTTGAGGAAAGTTTCAGAAAGATTGTCCCGGCCATCTTCAAGAAAACGCCTGGAAAAAAAAAAACATGCGTACAATAGCAATATGTCGTCCCCAACTTCGTCTGGGGCGACATAATAATGAATCAAAGATTTATAATTACGTTATTTTTTTCTGCATGAATGAAAATGGACGAAAAGACCGTTGGCCTCATTTTTGGTGTTTACTTAGGTAAAAAAATTTTTTTAACGCTTTAACAAGATTAAGAGACAGGAAAGACCCATTTAATAGCAAGAAAACTTAAAATTGAAACAGTTGATTGTGTGTCCAAGATGAAATATCCTATAATTTTCATGGTATTGAATAAACTAGATCAAAAAATCAAAAGAAAGTGGAGCCTTATGCAAATGTCAATGGTTAAACAGCAAAAGTTTCCCGTTATTACGCTAAAGTTTCGCGCTATAACGTTAAAGTTGCGCGTTCGGTCATAAGCAAAAATTTAGCGTTTATTCAAGAATATTTTTCTTAAAGCTATTAAAATAATTAAGCACAATTGACTTCCGTAAAAAGAATTGTCTCATCTAAGCTTAAATTGTAAATTCATAAAAACATATTTAATGTAAATAAATTAAGAGAACATGTATTGACCAAAGTAAAGAAAAAATTGGCATGTTGCGAAGGCCCATGACAGGTGGTCTAGCGCCTCCTTCCCTCACAGTTTCAGAGGACGCCTTGAAGCAGACGTTTTGCCCAACTTTCTTATTTCATTAATTTAAAATTCTGTGTATAAAGAAGAAAGTACGGTATGTGACAAATTCCGCAAATCTGCCACTGCCAATAATTGGCCTAAGTATACTGACACGCAACATCCTACTTTAAGGGGGAAATAATTAAGTAAAGTAAAGAATTGTGTATCTTAAATTATGAATGGATGGAAATACCTTGAATATTGCAGTAAACACGTATCATTCAGTGTTTTAACTATCAAAGCTCAACAAGCCTCAAACAGTTAATTTGTGTTCGATGAATGTTGCAACAAGTTTTGAACATTTCTAAGATCCATATTCTTGATATGGAACCTTGACTGAAAAACCAAAAGGGATAATTTGTCCCTTTAGTCAGTTCTAGTTTTACATAAAGAATGTCAAGTACACTATCGTCCATACAAGTACAAAAAAAAAGGAAAAAAATGAATGAAGATTCATGAGGAGGTATTTCCCTTCTCGTAATTTAAAGATTGAGTTTTTGATACAATGAAGAAAATACACTTTAAAATTATTTTTTATCACAGCTATTGAAAAGCATTCTTCCAAAAGTACTTTTTTCTATTCGGTATGAATATAGAATTAAAAACATTTTCGTAAAAATGTATTAGTATTACATTTAAAGTAGATGAAAATAGTGCAGTAAACCCGTATCATTTAAAAACTCTTTTTTTCTACCGAAGCTGAAATATGCATCAAACAGTTTTTTTCTTTATTCACTAGAAGACGACATCACTGAAGAAGAAGTTTAAATCCAAATACATCAATGCCACCAAAGAAATTGAGGAACTAAAAGGTAAGTAGTATCTGAAGTATGCAGTTTATTTTTTGTTTATTCAGTAGAAGATGACATCTCTAAAAAAAGATTCAAAACAAAGTATTTTAATGCAACGAAAGAAATTGAGGAGCTAAAACCTGAGTAGTAGAAGAAGTATATATTTGGTATTATGACACGACGCTTAAACCAAATACACAAGATTATAATATGCAATTATACATAAAACAAATACACATCTTTATACATTTCATTATACATTTATAAATACACAAAATCTTCACCAATGTCTTTAGACACAACTTCAAACAGTTTTTTCTTTGTGCAATAGAAATTAACAAGAGGAAACACCAGACTGAGGAGAGAAGTGAGAAGTCTTAAACCAGAGAAAGAAGACCTGCTGAGTCCACTGACTGTATAACTGCTTTATTGAGGGACAACGAAGAGGCTATCAAAAAGTATTGCGAATTTCACTCATTACAGGATCATTTACAGGTAAGACAACCATTGTTTTCACTTTCAGACCGGGAAATTTTGATAATAAGAATGAAAACACCAACATTGGTATGTAAAAATGGTAGAAAAAAGAATTGTCTCATCTAAGCTTAAATTGTAAATTCATAAAAACATATTTAATGTAAATAAATTAAGAGAACATGTATTGACCAAAGTAAAGAAAAAATTGGCATGTTGCGAAGGCCCATGACAGGTGGTCTAGCGCCTCCTTCCCTCACAGTTTCAGAGGACGCCTTGAAGCAGACGTTTGAAGGGCTATCACAGATTTGCGGCTTGCTAGATAGCAAAGATACAGAGGTACAGACAAATTTAAGATAAAGCTTTGTACTTCAAATTTTGCCCAACTTTCTTATTTCATTAATTTAAAATTCTGTGTATAAAGAAGAAAGTACGGTATGTGACAAATTCCGCAAATCTGCCACTGCCAATAATTGGCCTAAGTATACTGACACGCAAAAGACACGCAACATCCTACTTTAAGGGGGAAATAATTAAGTAAAGTAAAGAATTGTGTATCTTAAATTATGAATAACTTCAATATGGTAAACATCGGTACTTCCTTACCATAACTTGAAGTCAAGTTTGAGTCTGCTTAACAGAAATCAAAAAACATAAATCGGTTATGGCTTACAGTAAAATTTGCAATGGTTATGAAATCTAATCGAAAGTAACACTTTATAAAAATGTTCCTGGCAGAAAAGACTCCTATCACGCAACGAAGATTGCACATCTACTAGATTACATAGATGTAGTGGAACAAAAGTATTTATCTGGAATGAAAAAGGCATAACCTTCTAGGGATGCTTTATGGGGGTTTTGTCAAACAATAGGAAGGTTTTACAGGGAATGTAGGAGGGGCTTAGTTTACTATAGCATGGAATAATTCACTGACTGTATAACTGCTTTATTGAGGGACAATGCAGAGGCTTTCAAAAAGTATTGCGAATTTCAATTATTACAGGATCATTTACAGGTAATACAACCAAAGGTGGATGGAAATACCTTAAATATTGCAGTAAACACGTATCATTCAGTGTTTTAACTATCAAAGCTCAACAAGCCTCAAACAGTTAATTTGTGTTCGATGAATGTTGCAACAAGTTTTGAACATTTCTAAGATCCATATTCTTGATATGGAACCTTGACTGAAAAACCAAAAGGGATAATTTGTCCCTTTAGTCAGTTCTAGTTTTACATAAAGAATGTCAAGTACACTATCGTCCATACAAGTACAAAAAAAAGGAAAAAAATGAATGAAGATTCATGAGGAGGTATTTCCCTTAGCAACATACGAGGGGCATTTCAAAAGTCCTGAGAACTGTTGAATAAAAAAATTACCATTTTACAGAAATTATTGAGTTTGATATCATTGGAAAGATAAGAAAAATATACACATATTGTGACGTCACTTTATAATTTTTATGACGTAATATCTCCAAAAATGACGTCAGAATATAGAATGTTTAGCATACTGAAAACTCGCGTTTTTATCCACATGGCACAATTTTAAAAGTGCTGCCAAAGGCTTATTTGAAAATATATTTCAAAGAAAATTTTCATTTGCAAAGAAGTAGAGTAGGACTATGGTACTGTATATCAACAATTCTATATTTCATTGTTTGGTTTGTTAACTGGCGCGGTTTATGTCCGGTTATGCTATTATCGACATTCATCCAAGATTTCAAGTTACATGATACGACTGGATTTTCGGTTTTTATATACTCCTCTATTGTATTAAATAAAACAATTTCTGTATAAAACTAAAGTATATTAATGCAGTTTTCAACAAATATATTTTGAGTAACAGTACTCTTACCGTTTACAAATAAAATGTACCAAAGTTTTGCCCTTGACTTGTTTCTGTGCGTATTTTTCTCATTAATTCAACTTCGGAGCCCCAAAACTCAGTACTGCTTTTGACTTTTGACTCCATAAACGTTTATAAATTACATAGACAGGAACAATCTTATTTAATTTCCATGAATTAATTTTCGCGAATATGTGGAGGTACGGCGGGGTTACAACTGCACCCGCGCCATTTTAGATTTTACGAGAAAACATGGGGCACACTAAATTTAACTTTTCATGAGCCTTCACCGATCCCACAAATATGGTTAAAACACTTGACGAATTGATGCCATAAAATGTAGTAACACGATCGTATATTTTACTTTGATTGCCAACTTTGCCTTATTCTCACAGTTGGGTCTGTTTTACGCAATATTTTGAGCAAGATTCGATAAAAACATTCGATGTTTGACAATTGCTTAAACCATCTCAGAACAAGAAGATCTCTGAAATAGACCACCATATGATAGATTGTAGTCTATGTAAAGATTCTACCAGCTGTCATTTACATCCGATAGCTTGCACCCGAGTAATGAGCAAAAGTTGTTTTTAAAATTTTACATTGATGAAATTGTGTCTTTTGTTACGTCATTTTTATGACCAGTATTGTAAGTATGCGGAAGTATGACGTCATTTTCGGGGTTTTTACGTCATCAAAATTATAAAGTGACGTCACAATGTGTGTATATTTTTCTTATCTTTCCAATGATATCAAACTCAATAATTTCCGTAAAATGGTTAATTTTTTATTAAACAGTTCTCAGGACTTTTGAAATGCCCCTCGTAATTTAAAGATTGAGTTTTTGATACAATGAAGAAAATACACTTTAAAATTATTTTTTATCACAGCTATTGAAAAGCATTCTTCCAAAAGTATTTTTTTCTATTCGGTATGAATATAGAATTAAAAACATTTTCGTAAAAATGTATTAGTATTACATTTAAAGTAGATGAAAATAGTGCAGTAAACCCGTATCATTTAAAAACTCTTTTTTTCTACCGAAGCTGAAATATGCATCAAACAGTTTTTTTTTCTTTATTCACTAGAAGACGACATCACTGAAGAAGAAGTTTAAATCCAAATACATCAATACCACCAAAGAAATTGAGGAACTAAAAGGTAAGTAGTATCTGAAGTATGCATCAAACAGTTTATTTTTTGTTTATTCAGTAGAAGATGACATCTCTAAAAAAAGATTCAAAACAAAGTATTCTAATGCAACGAAAGAAATTGAGGAGCTAAAACCTGAGTAGTAGAAGAAGTCTATATTTGGTATTATGACACGACGCTTAAACCAAATACACAAGATTATAATATGCAATTATACATAAAACAAATACACATCTTTATACATTTCATTATACATTTATAAATACACAAAATCTTCACCAATGTCTTTAGACACAACTTCAAACAGTTTTTTCTTTGTGCAATAGAAATAAACAAGAGGAAACACCAGACTGAGGAGAGAAGTGAGAAGTCTGAAACCAGAGAAAGAAGACCTGCTGAGTCCACTGACTGTATAACTGCTTTATTGAGGGACAACGAAGAGGCTATCAAAAAGTATTGCGAATTTCACTCATTACAGGATCATTTACAGGTAAGACAACCATTGTTTTCACTTTCAGACCGGGACATTTTGATAATTAGAATGAAAACACCAACATTGGTATGTAAAAATGGTAGAAAGGAAGTACGTGGATGTTCCTATTGTAAGATTGCAGTCCCTGTGACTGTACAGTTCACGCCGATAATAGCTTGGTACAGATCAGTCCCCTGTGACTGTACAGTTCACGCCCGTAATAGCTTGGTACAGATCAATCCCCTGTGACTGTACAGTTCACGCCGATAATAGCTTGGTACAGATCAGTCCCCTGTGACTGTACAGTTCACGCCGGTAATAGCTTGGTACAGATCAGTCCCTTGTGACTGTACAGTTCACGCCGGTAATAGTTTGGTACAGATCAGTCCCCTGTGACTGTACAGTTCACGCCGGTAATCACTTGGTAAAGATCAGTCACCTGTGACTGTGCAGTTCACACCCGTAATAGCTTGATACAGATTTCTTCAGAAATCTATCATAGGGACAGTTTAGTAGAGGCAGAATATCAACATTTCACTAATGTGAGAATGCTTAAGAATTATTTCATGGAAGTTAAGGACGAGGTAAGACAATCTGGGAACGATTACAAAACAGACGAGGAGGATAAAATTCCCAAAATTGACTTTCATGATAGTAAGTTTCAATACCTTCTTGCTGTAGACAATGAAAAGATTTTTAAGATGGATTAAGATCTTAAAAAGGTACGAAATAATGAAAAAATATTCAATAGCCTTGCCACACCTAAATTAATGGGGGATCTTACCTTGACAGATGATTGGACAAGTCCAAAGGCAATTTTATTTGTAATTTCATTTCTTCTCATTTTTGACGAAATATTTTTTTTTCTTTATTCAATAGAGACAAATAAGAGAAAATACCATGTTAAAGACGGAGAATCGGAACTTGAAAAGAGAAAGAGAAGACTTACTGAGTCAGTGGTAGAATCTATTTGAAAATGGCTGCCACCACAAACTTCTTTAAAATTAAAAACGTTGTAAAAGCGAGTAAGTATAACATCAAAGGTGGATGAAAATACCTTAAATATTGCAGTAAACACGTTACATTCAATGTTTCAACTATCAAAGCTGAACTATGCCTCAAACATTTTTTTTTACTTTATTCAATAGAGAAAAAACACATAAATTGCTAAGTGAAAGATGGAGAACAGGAAATTAAAAAGAGAAAGAGAAGGATTCATGAGTCAGTAGCAGTAATAGAAACAAACAAGAGAAACAATATATTGAACAAAGAAGTGCGGATTTTGAAAACTACTGATCGATAGAACCGAACCTCTGTTAACTTTTAGAATACCTAATTACTGATTTGATGGTCAATAAAGCTGAACCTCTGTTCAGTATGCAGTATGTTAAACGCAAAGACTAAGAAACCTAACATTTAAGATATAAAATCTGGATTAGAAAAGAGGTAACACAGAGATTGTACCTTCATTGATAAAGTGTCTTCCATGTCCTCATTTTTTTCACATGTACTTTTTGGCTGCCTTCTCTTTTCCGGAAACAAGATGTGTTTGTAAAAACTGATGCCGCCCGTATGGCAACAAAAATTTTCTCAAATGCTGATCAAATTTAAAATAAATGACAAACACATCCATTACCCATCTCCACTCTGGCATCCAATTCGCCAACCACGTTTGAAAGCTCGTCAATAAAAAGTGTTGTTGCCTCCGGCAGTTGGTTTGTGCTGGTCCTTACCAGTTCAAAAATTTCTTTTACATCTTCGTACTGAACAGGGCCAGCAGGTGCCTTGCCAGCGTGGTGGCCTCAGACAATTGGCTTGTGCTGGTCCTGACCAGTTGGAATATTTCTTTAACGTCTTTGTACTGGTTGTCTGTAACAGAATCAGCAAGTTGTTGGCCAGGATCACAGTTTCTAATGCAAAAGAATTGAAACTTTATTTATAAAGACAATATTAGTAAAATTTATCTTTGGAGGGGGGACCAACTTTGATTTTACTACTTTTTTTTATAATAATGTCTTTATTGTTCTAATTTTAAGAGGGACAGAGAGAGACGGAGGGATTGACAAAAAATCCTGCTGATCCTGATTGTTTAGAGGTGGAAAATCTAAAATTTATTGGCGAATTTGAAATGGTTTCTATTAAATGTAGAAATAGTTTTAAAGGTTAAAAAATATGATTAATAAACACAAAGATTAAGAAACTTCACATTAAAAAAATATAATCAGGAATAGAGAAGAGGTACCCGTTATCACAGAGATTGTACCCACCGGTACATTGAACAAAGTGTCTTCCATATCCTCCAATATCCTTATATGTACTTTTTTGGTTGCCTTTCTTTTCTTGCAACAAGATACGGGTGCATAAAAATAATCAAAAACTTGATCCTTTCAATCTTTTATCCTACGGTCTTGCCTTAACTCGTTTCTCAAATCTAGCTTGCTGTTTTGGGTCTAAGATTTTGTTTGTACATTACTTCTCAAATTCTATTCTCGACTGCTCACTTCCAGAAAAACAAAGACACCCGCCATGACCGGGAAACAAGAAAAAACATGTCGCCAACTCAGTGCACAACTGAACAGACCAACAATTAGTATGAAATGTGTCAGTCAGCATTTAATCCTACGCCAAACTATATTTGCTGTCAAGGTCAATGTATCGATCATATAATCCACCGTTTTATAACAATTTTTTAACCTTTCTTGAGCAGAGCAAAAACTTGAAAAAGTATGGGGTTTTGTTGTTGACGCTGCTTCACTTATTTTCATTATTGGTTATTTGAACCATTTCTATAAAATATCAATTTTAGACTAAGTTGACCCTTGAGCAGGTGCTTGTCGTGGTATATCGGAGAAGAATCAAAAAGTAATCAAGGTCAGTCAGAACGAACTCGCATGTCAAGATCGTAACAATATCATGCTAAATATAAGTCAGCATGGGAAATAGCAACTTTTAAAATTGACTTTCACAATGTCCGAAGTGATTATTACTCAGATTTGAACCTAATTGCCCAGATTCCTTACTCAGATTCGATCAGAAAAGACAGAGACGTGTAAGTACAAACACTCTTACCACTTAATATTTATTAATTAATTAGAAGATGATATACATGAGAAACTGAGAAAACAATTCTAGGTTAAAAATTATGTGTATACAATATTCTATACAGTTATCAATGTTTTCATTGAAGATTTTCCCCACCATATTTGACTTGTAAGTGATTTTTTTTATTACCCTGGTTGAAAAGTCTTAAGCAAAAACCCAGGGTATGAGGGGGAAGTGGCTTGGCAATCAAATTACAATATAACGAAAGAATCTTTTGAAAAAGCGGTTTGATTCACAATCTTTGTTCAACTTCTTTAGTAAATATTATGTACATTTTTCATTCATTAAGATCCCTTCTGGCAGTACATGTAGGTGCTGGCAAGAAAAAGACCCCTCTCTGTTAAACGACCTATACTGGATTGGATAACCATAAGCAGCACTCCACAAGTAAGTAGTGAAAAATCTCTCGATGGACTTTATACAATGTCGAGACGTTTTACAATATACAATAAACCGATCTTATTGCAAGCTTTCCACAAGACAAGACTTAATCAATTAATAACCATTTCATGCTGTTGTAAAGTGCTACTCTAGTCCTCCTTTGTTATTAATTTAAACCAGTAGAACTCGAGTCTCGACAAATATGGTGACAAGTTTTAATGTTGGTTATTACACTCAGTTTTCAATTCGCCCTAGTGACGCAGTTGTTAAGATGTCTGTCCTAGAGTAGCGAAGTAAGGAGTTGATCCTTACGTCGTGAGTAGCTTATCAATATCAAAGAGAAAATTTCAAAGCATTAATTTATGTTCACACCATGTACCCCTGACCCAAGGTCCCCGAAATATCACGTTTATTTATTATACATGAATACTCGGCCGCGTGGTGCAGTGGTTGGAGGGTTAGAGGGTCTGCTCTAAAGTCGCAAAGCAAGGACTGAATCCTTACGTCGCGGATTCGAATCCCACTGTAGGACGTGGAGACCGGTCCGTTGGATGAGAACATATAAACAGAAGTTCCGTGTTGCAGTAGGTGCTGGCACAAAAAAGATCTATCCATGCTCATTGGCCCTGAGTGTCATGTAAAGGACAAAATGTGTAACTCTCTACTCACTTGCAAATGTTGGCGTTTCCATGTGTGTGAAAAATCTCAAGATGGACAAACAATAAACAAAAACAACCAGAGGTCTCTATCGAGACTGTACCTCTACTGTTTTGTTCTTCTAATAAAGGAAGAGAAAAGTGGCAGTTGGGACAAAAGACTTTTCATAGGCAATATATAGAATAATGATTCTTGATCAAGACTCTTTTTGTTGCAAGATTGCAATAAAATTACAGTTGTAATGTAGAAGCAACTTAAAATAAAATTTTAAATATTTTTTCAATTATAGTTACCATAGCATCAGTTTTATTAAACATGTTAAATTCAAAAAAGAAAATTGTGAATCTCAGTGAAGTCCACGAGAATATTACACTATTATATCAAACTTAACTAGGCCAAGCTTAAAAAATTCTTTGTTTTTAGTTACCGACCTATAATTTTTTGACTGGGTAGGTAGGTGGGTTTTTTTTGGAAAAAAATTTGTTTTCCGATTTTTGTTAGATAACAAATAATAGTACTTTTCAGAGGCTTTCTTAACATGAATAAGATTCACTCTTTTTATAAACCACCGATTGATAAAAACAATTCAATTAAAAATGAAACAGTTTCAATATCCTGATAAATTGAAAAAAAATATAATTTTACAAAATAGCTTAAAAAAAGTATGGGTCGGGTGCATTTTCAGTGGGTCGGTAAGCAACTGCAAACAAATTTTTATTTAAGGCCCTATATAGTCCACAAGTATACAGCATTATTAGACTAGACTATATAGGAGTAGCCTTATTAAAGCATTTCACAGAAACATCCATTTTAAAGCTGAACACTACTCGTAAATAGCCATAGTCCGCCATATTTCCCTTTCTTCAACGCTCTCCCTACGACTCGTATATAAGGAGCACACACGTCTGGCCACTTCGAAATCAACGTGTTAATGAGCCCGTGATTAGTCCGCCTGGGTAATGACCTAATGCTGAAAATAAGTCGTACCACAAAACAGTCGTAGACAAAACATCACCACTCAATGATAGTGACGGACCTTAGATACAGATGTTCCTGTTGTTAAACAAATTAATTGAAAAAACAATATAACATTTCTTAGCTACAGACAATACGAACAGACAATAAAAATCGCAGGATCAAACAATCTTTTCCACGTACGATTTCATAACATTCTTGCTTTTGTGTGTAAAGAGTACATTGTCCCTCACGTTATTCGAGATGTTCGAGGAAACAAAAATATCTGTACGAAATATTAAACAACTATCCCTCCCCACCCGCACAACTTAAAAATGTTCAAAGGGCAGAAAATGGAAACCTAATTCAGAATTTTTTTTGCAATAAATTATCGAATAAGAAGTATATGATAACATTGAAATAGCAATGTTTTTTTGAAGGGCGGGGGGGGGGGGGGGGGGCACCAAAAGAAAAAAAAGCAACTTCAAAATAAAACAAAAGGAACACTTCTAGTATACCGGTCCCTGTAAATATGGCGCTAAAGTAGGTGCCGTCGAAGGCGGCTTTCAATATATATACGATCGCGTGAGCGATCGAAAAATAAGCCACAAATCGCAAAATTGAACCCAAATTCGTGTTCCTTGTGAAAAATTGGGTTTAAACACAGTTTTTAAAATGAGAATTAAAAGATTTCGTAAAATAACGTACTGGTTTAGGAAGGATAACCCCATCTTGTGTTGTTTAGGAATGTGATCACATGATCATTTCTTGACGTAATCTCATAAATATTCATGAGATGCGTCACTTGTGTTTTGACGTAATGAAGAAATACCTGATTCAATGTGCAATGACACTAAAATTGCGAGATTTTTGCGAGAAATACATGGATTTAACAATTAATAGCTAATTACTTGTCATTGATTGATCAAATTGTGCATCATCATCGATTTGAAAGGATCAATATTCTGAATGTGGACATTAGGAGGTTAGGATATCAAGCTGCAGTTAAGGGTAAGTCGCTTTTACAATAACTTGCCTAAACTTACCGCTCAAAATTTTGAAATCGGTCATATTTTAACATTAGAGTTGATTCACCCGAACATTCCATAAAACTTTCATGTTCTCTTTAAAGCGATACATTTCATGAACTTTTGTAAGTACAAATTACATAAATTAGCCCAAAGACAGAAAGATTACGGAGTGGCTTTATAAAACAACACCTATTTTTAAAAACTATATAACCTAACCCCAATCACTTGATCAGATGCGTTTTGTTGAAAAAAGAGGGAAATTGCGGTTTGTTTACATTCTGCATAGTAACGACAAGGGAAATAACTGCTCATGCGCAATTGCGTGATTCTGGGGACCGGCATACTAGAAACTTTCCTGTTAAACAAAATAAAAAAAAAACAACAACAAAATAACAACAATTGTCCAAACGCAAAAAAACCTAATATTCCTTTGAGGTTGGGGTAGGAGATGCCCCGTGAAGATCCGGGTTAGAATATGTCCTCAGTACTCCCTTGCTTGTCGTAAAAGGTGACTAAAGGGGCGGTCCTTCGGATGAGTCCGTATAAACCGAGGCCCCGTGTCACAGCAGGTGTGGCAAGATAAAGATCCCTCCCTGCTCAAAGGCCGTAAGTGCTGATTGCAGAGGTGTCTTAGAGAGGAACGAACGACAACTCTGCATTGGAGATTGTGGAAGATGGGGTTCATTTCATATATCAGAGAAAAATCTAGCAGAGTTGAGGTTTTACTGTGAGAAATTTAAATATGAGAGTATTTATCGTAAATATCGTTAATATTTTAAAATCCTAGATAAACTGGAGTCAATCGAAAGATCCAAAAATTCAGCATATCCCTGTCATTGACTTTAATGTTTCTTTGTATTTAACACATGTATCTCAGATTAATGAAGCTTTTTGCGCAAATTCCTGGGCTCGTAAGATTGTGGCAAAAATTCCTTGTCATTTATCATAAGTGGTTTCGATTCTGGAAGGATGTCGCAGAATCAGAGGAAAACATGTCACCAAGAAAGAGCGCTCAGACAATGCCAAAGACGGTTATATTTATGCAAATGTACAATCACTATTGTCTTTGTCAAAGTCTCTGCTGGTTATTTGATGATAAAATATATGTGTGTATCATTAATGCATTTTTCTTTATTTTACTTCTTTCTTTGTAAAATTTGAAATGTGCAAGTCTTGGAGCATTTACCCATAATTAATTATTTTGAATAAGACTGTATGGACTGGTAAATATCTGATTATTAAATATTGTGCGGTCCAGGTATTTCCAACACCCAACACTTTATTCGTCCGTTGGCAGACTGCATAACCCAACGCACCTTTAAACGATATGAACATTTTTTAGCTCACCTGAGCTGAAAGCTCACGTGAGCTTTTCTGATCATATTTTGTCCTGTCTGCCTGTCTGTCTGTCTGTAAACTTTACACATTTTCAACTTCTTCTCCAGAACCGCTGGGCCAATTTCAACACAAATTGCCACAAAATATCCTTACGTAAAAGGGATTCAAGTTTGTTAAAATGAAGGGCCACTCCTTTATTCAAGGGGAGATAATAAGAAATAGTTAAAATTTGATGCTATGTTTTAAAAATCTTCTTCTCAAGAACTACTGTGCCAGGAAAGATGAAACTTTTAGGGAAGCAGTCCCCGGTAGTGTAGATTCAAGTTTGTTCGAATCATGACCCCCGGGCGTAGGGCGGGACCACCCTGGCCGATCAAGATTTACATAGAAATGTATAGGAAGATTCTTTAAAAATCTTCTTCTCAAGAACCACTGTGCCAGGAAAGATGAAACCTATAGGGAAGCATCCTCAGGATATTCAGGGCACTGGACGGACTCCTTATTTCACACGTCTGGCCACTTCGAAATCCACGTGTCAATGAGCCCGAGATAAGTCCGCCTGGGTAATGACCTAATGCTGAAAATAAGTCGTACCACAAAACAGTCGTAGACAAAACATCACCACTCAGTGATAGTGACGGACCTTAGATACAGATGTTCCTGTTGTTAAACAAATTAATTGAAAAAACAATATAACATTTCTTAGCTACAGACAATACGAACAGACAATAAAAATGGCAGGATCAAACAATCTTTTCCACGTACGATTTCATAACATTCTTGCTTTTGTGTGTAAAGAGTACATTGTCCCTCACGTTATTCGAGATGTTCGAGGAAACAAAAATATATGTACGAAATATTAAACAACTATCCCTCCCCACCCGCACAACTTAAAAATGTTCAAAGAGCAGAAAATGGAAACCTAATTCAGAATTTTTTTAAAATTTTGCAATAAATTATCGAATAAGAAGTATATGATAACATTGAAATAGCAATGTTTTTTTGAAGGGCGGGGGGGGGGGGGGAAAAAAGCAACTTCAACATAAAACAAAACAAAAAAAACAAAAAAAAAATAACAACAATTGTCCAAACGCAAAAAAACCTAATATTCATTTGAGGTTGGGGTAGGAGATGCCCCGTGAAGATCCGGGTTAGAATAGGTCCTCAGTACTCCCTTGCTTGTCGTAAAAGGTGACTAAATGGGGCGGTCCTTCGGATGAGTCCGTATAAACCGAGGCCCCGTGTCACAGCAGGTGTGGCAAGATAAAGATCCCTCCATGCTCAAAGGCCGTAAGTGCCGAGCACAGGCCTAAATTTCCAGCCCTTCGTCGGCAATGGCGACGTCTCCATATCAGTGCCATATTCTGGAGAGGGACGTTAAACAGTATACAATCAATCAATCAATCTATCTTTACAGAATTGTAAATTTTATTCATACATGTACACTAGGTAATACTTGACCTTTTTCACTACTGGACCAAAAAACATCTTTAGTAAAAAGTTATATATATGTATGGGAAAAGAAAGGAATGGACAACCTCCTCCCCCTAACTCTGACCCTGCCCTGTACATACAAAGGCGTTTGAACCGGGGAAGTCCCCCTCACACTTCCAAGAGTCTTAATTTATTAATATTTTTCTTCAAATTAAAAAAAAAAAGTTTTACTTGTCCTTTAAATATCATAATTGAAAAAAAAAATATTTGAGACGTCACAAAAAATTATTACTTTATTTTGTGAAATGTTGTTGATCCTTTGGTATATTAACTTAAATCAAGCAAGACGTATCATGTTGGTCTTATTTCTTTGACAAGTGACCAAGTTTTGATGTTCACATAAAAAATAACAATATTCTAATTTTTTCTTAAGATATATTTTATAGGCAAGTTTGTTTATGATGAATACGACAATGCTCCATTCTGTGATTTCAACTCCTCTGTTAAGGCTTATTTAGCCTCATTTAGAAGGACTGGACTCCACGTCACGCAATGGAATCAAACGGTTAACCTGCGTCGTAAGGATCAACTCCTTACTTCGCGAGCATTGAATACGATCAAGCGCCATAAGTCACGCGGGCGACTAGTTATCTTAAATTTTCGATGTTTGCGATTTTCTCCCAAAGTCTAAATTATTCTTCATTCAATGTCCAAATTAAGGCCTGCAAGACAGGAGCTGTACTCTGATCTTAAGGCCTTTGATCAGTTAGAGACCTTTTACGTACCAGCAAAACGGGATCAGTACTCTGAATTTAAGGCATTTTTGCAGAGAGAGATCCTTTAAGGCATTTGAGCAAAGAGAGATCTTATAAGGCCCTTGAGCATTCATAAGATCTATAGTCACGCAATAGATTTAATTCTGCGTCGTAAGGATCAACTCCTTACTTCACACGAGTATTGAACAAACGCTGTAAACCAAGCGGGCGACTAGTAATATTTTATTTTCCATTTTTGAGAATTTCTCCCAAAGTCTTCATTAAACTCATTCAATGTCCTTAATCGTCTTAATTAAACTCCATTCAATATCCCAATTAAGGGCTACAAGACAGGACCTGTACTCTGATCTTAGGTCTCTGAGCAGTGAGAGGCCTTTAACGTGCCAGCAAAACGGAACCTGTACAATGAATTTAAGGCATTTTTGCCTGGAGAGATTCTTTAAGGCCTTTGAGCAAAGACATCTATTAAGGCCTTTGAGCATTTATAAGATCTCTCATCACGCAATGGATTCAAACTTGCGTCATAAGGATCTTCAACTCCTTACATCGCTAGCATTGAACAAGCGCCATAAGCCATGCGGGCGACTAGTTATCTTTTATTTTCGATATTTAAGATTTTTTCCCAAAGTCTTTATTAATCTTCTTTCAATGTCCAAATTAAGGGCTGCAAGACACGACCTGTTCTCTGCACTTAAGGCCTTTGAACAGTGAGAAACCTTTTACGTGCCAGCAAAACGGGGCCTGTACTCTGAACTTAAGGCCTTTGTGCAGTGAGAGGTGTTTAAGGCCTTTGAGCAGTTAGAGATATTATAAGTGTTAGCAAAACGGGACCTGTACTCTGAACTTATAAGGCCTTTGTGCAGGGAGAGATACTGTAGGGCCTTTGAGCAAAGATAGATCTTATAAGGCTTTGAGGCCATATTAGATCCCTCGTCACGCAGTGGATTCAAACCGGCGACACAAGGATCAACTCCTTATTTGCGAGTATTGAAAAAACGCTGTAAGCCATGCAAGCGTTTAGTAATTTTTTATTTGCAATATTTGAGATTTTCTTCCCAAAGTCTTCATTAACCTCCATTTAATGTCCCAATTAAGGGCTGCACGACAGAACCAAGACTTTGTACTTAAGGCCTCTAGAAGTGAGAGGCCTTTTACGTGCCAGCAAAATGAGACCTGTACTCTTAACTTGAGGCCTTTGAGCAGTGAGAGATCTTTAATGTGCCAGCAAAACGGGACCTGTACTATGAATTTAAGGCATTTGTGCATGCAGGGTGAGATCCTGTAGGGCCTTTGAGCAAAGAGAGATCTTATAAGGCCTTTTAGCACTTACAAGATCTCTCGTTAGGCAATGGATTCAAACCTATGAATCAACTCCTTATTTCGCAAGTATTGAAGAAACGTTGTAAGCCATGCGGGTTATCTTTTATTTTCGATATTTGAGATTTTCTCCCAGTCTCAATTAAACCCCATTCAATATCCGTACTAAGGGCTTTAAGACAGGACCTTTACTCTGAACTTAGGCCTTTGAGCAGTGAGAGGACTTTTAAGTGTCAGCCAAACCGGACCTGTTCTTTGAACTTAAGGCCTTTGAGCAGCGACAGACCTTTTACGTGCCAGCAAAACGGGACCTCTACCCTGAACCTAAGGCCTTTGTGCACTGAGAGATCTTTTAATGCCTATAAGCAAAGAGATATCTTATGAGGCCTAATAAGATCTCTCGTCATGCAATAGATTCAAATTTGCGTCGCAAGGATCAACTCCTTATTTCGCGAGTATCTCTGTAATTTACCGCATTGTTTGAATGCTTTCACTGTATAATAAATTCTGTTTCATACACCCAACCGGTGTCTGTTAAAGATATATTACAGACAGGACCTATACTCTGAACATAAGGTCTTTGAGCAGTGAGGGACCTTTTACGTGCCAGCAACACGAGACCTGGCCCCAAGACCATAAACTGCGAACAGACTTAAGTCAAAATTTAAAGCTTATATTACTTTTGAAATAATTGTGTATTTTAAATAATAAGCTATTCAAATTTAAAATTTTGACTTAAGTCTGTTCTCAGTTTAAAGCTTTGGGGCCTGGACTTAAGGCCTTTACTGATCATATTTTGTCCGTCGTCCGTCCGTTTCTAACTTTTCACATTTTTGACTTCTCAAGAACCACTGGGCCAATTTTAACCAAACTTGGTACAAAGCTTTTATAGGTAAAGGGGAGTTTTAATTGTTAAAATGAAGGACCAAGACCCCTCACAAGGGGAGATAATCAAAAAAAAAAGACAAAATAGGGTGGGGTCATTAAAAACCACGGGCCAGATACATCTTTGGGTAGTGTAGATTCGTTAAAATCATGATCCCCGGGGGTCGAGCGGGGCCACAACAGGGAATCAAAGTTTGACATAGGAAATACATAGGAAAAAACGTTAAAAATCTTCTTCTCAAGAACTACTGGGCCAGAAAAGCTGAACTTGTGTGATAGCATCCTTGGATAGTGTAGATTCTAAATTGTTAAAATCATGATTCCCGGGGGTCGGGCGGGGCCAAAATAGGGAATCAAAGTTTTACTTTGAAATATATAGGGAAAAAACTTTTTAAAATCTTCTTCTCAAGACCCACTGGGCCAGAAGAGCTGAAACTTATGTAGAAACATCCTTGGATGCGAGTATTGAATAAAGGCATTAAGCAATGCTGGCGACTAGTAATCTTTTATTTTCGATATTTAAGATTTTTATCCCAAAGTCTTAACCCCCTTCCCCGCAATCACGCATTTTAACGCATATACCATTTCCTATTTCTTACGCAAAATCACGCATATACCGTTTCCCCGCAATCACGCATCTTCACGCACTTTAAAAAGTTCATTTAATCCTTACTTTAATGACTCTTTCCTTCTATTTTATACTTGCAAAAATCTCATTAAATAAGAAAAGTTATTTTTGTATTGAAATATAGCGTTATAATATTATTTACGCTAAACTTTAGAGAAACGTGCACCACGCTAAAAGATGCTCGCGGGGAAATGGTAAATTTCTGTTTCCATGACGTGAACATTCAGTGTATGTTGCATGACAGTACAGGAAGTTGTAAAGTGTTAATTAAACTAAGTTTATTAAATGCCCAAGAGCAGAGAAGAAGGATTTCAAAGAATTATGTATTTTTACTATATAATCAATAGAGCCCCGCCCTAACACCAGAACCCCTGACTCTGGGGCCATAAAATTTACAATTTTGGAAGACACACTCTTGCTCATAGTAACTGTGTACTTAGTTTATTTAATACCCAGGAGCAGATAATGTTTTCAAAGAATTAATGTATTTTCACTATGTAATTAATAGAGCCCCGCCCTCACACCAGAACCCCTGACCCTTGGGCCATAAAATACATTTAATACAATTTTGTAAGAGGCACTCTTGCCCATAAAAAATATGTACATAGTTATGTACATATGTACATAGTTAGTTTATTCAATACCCAGAAGCACAGAAAAAGATTTTCAAAGAACTATGTATTTTCACTATAATAATCATGATAATCAAAAGAGCCCCGCATTAACACCGAAACCCCTGACCCTAGGGGCATAAAATTCAAAGTTTTGGAAGAGGCACTCTTGTTCAACATAACTTTTTTATTTATTTAATACCCAGATGCTTAGGAGAAGGTTTTCAAAGAATAAATGTATTTTCACAATATAATCAATAGAGCCCCGTCCTTACTCCAGAACCCTTAATCCTGGGGCAGTAAAATTCACAATTTTGGTAGAGGCGCTCTTGCTCATCATGAATATGTACTTAGTTGGTTTATTTAATACCCAGGAGCATAGAAGAAGATTTTCAAAGAAATAATGCATTTTCACTACCTACTTATTTAGCCCCACCCTACCACTAGAACCCCTGACCCCAGGGCCATGAATTTCACAATTTTGGAAGAGGACTCATTGCTGATAACAATCATGCAAATAGTTTGACTGCTTGATGTCCAGGAGTAAAGAAGAAGATTTTTAAAGATTGCATTAATTTTAGTGGTTTTGGCCCACCCCTCAGGCCCCAGGGGGGCAGGGATCATGAAATTCACAATTTTTGTTCCCCTTCACCCATAGATGCTTTGTGCCAAATTTGGTTGAAATTGGTTCAGTGGTTGCAGAGAAGAAGCTGAAAATGTTCAAACGTTAACGGACGACGGACGAAAACGGATAGCAATAGGTGACCTGAAAATAATTAAACCGTTAAACAAGCATATTTTCTTTTTAATTCATATGTTAAATTTTTTTTTATTTTTTTTTTTTGGCTTTTAATTTTAAAAAGTAGCATTAATAGCTAAATTACTGCATTTCCGCAATTTCACGAGACAATATCTATTTTTAGTAACAATCCTTTCAAAAGGAGGCCCGGTTGACCCCAAAATTTACACAGATCTGGAAAGGACAAATACGTAGATAAGATTCTGAGAAGTTTCAAAAAAAATCTGTAGGTCCCTTATTTTTATAGCATGGTATGGATCTTTACAGTAAGTAAAGACACATTAAGACTAAATGCACTACATCAAAAGGTTTCGTTACCGTATATAAGAATGCTAACTATTTTACTCGGATGTGAAAAGTCTGCAGAATTGTCTATGAAGCTCTATCTTATGACATTTCGTTTCCCCATATAATTCAGAGAGACGGCAATTGATTTATTCAATACTATTTAACGCCATTCTCAAGAATTTTATGGAGCCGCCACCATTTCCTGGTGAACAGCTGCAAATTATTTCAATTACTCGGCACTCAGGTCCATTGAGCAGAGTGATCTTTAGCGTGCCAGCACCTACTGTGACACGAGACCTCGATTTGAACGCTCTCGTCCGAAGGACCGGACTCCAGTCCAACTAAAAGGATTCGAACCCGCGACGTAAAGATCAACGTCCTTACTCGCAGACTCTAGAGCAGACACTTTAACCGCTGTGCCACGCGGGCGAGATTGGGCCTACGGGCCTTATAGGTCACCTGAATATTGTGTAACAATTTTGAAACAATTAAATTTGGTTCGTGTTTTAAACCAGAGGCCATGAAATTCACAATTCACAATTTTGAAAGAGGCACCATATTGCTTATCATAATTATTAACTAAGCATGCATACTCAATTTACTTAATACCCAGAGGTAGATCAGAGTAACAAAGAAAAAATGCATTTCCACTTTATACCTAGTTGTGCGCCTCACCCCAAAGGAACCATTGACCCAGGGGCCACAAATTTCAAATTTCGTAAATTTTATCATAAAATGGGTGATTAATACAAAAGAGCAGATTTAAAAGCATTAATTTATTTTCAGACTTTGTAACCCCCCCCCCCCCTTGACCCAGGGGAAAAAAAACCACTTTGTTAGATGCACCTTTCTTCATCATAAATATATATACTTGGTCATTGGCATAAAACCCAGAAGCAAAAGAAAATATTTTCAAAGAATTATTGTATTTTTACTATATAATCAATGGAGCACCACCCTAACACCAGATGAACCACTGACCCTGGGGCCATAAAATTCACAATTCTGGAAGAGGCACTCTTGCTCATCACAACTATGTACTTTGTTTATTTAATACCCAGAAGCAGAGAAGATTGATTGATGTATACTGTTTAACGTCCCTCTCCAGAATATTGCACTGATATGGAGACGTCACCATTGCCGGTTAAGGGCTGCAAATTTAGGCCTATGCTCGGCACTAACGGCCTTTGAGCAGGGAGGGATCTTTATCATGCCACACTTGCTATGACACGGGGCCTCGGTTTATACGGTCTCATCTGAAGGACCGCCCAATTAAGTGGCTTTTTACGACAAGCAAGGGAGTACTGAGGAACTATTCTAACTCGGATCCCCACGGGATAGAAGCAGAGAAGAAGATTTTCAAAGAATACTTTATTTTCACTGTATAATCAATAGATCCCTGCCCTTACACCAGAACCCCTGACCCTGGGGTCAGAAAATTCACAATTTTATAAAAGGCATTCTTGCTCATCATAACTATGTGCTTAGTTAGTTTATTTAATATCCAGAAGCAGATAAAAAGATTTTTGCAAAGATTAAATGCATTTTCACTATATATAATCTATAGAGCCCCGCCCCAACACCAGAACCCCTGACCCTGGGGCCATATAATTTACAAATCTGGAAAAGGAATTCTTGCTCATCATTACTATGTGCTTAGTTAGTTCATTTAATACCGAGAAGCAGAGAAGATTTTCAAAGGTTAAATGCATTTTCACTATATAATCTATAGAGCCCCACCTTAACACCAGAACCCCTGACCCTGGGGCCATAAAATTCACAAATCTGGAAGAGGCACTCTTGCTCATCATTACTATGTTCTTAGTTTATTTAATACCCAGTAGCAGAGAAGAAGGTTTTCAAAGATTAAATGCATTTTCACTATGTAATCTGTATAGCCCTGCCCTGGAACCATGAATTTCACAATTTTGGTAGAGGACTCAATGCCATTCATGCCAACAATTGCCTGCTTGATGTCCAGGAGTAAAGAAGAAGATTTTTAAAGATTGCAATAATAAAGTGGTTTTGGCCCCACCCCTCAGGCCCCAGGGGGGCGGGGACCATAAAATTCACAATGTTCGCCTTCACCCATAGATGCTCTATATACAATTTGGTTGAAATTGGTTCAGTGGTTTAAGAGAAGAGCCTGAAAATATCCAAATGTTAACACACGACGCACGACGACGGACGAAAACTGATAGCAATAGGTCATCTGAGTTACTCAGGTGACCTAAAAAATCGAGACTTCAAATATTCGATGTTACCGCTTCCGAGAGAGAGAAAAGGGGGGTCTACTCCTCGATATGTTTCAGCGTAAGCAAGAATGATGGCTACAAGTATTTATAATTACGTAATTTACATTTTCTTATTCTTTTTATTTGAACCTTATCTAAAAAGGTCAACTTTTTTACTCCAACGTAAAATCTGCAGGCATGCCTATGGATCTATCTTAGGATATTTCATTTTCCCCCATATGATTAAAAAAAAGAGCAACTGATTGATTGAATATTATTCAGTGTCACTCTCGAGAATGTTTCGCTCATTCGGAGACATGGCACTACTTGCCAGTGGAGAGCTGTAACTTTTTCCTATACTCGACACTCTAATCCATTGGACAGGGAGGGATCTTTTTCGTGCCATCACCTACTGCGACACAGGACCTCAAATTTTACGGTCTCATCCGAAGGACCGGTCTCTACGTTCCACATAGGGATTCGAACTGCGATGTAAGGATACACTCCTTACTCATCTACTCGAAAGCAGACGCTCTAATCATCTGCCCGAAAGCATACGCTCTAACCACTGTGCCATGCGGGCGGGATTTCGTTGACAAGAAAATTGGAGACTTGTTGATTATGAAACAGTTAATTATACCGCCCCGAGGGAGTGTACTGTTTCATTCTTGAGAGTTGAAAAAAAATGAAGCCGTTGGGATTTTTAAATATTTAATCATACGGCACTGAAAGAGACACAGGACTGTTTTACTCTTGTGTGTCTGTCCGTGTGGTTTTCCTTAACTAATTGTTGGTTGCAGTTTTCTTATCAACTGCTCACCACAGATGCTTGAAATTTAAGCACATTCTTTGCTGAGGCATGCCATGTGGTGGGATTTATTTTGTGTTAAAATTCCAATATCTGAACTTGTGTATATTAACTTGATGTGTATATCATAAATTATATTAACCACAAAGAATATTATATTTATATATACCCGGTAGTGACTGAGCTCTGACTCACAGACTTCTCGTTTTAATTTTTCTTTGGTTAATGAAAAGGAAAGATAAATTTCCTTCAAAAGATTGAATAATTAAATGTGTTCCTTAAGAATACTTTCAAAATTTGATCCTCATTTAGATCTGATTTTAATCGGATTGAATACCTTAATGACCATAATTCCTATTCTATGGTGTGCGTGTGTGTTTTATTTACCAAAGCACATGTAGCGCACATTTAAGTAGACAAACAAATAGTCAAAAATTATCCAGTGTATCAAAGTCAGAGATATGAAAAAATACATATCAACCATTCAGATTCGCAGCATCATTCCGGCAGATTTATATTAAACGTTCAGATTCAGATGAGTTAAGATGACTTTTATGAACTAAAGCCTATCGCAGAAGCAAGACGTTTCATTTTTATTATTTACGATGTTTTAAAGTCTTTCGAGAATATTATTTGACGTTTTTATTTTTGAAATGAAATACTAATGTTTTTATGATTTTAAAATGCCACTGAAGATTTCCTTCGGGGTCCTATGTGCATGTGATATTCTGTATTTCAGCAATTTCTGACTCTATCGGGGTGCAATTTTCTGAACAAGCTGTTTCATTACCACAAGAGAAATTGCAGACTTTATCGTCTGCCATCTTGTTTACATTTTACTCATTTTGTATTCTTCAATGCTGAAGAGCTCCAACAAGGGAAATAACTCAGATGGTGAAAAATGCACATTAAGCTTTAAATGATATTGTGATAAAATGTTTATTTTTGATTTACCCATAAATGTTTTGAATGACATAAGAAAAATAGCATTTCTTGATTATAAATCTGCCTTATATGGTTTTCACATCACTTGTCAAAGTCTTCATATACTAGGCCTGACATGAGAGGTAACAAGGACTAATTGCTAACTTATTTAGCTTCAGAAAATAAGAAGATGTAAAATCTTTTAGACATCCTCCGTTTATGGGGTAGTAATAATTGTCATACACACATTTAAAAATCTGCTAAAAAATAGCTTTGCCAAGTAATTTTTCTTTCATATAATTGATAAAATAGCACTATCACTATATTTTACTTTTAACAGACCTGTTTCCATGTCAATTGGGTAAACTATCATGCTTTCTTTCATACTTCCAATCTTTTCATTCATTAAAGTTTCAGTGAGAAAAAAAAATAGCTGAATCCAAGACATCACGTGGCCACGTCATTTTGATTTTTATAGAGAATTGATAATTTGTTGACGGTGTGACCGTTCGGGCGAGCGCACTCTTCTATTGTTTTAATTTAGATCGGGCTCGTCAAACCGCACGTGACGTACGTTTTATCCTTCTGCCGCACGCAGTTTAGTGCGTCTAGACTCTAACGTCACATGACGTCGTATGTAAGTTACAAATACCAAGAAAAAAACAGTGCTGGAAGTTAATGAAAAAAAGTTACGTTTACAATTTATCTTCAATATGTATCCATTTAATCAAGGCAAGTAAACTTTTTTTTAACATCTGCCGTCATTCTGAACATTTGCCGTCATTCTCGCGAGAACACAACTTTGCTAAGTGATGCATTGTGGGTCAAAATTACTGCAGCAAAAAATATTAAAGAATGAATGTGCAGTAGTCCAAATTTTCTCTTCGCCCAGGCGTTGTCGTTAGAGCTCGCAGTTACGAGCGTCGTTCTCGACGCTCGCTACACTGGCGCTTGACGTTTTTAACCTTTCTCTTTATAAATAAAAAATTTCCCCACTATAATAGATAGTTTTCATATGACCTAATTTTAGCAAAAGTTATCTCCCGTTGGCCGCCATACTGGAGGTCCAAATGCTCATATTCCTTCATTGTTCAACCAATTTTAAATTTTTATATTTGCGATTTTGAATTAAGAATCATTATTTTTTTGAAGTATATAAATTTTTGGAAGCCTCCTTTATTAAGAAAAAATTATTTAATAAAGATTTTCCACCAAATATTTCTGCTATATTTTCTTAAACTTGGTAAGACAAAGAGGAAAACTCACCGAGTCGACCTCCAATATGGCGACCAACGGGAGGTAACTTTTGCTAAATTTGGGTCCATCGAAAACTATCTATACCACCCCGGTGGTATTAATTAAGGAATAACTGTCTTATATTTCGATTTCATGATGTGATCAATCAATTTGCTTGCGTGATAATTTGAATAAACGCCTTCGGCGTTTATGCATAAAATTATCGCGCAAGCCAATCGATTGATCATGTCATGAAATTGAAAAATCTGACAGGTTATTCCTTATATTTACATGCTTTGATTCCGCCAATCCACGTGCTCCAAGCCCTGATTCTGTCTAGCTATTTGTCCTCCCTGCACATATTTTTTTTAACTGCGTCAAAACATTGATGGGGAAATAAAGTACATTTACAATTTGAAATCTTATCTCGGACAAAGACCATTGAAAATGTAAATACAAGACAATATATCATCCACATTGCGCACTTGATCAATGGATGTGCTCTAAATATTTTTACCATATTTGATTACAGAATGAGATTCTAAATTTGCAACTGAAAAATTTACAAAAAAACGGAAAAGGGGGGAAAATTGGACTCGCTATTAAAAAGAATAGTGCGGGTGTTTTGATACATTTCATTTTGGACCATATTTAATAACAAAGAATTAAATGGTCCAAAACTTAAATAAATTCCACTTTCACTTTGGATCGAACCGGGGTTAGGCCCCTACAATGTCTTCAACTTGTTAGAACCGGAGTTAGGCCCCTACAACGTCTTCAACTTGTTAGTCTCAGATTTATAGTAAGACTGTTTGTTTTTTACGATATACATATTAAATTGAAGAAACACCTTATATATAAATATTAAAATAAAACCTTTGTAACGTCTTACTGTCAAGGCAAAAAAAACGTTTCTGTTTGAGTTGGAATTTTGGCGAGCGCTCGTTAACATTTGCTTCGTTGAACAGGCGTCTGAGTTACCTCTCTTACGTCACAAGTGCTATCATTTGGCGCACTTTTCAAAAACAATTTCCTCAAAGTTCTAGTATAAGTAAATAAAATTTAAAGATTCTGGTTAAGTTTTCGATATATAATGTATCTTTTTAATACTGAAATATGAATTTTACTCTTAATTCACACAAATGAAATAGAAAAAATGATTGAAATTTGAAGGCGAGACAGCCCCTTGACAGCAGTATCTCAGACCTGAGGGAGAGACAGCCCTACTTCCAAGATGCTGTCTCACCTAGTACAAAACGCCTGTATCAGGACTGATACACTAATAGGTATATGATATGTATTTGTCCTTACGACATGCATCTTCTCTTTGCAAGGGTTTCCGATCCGACATGTAATTAAATTGTTTAGATGGAAGTGATAATTCATGTATAGAGTTATAAACAAAGGAGAATATATTTATTGCAGGCTAATAAATCTAAGTTTATATCGAACAAGTACGCGTGGATGCTGTATTACAGGTTGTAAAAGATAACTTGTAATAATACATGTACTTGTTAAAGGGGTTATGTAGAGCATGACTGGCATGTTCTGTGAATTTTTATAGTCAGTCGAGCTCAAGATTTTGCGCTTTTCACACGCTTTACAATGTCGAACTCTGAAAGTATCCTGTCGATCGGGCGGGAATACATATATTAAGAATTCTTCTCTTTCTGCAGCAACGCATATGTCAGACACTTTTAATCTATTCAAGTGTTATCTGGATTCTTCCTTAAAGTCCTTTAAGAAAGAACTATTAAACTGTCAGGAAGGCCGTGAAATCGACTTATAGAAAAAAATAAGAAAGACAAAGCGTCTTCTTTGAAGTCAATTACATGTAGCAATGAGATACAGTATAATTTTTTATAGCTGATTTGCAGGAAAGAATCAAACTCAACAGTGAGGGCGTTGCTCTTTTTAAGAATATTAATTCTAAGTTATCCAAGCGTTGAAAACCAATTAGTATCGCTGAAAATTCTCCACCCGGATGGGCCAATGTTCATCAGTACGAGCACAATTACATCGCATCGAATGAAGATGACGATAAAAAAATCGACAGGCCGAAAACAGAGCGATGCGAGCAATTAGAGAGAAGCGATTCCAGCTCCATAAGACACACCCTCTTGGGTTACAATGCTACTCAGTCTAATAATCGCAATAATCCTGCAGCAGCCGGTAGCCAGCAACAGCTTTTTCGACATCTGTTTCCACTGCAAGTCATTTTATCACAGCTAGGAAAAAAGCACTGTCCCCTCTTCAGCGCTGCCAGTCACAGAAGTAGTTCTGGGTCAACAAGTAAATGATAAGTATGATGATTTTGATCTCAGGACTCATAGGACTCATGAAGACCTCGAGAATAGAGAAACTACTGAATATGATATAATTGTTAAGCATCAAGAAAAGTTTATATTAATATTTGTCTAGATTTAATTATGAAATTTATTATTCAATTTCTTGTCACCAAAGTTATGTGTTTAAAACCAGAAGTCTCTGTGTAGACTGTAGCTCTACTGGTTTGTACTTATAACAAAGGATAAGAAAAGCCATTGCTATCAGACCAAAACTGTAGAAGGAGTAGCGTTTGAAAGGAATTTCATAAATAATTCTATTTTTAGTAACCACGGCAACACCGTTCATCGAAATCCAAAAACGATGCACAGAATTTATGCCTTTCAACTGCCGCTAGGGGTCGGTGTTATGAACGATAACTCACTGCTAAAACTTGTTTAGAGCAGGCTCGGGGTATCTACATGTTTACACGCAAGACAGTTTTAAGCATTTCCCAAGTGTCTCTTTGCTCTCAGTAGAATCCAGTGGTTTAAAAATTTGCACCAATGTTAAACTTATTTACTGTTTAGTTTTGGACACCGGTTTACTGCATATAATTATGTTCCCCAAACGAAGTTGGGGAACATATTGTTTTTACTCTGTTTCTTATTATTATTATTATGTCGCCCCGAACGAAGTCGGGGACGACATATTGATATTGTACGCATGTTTTTTTTATCCAGGCTGTTTCTCGGAGATGGCTGGGACAATCTTCCTGAAACTTTCCTTCAAGGACGATCACTGGTTGTAGTTGTGCAGTGAGGTCGTTCAGTTCCAATATGTCTACCGTTGCATCTGTTCCCCATTCATTTGACCCTGTTATTTCAGGTAGAATGAAGGCATTCTCTTTCTCTTGGTCACAACTTTTTATGTACAAAACAATGTAAGGAATCCTTTTGTGTATATAACAATACCAATGCTGAAGCAGCCTATATTTCATTCCTATAAACGATAACTAATAAATCGGCACTAAGTTGGTCATTTTTCACACCTGAGTTACCTGTCCTTCAACACAACATCGGAAAAGTGATTAAAGGTATGCATAAGTTATTATCTTTTTTGATAATTTCATGTACCTACATGTATAAATCTATCTATACAATGTTTTTTACCATATGTGCAACTTGAACAATTAGTTGAAAGGCCTGCAGAATTATGTATCTTCGAGTAGCCTACTTGTGTGACACGTTATACTGAAATCAGATCAAAACTGTACGAGAAGAAGCATTTTAAAGGTATTTCACAGAAAATTCTATTTTCAGTAACCATGGCAACAAAGTTCATCTAAATCAAAAGTCGATGCACTATTTTATGTATCGTCGTGTAGTCTACTAGTGTGCCAAGTTATATTGAAATCAGATCAAAACTGTAGGAAGAGTAGCATTTTAAAGGAATTTCACAGAAAAATTCTATTTATAGTAACCATGGAAACACCGTTTACCGCAATCAAAAACCGATGCACTGTTTTATGTATCTTAGTGTTGTCTACTTAGGTGCCAAGTAATATTGAAATCAGATCAAAACTGAAGGAGGAGTAGCGTTTTGATATATTGTTTACGGACAAACTGACAGCTAGACAGACAGACGGACGGACACCTTACTATCGCATAAGCTCTTCTGGTCTCTGACCAGTAGAGTTAATAATTAAGAAAGTTCGAGAGACCTTAACGGAGTTAAAAATCGTTTACGAAATTCTTTAAAAATTTGGAAGAGTTTTTATGCATCTGACTTCATTTTAAGTGTGATAAGCATTGGTTATGTAATTCCATTCATTATGCCGTCGAGACTAATGGTAAGATACTGGAGATAGTCGGGTGTCAATGTAATGTTTATATATTTAGACGACGGATTAGGGTTGCCCAAACCTTATGAAATGAGAGTTTCTGATAATTTATTTCAGAAATAACGCTTAAAAATTAAAATTATATGCACTAATGTAGAACAAATATTTTCAAAATCTTTGGAATCAAAGTTCCTTTTTAGAGTTATCTTTCCTGTTGCCCGGGACTCGAAAACTTTGGCAAGTCTCCACATACATCATTATACAGTTATTCATTTTTAGCTCTACTGGTCAGAGACCAGAAGAGCTTATGCGATAGTAATGCGTCCGGCGTCCGTCCGTCCGTCTGTCTGTCTGTCTGTAAACAATTTTCAAAAATGCTACTCCTCCTACAGTTTTGATTTGATTTCAATATAACTTGGCATATACGTAGACTACACTAAGAAACATAATTCTGTGTATCGGTTTTTGATTTCGCCGAACGGTGTTGGCGTTGTACTAAAAATAGAAATTTCTGTGAATTTCTGTGAAATTCTTTCAAAATGCTACTCCTCCTACAAATTTGGTCTGATTTCAGTACATATGTATGACTTGGCACACAAGTAAACTACACTAAGATACATAATTCTGTGTATTGGTTTTTGATTTCGCCGAACGGTGTTGGCGCTGTTACTAAAAATAGACATTTCTGTGAAATTCTTTCAAAATGCTACTCCTCCTACAGTTTTGGTATGATTTCAATATAACTTGGCACACAAGTAAACTACACTAAGATACATAATTCTGTGTATTGATTTTTGATTTTGATGAATGGTGTTGGCACTGTTACTAAAAATAAAAATTTCAAAATGCTACTCCCCCTACAGTTTTGGTATGATTTCAATATAACTTGGCACACAAGTAAACTACACTAAGGTACATAATTCTTTATATCTGTTTTTGACTTCAATGAACATTATTACCTTGGTTAATAAAAATAGCAATTTCTGTTACTCTCAAAATGCTACTTCAAATACAGTTTTAGTCTGATTATAATATAATGTGGCATGCAAGTAGACTACACTAAGAACATAATATTAAAGAGACTTATTCAAGGATCATTATTCTCTCTTTTGCTGGTGTAAAGTTTCAATTTCCAACTGCTTAAGTATTTTCCTCTTCCTTTGCTATAAGTACAAACCAGTAGAGCTTTAGTCTCGACAGAGACTTCTGGTTGGCTAATGAACTGGGCAGATAAAAAAGAAGAAAAGTAGAAACGCATACTATTATATTAATATTTATAAAAACACAATGAGATGATATATTACTGAAACGCACAAATATTAGTGTGCAAAAATATTCACTTTCAACACAGACTCTGTTGACGATCATGTGTTCATTGTTTATGATTACGGTGTCGCTCTCAGTGTACTGCATACTTTCCATTGACAAAACATTTAATTCTAAAGCGTTTGGAAGACTCTCTTACAATCGTTACCAGGCAATTTCGTCACTTCACAAATTACCTAAAACCGGAAGTAAAAGCATGTTTTTCTCTGTATACGTCACAAGTCACATGGTGTGGAGGATTCTTAAAGCGATTCAGTTGGCATTGTTTTCTTACATACAGAAGTTGAGTGGTTAAGATAATGACTGACAGTAAACACTGTGTTTTGATTGTACAAAGTGGTAGCATGAAAAGTGATTTGCAAAAAATGGCTTTATTCAATTTTTCATTTCTGTTTACAGAGAAATATTATTTTAGATATGATATATGGGGTCCCTATACATTGGGCAGGTTTGCAAGTTATTTAAAATTCTTAGTTGCCTAAATTTCATTCTCTGTTTTTGGAATCCAGGTACTGAGGCATTGGATTGTTTCTCACAAGATCTGGAATTCTGATAACAACTGGCTTGTGCGGCCTGTTCATTTGGTCTTGAGGACGATAAGATATCTTTTGTATTGTAGATTACGTGGTACTTTTATTTTACCGCATTGGCCATCGTCACCGTTTTGATCAATGATCTTTGGACCAGATTTAACTTACAGAAGAAGAAATGGAGATAACAAACAGTATTCAATATAAAAGTCTTAAAAGCAATACAAAATAGCAGCAAACACGGACCTCCCAAACATCGATCAGAGGTGGGATCAGGTGCCATGGAGGAGTGAGCATCCCCTGCTGACCAGTCACACCCACCGTTTGCTCCTTGTCATGATCGGGAAATAACGGAAAAATCCGTCGTCAATTAAGAGTATAAATAATGGACTAACATTTAGAATGTAAAACGTCAGTCAGCATTTGACTCAATGATAAATTGTATTTGCTGATGTTATGTGTTAGACGTGATTGAGTTTAACGATACTGGTGGGATTTTGTGTAGAGGTACCTCTAAGCATTGTCTGTATATTTGGTACAGATAAATTTACAAAATCTTTACTACCTGTAAGACTTGATGTTGTATGAAACAAGTATGACAAGGTCCTAGTAGAGTTGCACTGAGAGACATGGTCAAGTATATGAAAATATGCGAAGTTTTTATCGTGTATTGGAATATGTATAGAATGTTTTAAGTACTTGAACGAGTTAGAGGTGAGATGTAAACAAAAAGGTAAGACATGCTCCTAGTACACACTGGGTGACATGGTCAGTAGAATATCTTGAATGACATGGTCCCTGCTTCAGCAGGGTGACGAGGTCGTGATTAAATAATGAATTGGAGATGATGCTAACGAGAATTTCTTATTTTTACATTTTTCAGATATTTTCCACTTTGGAAGATGCACTCTCTACCATCGGCTCTTACATTAACCCCTGTCGTTGGCTCGCGTATATCACAGTGATAAACACGAGAAATAGTTTTTTTTAGTCATTATAATTCAAGTTCTATGTTTATATCTGAGTTTTGAGATAGATATTTATTAAATTAATCCAGAATTATTAATTTAATTTGAAAAAATCCTGAAAATATCACGTTTTATACGTTATGTCAAAAATCTTGACGTGAGCCCGTTGCAGAGGTGTCTTAGAGAGGAACGAACGACAACTCTGCATTGGAGATTGTGGAAGATGGGGTTCATTTCATATATCAGAGAAAAATCTAGCAGAGTTGAGGTTTTACTGTGAGAAATTTAAATATGAGAGTATTTATCGTAAATATCGTTAATATTTTAAAATCCTAGATAAACTGGAGTCAATCGAAAGATCCAAAAATTCAGCATATCCCTGTCATTGACTTTAATGTTTCTTTGTATTTAACACATGTATCTCAGATTAATGAAGCTTTTTGCGCAAATTCCTGGGCTCGTAAGATTGTGGCAAAAATTCCTTGTCATTTATCATAAGTGGTTTCGATTCTGGAAGGATGTCGCAGAATCAGAGGAAAACATGTCACCAAGAAAGAGCGCTCAGACAATGCCAAAGACGGTTATATTTATGCAAATGTACAATCACTATTGTCTCTGTCAAAGTCTCTGCTGGTTATTTGATGATAAAATATATGTGTGTATCATTAATGCATTTTTCTTTATTTTACTTCTTTCTTTGTAAAATTTGAAATGTGCAAGTCTTGGAGCATTTACCCATAATTAATTATTTTGAATAAGACTGGATGGACTGGTAAATATCTGATTATTAAATATTGTGCGGTCCAGGTATTTCCAACACCCAACACTTTATTCGTCCGTTGGCAGACTGCATAACCCAACGCACCTTTAAACGATATGAACATTTTTTAGCTCACCTGAGCTGAAAGCTCACGTGAGCTTTTCTGATCATATTTTGTCCTGTCTGCCTGTCTGTCTGTCTGTAAACTTTACACATTTTCAACTTCTTCTCCAGAACCGCTGGGCCAATTTCAACACAAATTGCCACAAAATATCCTTACGTAAAAGGGATTCAAGTTTGTTAAAATGAAGGGCCACTCCTTTATTCAAGGGGAGATAATAAGAAATAGTTAAAATTTGATGCTATGTTTTAAAAATCTTCTTCTCAAGAACTACTGTGCCAGGAAAGATGAAACTTTTAGGGAAGCAGTCCCCGGTAGTGTAGATTCAAGTTTGTTCGAATCATGACCCCCGGGCGTAGGGCGGGACCACCCTGGCCGATCAAGATTTACATAGAAATGTATAGGAAGATTCTTTAAAAATCTTCTTCTCAAGAACCACTGTGCCAGGAAAGATGAAACCTATAGGGAAGCATCCTCAGGTAGTGTAGATGATTCAGGTTTGTTCAAATCATTACCACCGGTTGTAGGGTGGGGCCACAATGGCCGATTGAAGTTTCACATTTAAATATATTAAAAATTCTTTAAAAATCTTCTTCTCTGGAATAGCAAAGGCATGAATGATCATATTTTTATGGAAGCATCCTCATAGTGGACATTCAAGTTTATTCAAATCATGACCCCCGGGGGTAGGGCAGGGCAACAACATAGAATCCAAATTTAACAGAGAAACATGTAGAAAAAATCTTTAAAAATCTCCTTTTCATGAATAGAAAGCCATGATTAGTCCTATTCATAGTGTAGATTCAATTTTGTTCTAGTCATGACCCCTGGGAGTAGAGTGGGGCCTAAATGTAAGTTTAAACGTAAAGGGCAATAAAGCCACAGATAGTCAGCATCGTTAGTTAGTGTAGATTCAAGTTTGTTCAAATCATACCCTCTCCCTTTTTAGGATTGGTTGGGACCACCTTTGGTTTTAACTTTTCAAAAATAAACTGATTTATATTTTTTTCCTGGATACTTTACTCAGGTGAGCGATGTGGCCCATTGGCCTCTTGTTCATTTCTTCAGCATTACTTTCAATCATGTGAGTTAGAATACCTGCTGCGTCGTTGTTCTTTGAATCCGCCAGATATGGATCTAGGGCGTACACAATGTATCCAGATGTCTTGACAACTATCATGGGCTTTCCGAGAGGTCGATGTTTATGTAGGCTATAGGAACGTCTGGAAAACGTAAATTTGTTAGACTTCTGGATGTACAGGGTGTCACAAAAATATGTTACAATTTTAAACTGTTAAAAATTTTAATGCATAAAGGTAAATCTATGAAATTCACAACATATATTAAGATTGTTTTAATTTTTTTGTCAAGCATACATTTGTCACAGTTTTCTCATCATTCATTAAAATATAACTTGTTCAAGATGACGTCCTTTTGCCTTTAACTTTATTTGAACACGATTTCTGAAGTTGTTCACCACAGCTTTACAGGTATCAACAGAGATTGATCTTATTTCTCGAGTTCCTTTGTTGTTTGTGGGGAATCAGAATACACGGTCTTTTAAATAACCCCACAAGAAGAAATCGAGTGGGTTCAGATCAGGGGAATGGGGTGGCCAAACATTTCCACTAGATAGGAAATTAATTGATCACCAAACGTGTTGTCGAGCCACTGAAGAACACAGTCTGCAGTGTGTGGTGCAGCGCCGTCCTCTTGAAACCATACATTGTCTAAATTTACAAATTTTCGTCTAAGAGCAGGTAAAAATTTAGTTTTCATCAACTTTAAATATCGTTCAGAATTGACTGTCACTGCATCTCCTTCGCTGTCCTCAAAGAAAAAAGGGCCAATTATTCCACTTGAATTTAACGCGGCTCATACAGTTACTTTCTTACAGTTAAGAGGTTTCTCCACATAAAAATTGGGTTTCCCTGAACCCCAGAATCTAAAATTCTGTTTATAAACAACATTGCTGAGATAGAAGTGGGCCTCGTCGGAAAACCATTTGGCATCTGTCAAAGTTTCAGAGTCAGGTCTGTTTAAAATCCAATGGGCGAAATTCAAACCACTTCTAATGTCTGTCTCTTTCAAATGCTGCATAACACTTATCTTGTATGGAATCAATTTTAAGTCAAATTTAAGTACTCTGTTAACATTAGATTTACTAACTGAGCCATTTAGTTCATGTAGTACCCGTCTTACTGATTTTTGTGGAGTTTCAGCGATAACTTTGTCAATGGCATCCATGTTTTCTTTTGTATCGACACTCCTTGGTCTCCCAATACCAGAATTTTGTATAGTGTCATTTACAGTGCCTTTAGCTTCAAACTTCCTCACAAGTCTGTAGATAAACATTCTGTTAAACACTTTCATCCCAGGGTGTTGTTTTTCATGGTTCTAATGACGGAGGTAGCAGATTTACACTCATAGTAGAGAATATTAGCAAATTTAAAAGTTAGAGAGGATAAAAAATATCCCAAATAATGATTCTAAAAGAATAAAACACCAAATCTAAGTACACATGTGCGTTTGATAGCTATGCATAAAGAATATGTTTGTTCATCTGTTCAGCAAGTTTCACCGTCCGTGGTCATTATTCACGCATCCTAACACAAATACACTAGCAGAGATAGATGCCATCGATTTCAAAAAATATAAAATATATATATTAACATTTCAGAATGCCCAGAGTTTATAAGAGGAAAAAGAAAAATACTTATGATCCCCAGAAGGTGGCAGATGCATTAAAAGCTGTGCAAAATGGGGAATCTATCAGAGAAGCAGAGCGGATATATGGAGTGCCCAAATCAACATTGTCAGATACCTGAAAGAAGAAGTATGCAAGTCCAGGAAAACCCCGTCGCACTCAGCGTATCCCCAAGGACATAGAAAACAAAATTGCTACAGCCGTATCAGAAGCTGCAAGTATATCGAGAAAACAACTGCTGCGAAGAGTTGGTGAACTCAGTAAAAAGATTAAAGTTACCTTCAAAAATGGGACACCAGGAAAGGACTGGTTTGATAGTTTTCGTAGGCGCCACCCAGAACTGTCAAATCGAAAACCAGAAGAAAGCTAGCAACAACACGAGCTAGGATGTCAAACCAAGAAATTATTGGAAAGTACTTCGATGACCTGCAATGTTTGCTACATAATTTGGACAATGTAAACAGCCCTGCAGTAATCTGGAACTGTGATGAGACAGGCAAACAATTCGAACATGATCCTGTCAAGGTACTAGCACTCAAAGGTGCCAGGAATGTTGTTGGTCGCACTACATCTAATCGGACCAATGTCACTATCATGGCGTGCGTGAACGCACTCGGAATATCCATGCCACCCATGTTTCTTGTAAAAGGAAAGACCTCGAAGTCTGTGCATGGATTCAATGCAGAGCAGAGTCCCATAGGCAGCATTATGAGTTTCCAGGACAAAGGATGGCTGACAGACGCGTTAGATGAAATTTGGTTTAGAGATATATTCCTTAAGCTTTGCGGCTCTGCCAGACCCCAACTGTTGATACTGGATGGGCACTCATCACATGAGACGCTCGCAATTTTGGAAATGGCCATACAGGAAAATATTCATATTATAAGCCTACTTCCACACACAACCCATGTTCTTCAACCTCTGGATAGAGCAGTATTTGGGCCCTTAAACACGGCGTATAAAACAGTATGCTCAGATAACCTCGCGCAAAACTCACTGAATGCTGTCAATAAATGGACATTTCCTGGAATATTCCCGAAAGCATGAGACGCTGCCCTCACTGTTTCCAATATTACTGCAGGTTTTCGGGCGTGTAGAATTTTCCCTTTTGATCCATCAGCAGTCCCAAGTGAAATGATGTCTCCATCTCGTCCGATAGATGTGCAGCTCACACCAACAGGAAACGATACCAATCCGCCTGAACCAACCAATCTTGCAATTGCACCACGAACCCCTCTTGAAAGCCGTTCTGTCAGCGATGCGAATTCACAACTTCCAACGATTGAGGATCCATCCTTACTTCTAGATCTTATCAGTTCAGGTCAGTGCGAGATATTTTCACCTGACAGTAGTGGAGTAGCAATAATCCCCAACGCAACAGCTTCTGTAGATAACGCATGGAGTGAAGAAATAAACACATTGTTTCTTCCACCAAAGATCATCAGCTCTGTACAAAACGCATCCAATTCTTTAGTTACACCAAGGAAAACTGGACACAGGTTCCTGACTAGTGCAGAAATAATCGAAGAGAAAAGATTGGTCGCGTTGATGAAACAAGAAAAAGAAAATAAAAAGCTATAACGAGCATTGAAGAGTAAAAAACCAAAATAAAATGGCTGTTGTTATTTTGTTGAATTAATTGAGTTTTGTTATTAATGTTATTAATTAACGTGATTTAAGTTTAAAATTAAAAAATGAGTCACGCCTTTGACAGTTGATATTAAAATTTTGTAATGTTTGGCAGTAGAAAAAAAAGATTTTAATAACTGTATGTTTTGTTGTTTATTTAGAAAATATCAATCATGTTATATCTGTACAACATGTAAATATCAAAATATAAAACATTGGTGATGGTTACAATGCAAAATCAATAACCATGGTTTATATTCACAGTAACGTTGGATCTCTGTTTTTAAACGCAAATATTTGAGAAAAAATACACATAGATAGTCAAATCAATGTTTTTCTTTATTAGATAATCTTTACATCTAGGCATGGCCCAGATTGTCCGGAATTACTCGAATTGCCCCTAAAGTTTGACATTTTCTGCCAACTGTTCACCTGAAGGTTCCATCTTGAAAATTTGATGACATCATTATGACGTCATAATTACCTGAATTTTAAACAGAATTTCCCGCAATTTTGTCAAATAAAATTTATACAAAATGCTAGAATTTTACAAAATATCTTTTTAATTGCTTTTGGTTTGATAAAGTTATAGATGATTAAAAGTGTAACATATGTTTTGGGACACCCTGTATATATATATATGTTCCATCTAACACTAGCAAAGCTGGGGTTTTTTATCTGACCAGGGGAAAACAATTCATGTGCTAGAGGCCACGTATGCTTATGTATGACGTCGTCTTGAGAAATATGTCCAAGTCCCAGGTTTTGTGGCACAAAATTCTTCATGAGGGAGCGTCTCTTTGAGGAAACGTACCTTGAAAAATTTAGAAGGATTTATTCACGGATTTTTTTCTTAATTGAAACATTTTAAAATATATTTTTAAAAATCATTATCTTCTTACAATAGCAATTAAATACCAATAATAAGTGTTATAGCGTCCCAATGATCAGTGTAATAGCGTCCTAATGATCAGTGTAATAGTGTCCCAATGATAGTGTTATAGCGTCCTAATGATCAGTGTTATAGCGTCCCAATGATCAGTGTAATAGCGTCCCAATGATCAGTGTAATAGCGTCCTAATGATCAATGTAATAGCGTCCTAATGATCAGTGTAATAACGTCCTAATAATCAGTGTAATAGCGTCCTAAGGATCAGTGTTATAGCGTCCCAATGATCAGTGTTATAGCGTCACAATGATCAGTGTTATAGCGTCACAATGATCAGTGTTATAGCGTCCAAAGCTTACCTGCCACTTTTTCATATTGAAAAGGGTAGCCAGCATTTTGTTCTCTAGAGCACATCGCAGTTTCATCAGCAAAACAGCAAAAAACAATTGCTTCCGGATCTGGCTGCCGTGGTATCCTGCACGTACATTAGGCATAAGATCTTTGAACTGCGTCCGTGTGAGTCCTGTCAGGCTGCGATAATCTCGCTATCGAAATCCAGACGAGTGGATGCATTTTTCTTCGCATAGTTTCTTAAACTGTTAAGAAGATTCCTTAAAGGGAACGTTTGGTCAGAATTTAAATTTTTATATATAAAGCTGTACCTCTTATATATAAAGAAAAGCTGCATCTAACAACACTGCGCTGCTGATAACAGCAGTTAAATTGGATTTTAATAGCTTAATTGGAGCAGCATGGGGAAAACCTTATCATGGCCGCTGCTGACGTAGTGCAGACGGATTAAATGCCAGATGGTTAGAGTCAATGTGTTAATGACTGCAGGAAAATTAAAATTCCTTCTTTCAGAAATAAGCTTATTTAAGCAATTGTTAATTTATAGGAATTAAATTAACATCCTTTTTTGACACATTAGAACTTTATAAAGTTTTAATTAAAATCATGTAAAATAATACAACCTTTGCAGCCAAGTTTTTATTTAAAGTTAAATCCGACCAGTTTATGGTTTTTTATTATTAATTCCTTCTTTTATTTTCCTGAATTCTGAAACACTAGAAGCATAGGAATTTGAAATTATATTTATTATTATATATTCAGATCCAAAATTAAACTGCATACACTTAATACGCACATTTTTACAACTTGATTCTGACATGATAGTGTTTACACTTAGAGCCAAATGGCCTGCAATACGTCATAAAAGTGAGGATTGTGGGAAATATTTAGCAAGCGGGATAACTTTATCTCTCAACATGGCAGCCTCCAGCAGCCAGTTTACTCATAACTTTGGTGTCCTATTACTTTATAATTAAGTTAAAACAAATGGCAGTAACAGGTAAAATTCATTATTGACCATTCAATGAATGAAATATCAAAAACATTTTTTAGACCCAACGTTTCCTTTAAAGCTGAACACGATTCGTAAAAGGTATGTGTCCGCCATTTTTGTTCCCGAGTCTCGCTACTCTGCAAACCCCTATAAATAAGGCAGGACGTAGTAACTGTTCAGTGTAAACATTCGACACCGGTTTATACGGACGTATGCTATACAGGACTCGTTAGCGAGAATGATAACGTAATACTTCGTCTAATGCAGAAAAGTAAGATACCAAATTTACAATTATAGTTGTACCGGTCAGTGCAGTATACAAACAACACAGATTAAAGTGACTGCATTAAAATATGACCGTCAAGCAAAAACCACCTTAAGTCAAAATTTTGACATCTTGAGTTGTTTAGTGATCCTGATAGACAATTTTATCCTCTTTCAAATGATATAAAACATGCCAATGTTCAAAGATAAAGAAATTAATTTAAGTTTCTTAATCCCTTCCCAAGCAAAGGCATCATCAACAGGACCATGCCAGAATCATTTTAAGTAAAGTACACATTAACTAGAGTTATAATTAATTACACTGAACTGTTTATTCAAAGTTCAAGAAGCCACTGTCAAATTTTTGGTTGGCCCCTCTGGTGTCATTACATTTGCTTCTGAGGGATGGCCGGGGAAAACATCAGATCGTAAACTAACAAAGAATTGTGGGCTGATCAGTTTGCTTGAGCCAGGTGACAGTTTGATGGCTGACAAAGGATTCACAATTTCTGAAAAACGGCAGTGTTTTCTAAACATCTCACCATTCAGAGGTATGATGCAATTAGTTTGAAATTAATAGTATGTATAGACATGTATATATTATTAAATTTTATTAGAAGAATATGCCTCATGTAAAATTCAACTAAAATGGGTCGCTTGGCTTTTATGTGTTGTTCATTGAAGTAAATCTCTTGATGAAAATGTTGTATGACTTAGCTGCAATCCATACCACAAAGCCCACCCAAGGGAGCCCAATGGTGGCCCTAAACCTATGCATAGTATTTATGTGATTTCTTTAATGTTGGGTCCAATTCACTGAGTTCAAGACAGAACTGTTTTGAATTTATTGACATAATATCAGATATTCCCAGCAGTGTTACATTTTGTCCTGAGATGGAGAAGGGACATTTAATTTCTAGCAGTCCGGTGCTTTCATTATCAACCACTCTCCCATCACTGGTAGCCCCAAGAAGAGAATGTGTTGAGCATAAAGTAAGGGCCTCGTTTCTAAAAAAAGGGGCCTACGACCAGTCGTAAGATTAGTCCGGACTAAATCAGTGACAAACCCGACAATCAGACTAAGTTGCGTTTCTCAAAAAGGCGGAAACTTAGTCGAGACTAAATTGTGGTTTAAATCTAGGCCTGCTCGTGACTAGGCGTAAGTTCTTAGTCTGTACACAACTTGGAAAAAGGGCATGTGTTTTAATCATAAAGAGTTACAAGAATGATTATTTTATGCGTATACGATATAATACCTTTTCATATACATGTTCATAATTATATGATATGCCAAAAATCGTGAAAATCATACTGTATTATGTAGGAAATTAGAAAGGTAGTTAAATCCATCGAAGATGCAGATTTTTTCCGCAAAAGGTGGGATGAACTAGAAATGTGTAACTGAGAATTTTGAATACAAGTTGAGTAAGATTTTTTTTTTAAGAAGTGCCAGAATTTCTTTTTTAAATGTAGGCACGCGTAGGGGGTGGGACCGGGATGCAACCCTACCGTTTTTATTGCAGTAATGTGTTTTCTGTTTAAATAAAGCTGTATAATTTATGGACTGACTTCAACTTTCAGTATTTCTCTACTCGGCTGAATATTTTGATCACTCAATTATCTGTACTTATCACCCCCCCCCTCCCCTTCCCCATTAACTTTTTAAAAACGATGCTACATGCTGTAGGTACTGGATAATTTTTTGTTGTTTGAAAGAGAAAAAAAAATTATATATTATATTTGAAACAAAACTACTCATATAATAATGATAATAATAAAGTGTTGTAAAATGTTTTTATTGTAAATGTAAATCGCAACTTGTTAATATCTTTAGATCTAGATAACATCTTCAAAATACATTCTTCATATATAAAAAATGTATGAACATTTCCTCATTAGAAATCAAATAAGAATGGATATATTTAAAGAAAAGATGGTGATGTTGAAGTTAGTACCTTTCCCGATCTAAATGAATCCGATTTGAAAATATTGAAATGGAAAATTGAAATCTAGAAATTCATAAAATTACTAGATTTTTTGTCGGTAATATGGTTCACAAGAATTATAGATTTAAAACTAATTTAGCTTTTGCAAGGCATCATTGATACTGCAAGTGCTATATATACGTATTTTTACATGGACCATGTAAATTATTACTAGTATATTGATATCAACGTAATATTATGTGTCCAAAATACAAAACATACTAGTATTATAAATATACACTGTAGGCATACATGTATCAGCTGAAATGCCAATTGCTATGTCTAATTCGTATTGATAAATGGATTGATATTATAAATTTAAGACAAATGATTTTTTTTTCTCAAAATTTTCTTATGCATGTTTTAATCATTATCATTATAATATGATTTAAAAATTGTTAATTTTTTCACAGTACGCCTATGGGTCGGGGCTACGGTCCTTCACTCTCTCTGCGTATATAGTATTTTTAGCTAGAGGAAAACTTCCCTGAGATTCTTTTTGCCCCCCCCCCCCCCCCCCCCCTCACGACTTTCAAATATATTGCTTCGAACCTGTTCCAGCCCCTTGCCATATATGGCTTTTATTCATCAGAGAATTTCTCTTAATTCCAAATTTGTATACAGTGTATACAGGTTTATATTTTTCTAAAATATGTATTTCACTTTAAAAATTAAGCTGAGCGTACCACATATAACTATTTAATATAAAACTTGTGTATGTAGAAGGGGAGGGGAGTTGTGTCCAAATAATAACAAAAGATTTGCTCATTCATTTTTGTGTGTGACTGTCGGCCCCTAACCCGAACCCGATCTGCACCTTTTGTCAAGATTTCTGAATCCGCTACTACTAGCTACTATGTAAATGCTTCGACCTTGAAAATACAGATGAATTTGTGTATTATATCTGTTTGAAAGACGATGAAAAGCCCGGGAAAGCATGCAGCGCTACTTGTGCTTTACTTTTTGTAATCACTAATCAGGTTCAAGTGTGATCCGCCACATGTTATTGTAGTCTCTAAATCAAATAAAATACGATCTGCGCATGCTTAGTACCTAGCTTAAAGGTCTTAGTCGTAGGCCCAGTCTTACGCCGTTTTCTGAAACGCAATTTAGGCCCGTCTAAATTTTGGCGTAACTTTCTTAGTCGGACTAACTTAGGCTCAAATCTACGACTTTTTGAGAAACGAGCCCCTGATGTTTGTACATCAGTTTCCATTTTAATAGCTCTTTTGATCTGTAGGTACTCTTTCTTTGCGTCCATCTTATGGTCAATTCCCCACTGCATTGCGAGAGCTAACTTGGGGTATCAATTCAAAGTCAGACGTTAAATTTGACTTTCAGAATATACTAAAATGGTCAATGTATAATTTCTTAATATGTATCACCTATTCACGAGTCGGTACATTGTTTCATGCAACGACAGACAACGGACAAATTTTGATCAGAAAAGCTCTCTTGAGCCTTCGGCTCAGGTGAGCTAAGAAGGGGGCGGGTTGGGAGAAAACATCTCCCGGTGAAAAGTAAATATTTAGGAACAAAATTTAGACATAACCGAATATTCATAAACAACCAATCAACAAAATTAATTAACTATTTGCTTGCATGCAAATTAACTTTATCTTCACTAATAACTTCATGACTTTTCTTTTTCCACCTTTCATGGTTCCCTTTAGTGTACATAATAACTATGGTAGCAGCTAGAACGGGAAATTATTTCAATGTATTTATTTACATTTGGTCAGACCTGTTCGTATACTTACATTCCGCAATGACATCAATTAAATTTACAGTAGAAATTATTCTTTACATCATATATCTAATTTACTAACCCTTGTACCATATCCTGCTGTATAGCGAGTGGTAGAATGACTCGTTACAAAGAAATTACTAGGATTGCTTAAACGTTGAACTCCGCATAAATTGTGCTATAAATGTGTTAATCAGTGGATAACATGTATGTTTGCATATTGCGTGGACCCTGAGGTCCACGCAGTAAATATATAAGCGAGGTTAAACCGGATGCACTGGGCAAACGACAGGTTATGCATGCGCAAGAATGCTAGAGAGATGGCACCTTAGGTAACTTGGCCCGTAGAATAATTCACTCTATTCAAATTAAATTATGCAATTCATTGGCACTTTTAAATCTGCATATCGCATTTACATATTCATTGGCAGATCCAATTTTCTCTCTTTTACATATACTTTTATATACAAACTTAACATTGATTCTATGGTACAAGCATTTTAAGAAATTACAGTATATAGTTACCTGTAAACTTTATTGAAAATCGTCACTGAACGAATAGAGATAGCTTTTAAAAGATAGAGCAAGTTTTCACCGGCATTAGACATATAGTTTTGTGCATCAAGGCTCGCAAAATAATTTGATATTTCAACAATCTAAATATTGTTTGATAAAGGTCTTTGGCAACGGCTTTTAATTTTTGTGTTTTTTTTTCCTTATATACTATCTTGATGTAAAATTTTATGTTGGACCAACATAAATGACCATACTTTGAGCGCTGTAACCTGATAATCCTGTAACCTGATAATCCTGTAACCTGATAATCCAGTCAGTGTTACCTGGACAGAGTTGACTTGTACGCTGCCTATTCATCATATAAAATGTCAAATAAGAAAGTATCTGCAATATTATGAATGTGAAAAGACTGAAAACTTTCTCGTAACTTATATTAACAATGAGAAAAACTACTGCGCAAAAAAAAAAAAAAAAATCAATGATACATCAAAATACGAACAGTTCAATGGTGCGTTCAATTAACCTAAATTCTGTATTCCTCAATATTTTAGCAATGTTTTCAACAATGTGCCAGTTTACATTTGTCATATTTAGTGTGTTGACAACTCTTCTGAAAAATCGCTATGCACATATTACATGAAAGTAATATGACTACAAATATTTTTTTTCGCAATCTAAGGTCCATATTTTCTTTCCCCCGCTGTCGCAAAGTGAGGGGGGTTTAAATCTAATTCTTCTGTCCGTCCATTAATTCGTCAGTCTGTCAAAAAACCTTGATCATAACTTTAGAATGAGAAAAGATTGGGCTTAACGAGTCTAATTCGAGTGCGCATGACTTTGCGCAGCTTTGTATTTTCATGTAGTCATGATTGCGACAGTATACTTTTCTAAAACATTGTGATTTTAATTTAAAATTAACATTATCTGTAAGGACTACTGGTCTGAAAATGTGATTTTACGACAATTATTAGGAAAAAACGCTGAAACGGCACTAACGACGTCACTGTATTCCGATTTTGTAAGCAATGCACTACGCTGAAGAATGAAATTTAACTCGCTTATATGTTCGTAGACGTCCATGGCTATTATATACTTAAACTGATGACAGAACATCAAAAGAAACATACTAGCAATCTAAATATTGCTATTTCTTAACCAAAAAAATTATTTTCGCCGATAATTCGTCTGCACCGATATGTATATATACCGAAATATGGCAATTTTAGAGGTATTATTCATCAAAAAATTAAACTTTGTATTTAAGACCTAGATCAAATATGATGGTGAACTTTTTTGAAAGTTCACTATTTGGTGACTTTTTACAATAACTTTCATTCACTTGACTGAAAAAGAAATGAGATAATTTGGCGCTTTTCCAACAAATTTCCGTAGGGTCCAATAGTAAAATTTGACCACTTTTGAGATTCTCCCCTAAGAAATAGAAGTGGTAAACATTCGATTTTTTAATCTTAAAACAACAATTATAACAGTAAATATTAACTGACGAAAAATTATCAAAATCCCTAGGCTAGAATAATTCGACTCGGCCTCGTTAAATATTAAGGGTCATTAATACTATGATAGGAAAGATAACTCTTTATGCCATAAATGTCTATTATTCCTTTATAGATTCGCAATGATCAAGTGTCTTTTTTGTCCAGTTTTGCCCCGCAAGCTAAAACTATGCTATAATTGTTTGTATTTTACTCATAAAATACATTTCTTTTGGAAAATCATCAAGGTTCGAGCAACATTTTATATGAGTGAGCAAGGGGTTCATGAACTTTAAACATGTGTGTTAGCTATGATGAGACCTTTCTAAATATACTATAATTTTTTAACCCGTGACCTTTTCCTTGGTCATGCATATTTGACACAATATGCCATAAATAATGTCATCTCATCTACAAAGATACCGAAGGCGGGTGTGTTGGTAAAACGCAGAACGGAACGGAAATGGAAAAGATTTTGTCAGAACAATTCATTTAAAATACATATTTTTTTTCCAAGTAATGAAACATTTAATACACATCTAATCCCTCAATATTAAATACAGATTGATTTAATCATGTGCAGTCTCTTATTTTCGAAAATCGCAGACATAGCAGTGACCTCGCATCGCTTTCGAAAGGGGAGGGGGTGCAGAAAAAAATCAACATAACTGAAATGAACTTGACAGACGAAAAGTGAAGACATTTGTTTGATTTGGTGGTGGGGATAAGTTCTTACTACCGTGTAAGGGGAGAGGTGGTGATATCTACCGCTTACTACGTGTGTGGGGAGGGCTGGTGATATCTACCTGTTACTACCGTGTGTGGGGAGGGGTGGTGATATCTACCTGTTACTACCGTGTGTAGAGAGTGGTGGTGATATCTACCTGTAACTATCGTGTGTGGGGAGGGGTGGTGATATCTACCTGTTACGACCCTTGTGTGGGGAGGGGTTGTGATATCTACCTGTTACTATCGTGTGTGGGGAGGGGTGGTGATATCTACTTGTTACTACCGTGTGTGGGGAGGGGTGGTGATATCTACCTGTTACTACCGTGTGTGGGGAGGATGATGATATCTACCTGTTACTACCGTGTAAGGGGAGGGGTGGTGATATCTACCTGTTACTACGTGTGTGGGGAGGGCTGGTGATATCTACCTGTTACTACCGTGTGTAGAGAGTGGTGGTGATATCTACCTGTTACTACGTGTGTGGGGAGGGATGGTGATATCTACCTGTTACTACGTGTGTGAGGAGGGGTGGTGATATCTACTTGTTACTACCGTGTGTAGAGAGTGGTGGTGATATCTACCTGTTACTACGTGTGTGGGGAGGTGTGGTGATATCTACCTGTTACTTCCGTGTGTAGAGAGTGGTGGTGATATCTACCTGTAACTATCGTGTGTGGAGAGGGGTGTTGATATCTACCTGTTACTACCGTGTGTGGTGAGGGGTGGTGATATCTACCTGTTACTACCGTGTGTGGGGAGGGTGGTGATATTTAC
>PRKT01000393.1:59281-72199 GCA_003671525.1 Saccostrea glomerata
CCCCCCCCCCCCCCCCCCCCAACGAAACAGGATTTTCGAGTTCGGACAATTTCCTTTTTTTTGCTTGTTAACTTGTACAGGTAAGTAAAAAAAAATTCCCCCCCCCCCCAATTTCAAAAAGGATGCTACGTGCCTGAACATATATATATAAAAGTAAATTAAACAACAGGTATATTGTCTGTTTAACAGTTTTTATTTACATGTATTTAATTAATGCATGGAGTTAACCAGTTAATTTTGGTGTTAGATAAAATATCATATGTTATTAGTAAGAGGTTGAACGTCATTTAGTTTGAAATAACTTGTTACATTGTAACATTAATGACCATTTTACATAACTGACAAAAGAATTGATTGTTTGCTTTAAAAAAAATAATGACGCCACATGAGAGGCTGGAAGCAAAAATTCTAGTGCATTAAACAGGTAGCCCATCTCACTGAGCTATCAACGCTACACCAGGCGCGGATCCAGGAATTGAAGTTAGAGGGGGCGCCAAAAGTAGACAAGGGGTCTGGGGCCCCCAGTGGGTCCAGGGCAAAGCCCTGGTGGGGGCTCAGGGGGCGAAGCCCCCGGAAGCTCCTGGATTCTTGAGATTTTGTAGGTTAAAAATGAGGTCTACCATGTATACATATTTACATTTTCTAGACAAAACTGTGATTTACGTTAATTTTGACAATTTTAGGGGGGGGGGGGGGGGGGGCGGCGACGGTTGCGCCCCCCTTAAATCCGCCACTGTACACATACCCTGGACGAGGATAAAGAAGCACAACATTTACACCGTTGAATATGTTTTGGGGGATTTTTTGTGGTCTCTGGGTCTTTTCTCCATTTTTTGCAAATGTATGTTTGTTTCTCTGAATTAAAATGCACACAAATAACATTTAAAAATCATGGAGAGAAGACATAGAGTTAAAAAAAAATTAGAAAAAACTTGTGTTATTGTTTCGTCATATCCGTTTAACAAACTAAAACATTATTTGTAAACTCTAATTTCATTGGTTGAAGGCACCTCGGTTACAAAATGGCGGCGTACGACGATTTATTCGAAACCAACGCTGAAAGAGAAGAGTTTATGTTGAACTATTTTGGTGATTCTGACAGTGAAGTTGATTTTGAGGGATTTGAAGATATTGATTTATTAAATAACCACGTAATTCTTCCTGAAATCGAAAGAGATCAGTCCGAGAGAGACGTCCATTATCGAGAAGACGATGACTGGGATGTAGTCGACACACCTCCCGTAAATGCGCCCTTCACTGGTGATCCAGGTATACAATTTGATACTAGCATCAACAGATTTCTGGGAAAAGTTCATGCCTGAATATTTTATACAAACAATTGTCGATCAAACAAATTTAAACGCTGAACAAGAGTTACAATCACAACAAGAAAATCTAGGACCCTATAGTCGACTTTTAAAATGGAAACCTCTTGTACTAGCCGAATTAAAGGTGTCCTTTGCCTTAGTCATTGGCATGGGACTTATACACAAGTCAAGTCTTCCAGAATACTGGTCAACTGACCCAATGAATGAAACGCCTGTATTTTCAAAATACATGAGTAAAGATAGATTCCTAGGAATACTAAGCAACTTACATCTGGTTGACAAAACACAAGCTATACCAGCTGGAGTCGTAGGGCATGATCCTTTGTACAAAATTAAACAATTAATTTCTCTACTTGATGAAAATTTCTCAAAAAATTATAAACCAGAAATAAATTTGAGTTTTGATGAGGCAATTTGTCCTTTTAAAGGCAGAGTAAAATTCAAAGTTTACAAACCAGCAAAACCAAATCGTTTTGACTTGAAATTGTACCAAGTTACTGAATCAACATCTGGTTAAACATTAGGTTTTGACGTATATCACGGACAAACAAATTGAACAACATATTGTGATGCTTTGGATATAAATCCAGAACCAACAACTACCACAAAAATAGTAATCGGTCTTCTGAGTAAATGTGGTTAAATAGACAAAGGACATCATATTTATTTAGACAATTATTATAATTCCCCAGAAATGGCTAATGAACTAGATTTATTGAATACTTACAAATGTGGAACCCTTCGTAAGAACAGGAAAAGTGTTCCAAAAGCAATACAAAAAAATCAAACTGAAGCAAGGTGATTGCATTTTTCGGAGACAAAAAAACATTCTTATTCTAAAATTTCATGACAAGAGGGAAGTATCCATGATTAGTACCATTCATGAGGCAAAGCACCAGATAATGAATAAACTTGATAAGGATGGTGTTCCAGTTCTTAAACCATCATGTGTCGTGGACTACTGTAAAAATATGGGAGGTGTTGATCTGAGTGATCAAATCGTCCAATACTCGGACATTTTACGCAAATCATTGAAATGGTGGTCAAAACTTTTTTTTTTCCATTTATTTAATCTAATGACTGTGAATGCTTTTTTATTATTCAGGAAATACAAACAGTCTGGTGACAAAACCTTGCACACAAAATTTAGGAAGTCGTTGATGAAGTCCCTCCTCCTAGAGTTTGACGAGGATTTTGGACCGAAGAACAGGGGCCGCAAACGACTCGAAAATCCTGAAAGGCTTCAGGGACGTCATTTCCCCTCGCATATTATCGCAAAGGAAGGTGCCAAGAGGAAACGTCCTTTACGTGATTGTGTTGTTTGCAACAAAAAACAAAATAAAGGTTACAAACGCAAACAAACAAGTTTCTACTGCAAAACATGTGATGTTGCCCTGTGCATCCCAAGGTGTTTCGAAATTTTTCATACATATGTTAATTACGAATCAGTGCTAGGAGAGACCGGAGAAAGTGATCCAGACGAATAAAAGTCAAAGTGTAATCAGATGTTTGACAATGTTTTATGTAAATATATTTAATTTATTTATTTATAAGTCTATTTAATAATTAATTAATTTATTTATTTATTTATTAATTAATTTATTTATTAATCAATTAATTTATTCATTAATTTATTTATTTATCTACATGTATTTATCTATTTATTGCAATTAATTATATTGATGAAATTAATGAAAATCATTCCCTGAATATTTTGTTTATTTTATTTGTTAACGAGTTTTACCTGACTTACCTGTGTTACCTGACTTACCTGTGTTACCTGACTCACCTGTGTTACCTGACTTACCTGTGTTACCTGTGTTACCTGACTTACCTGTGTTACCTGACTTACCTGTGTTACCTGACTCACATGTGTTACCTGACTTACCTGTGTTACCTGACTCACCTGTGTTACCTGACTTACCTGTGTTACCCGACTCACCTGTGTTACCTGACTTACCTGACTCACCTGTGTTACCTGACTCACCTGTGTTACCTGACTCACCTGTGTTACCTGACTCACCTGTGTTACCTGACTCACCTGTGTTACAACATGAATATCTATAATGAATGATTATAAAATATTTTCTCCTTTTTTTTCAAAAATAATAAAAAAATCTTTAAGATAGAATGAAGTATTGGTGTACTTCTATGCAAAATCCCTTTACATTACCTATCCTTACCTGTAGCTTACACAGGTGAGTTTATAGAACAAATCTAATAATGCAAGGACATTGGTATTGGTTTCAAGAACAAAAATTATATATGGTTTATAGATCTTTCTTAAAAAATGAATATTCTACAGTGATTTAAAGAGAACATTATTGAGAAAAAAGGTTTATATTATTTTATACAGCACTCAGTACTACTACTATACAAATATTACATAGCATGATAAGGGTTAACAGAAAATCTTTGTAGTGAAATTTAACAGTGAAATATAAATGACAAGAATGAGATACATGTATGACTTAACAGAATATGTAAAACGATAGAGGATTTAATAGAGAATGAATTGAGATGAGGGATGATATTTTGGTGGACAATTTTATTCAGTGCAGATCTATACATACATATTCATTGTTTTGAAGTCAGCATATATTCACCTGTTTAAGAACATAATTGAATATTTCTCCGTCAAAGTTTGATTTGGGGGGGGGGGGCAAATATTGCATGGTTATTACCGAATAAAGTTCTTTAACTCAGTGGCATAAGAGGAGTTGCGGGTACCCCAAAGCGTAACAGATGGACGGACGGACGCGTACAGACAGCTAGACGTACAGACGGACGGACATACCGATTACAGTATACCCTCCCACTTTTCAAGCGGGTGGTATAAAAAAACAAAAAATATGGAGACTTGAGCAAAAGTGGTTGTTACAAATTTTAAAGAATTTCTTTTCAACAGTGTCATAATAATGCATTTTTATTGCACCACAGACTTAAACTATAGTCGAGATAATGCAGATCCATTCATCATCAGAAATGATCGGACATACAACCTTATATAGAATAATTAATGAATTCAACGAAAAAAGGCTATCTCTAGAGCACTACTGATCAAGCAACATCTGGGAATGAAGCAGAACTATTTTTCTTGATTGCTTATTAAAAGCTATTAATTATAGATTTATTAATCCGTCAATATGAAAAATAACCAGCTGCAGATGTGAATTTTGAAGCTCTTACAATGCCAGCTGAGAAATATGATGTAATATTTGTTCTAATTAATCCCTATATCATAAGAGATGTATTAACACATCAAACGCTAGAAAGTATGAGAAAATTCAATGAAATCTTTATATCAAGGTTGTCAGATATGATTTTCACGCACTCTAAAATGTTGATAATTGAACAATATTTGAGGGGCGTATCACACTGTGGCGGGGACCTTTATAGTCTTGTCGTGCAAATAGCTCATTTAAAAAAACAATAAAAAAAAAATTTTAAACTGAGATTCATTTCCTACATTTTTTAAATAGGGCCAGCATTTTTTATTTTTAGGTTTACAAACCCGCCGCTCAAGATTTTCAATTTTCAGAAAAAAAAAATAAAATTGAGAAAAACAGAATTTTTCTTTCCGATGTCAAATTTGAGTCGGGATCGAGATTTCAAATTTACGAACCCTTTCGAAAGCGATGCGAGGTCACTGCTATGTCTGCGATTTTCGAAAATAAGAGACTGCACATGATTAAATCAATCTGTATTTAATATTGAGGGATTAGATGTGTATTAAATGTTTCATTACTTGGAAAAAAAATATGTATTTTAAATGAATTGTTCTGACAAAATCTTTTCCATTTCCGTTCCGTTCTGCGTTTTACCAACACACCCGCCTTCGGTATCTTTGTAGATGAGATGACATTATTTATGGCATATTGTGTCAAATATGCATGACCAAGGAAAAGGTCACGGGTTAAAAAATTATAGTATATTTAGAAAGGTCTCATCATAGCTAACACACATGTTTAAAGTTCATGAACCCCTTGCTCACTCATATAAAATGTTGCTCGAACCTTGATGATTTTCCAAAAGAAATGTATTTTATGAGTAAAATACAAACAATTATAGCATAGTTTTAGCTTGCGGGGCAAAACTGGACAAAAAAGACACTTGATCATTGCGAATCTATAAAGGAATAATAGACATTTATGGCATAAAGAGTTATCTTTCCTATCATAGTATTAATGACCCTTAATATTTAACGAGGCCGAGTCGAATTATTCTAGCCTAGGGATTTTGATAATTTTTCGTCAGTTAATATTTACTGTTATAATTGTTGTTTTAAGATTAAAAAATCGAATGTTTACCACTTCTATTTCTTAGGGGAGAATCTCAAAAGTGGTCAAATTTTACTATTGGACCCTACGGAAATTTGTTGGAAAAGCGCCAAATTATCTCATTTCTTTTTCAGTCAAGTGAATGAAAGTTATTGTAAAAAGTCACCAAATAGTGAACTTTCAAAAAAGTTCACCATCATATTTGATCTAGGTCTTAAATACAAAGTTTAATTTTTTGATGAATAATACCTCTAAAATTGCCATATTTCGGTATATATACATATCGGTGCAGACGAATTATCGGCGAAAATAATTTTTTTGGTTAAGAAATAGCAATATTTAGATTGCTAGTATGTTTCTTTTGATGTTCTGTCATCAGTTTAAGTATATAATAGCCATGGACGTCTACGAACATATAAGCGAGTTAAATTTCATTCTTCAGCGTAGTGCATTGCTTACAAAATCGGAATACAGTGACGTCGATCAATTAACTTTAGATGCTTGGTTTTTTTTCCCAAGCTCCCCCTCTTTTATTGAAGATTGCATTTTTTTTCTATTTTGCATTTTTTTTCATTTCAATAATAGAAATAATTATTAAAATTACTAAGTAATTATAACACGCCGCTTTAGATCCAATCTGATTAAAACCAGATCCTTTGATCCGCTCACATAGATCGCTACACAAGGATCTGAAGAAACCTCCATTCAGGGTCATCTCCTGGTGACCTTTGAATTATCCAATCAAATGTTCACTTTGAAAAATTGGAAAGTATATCGGAATTCAGTTACAGAGGGGAAAGGCCCGATGATACACGAATTGAAAAATCGTGACCTAGTTTCTGTAGCCTGTCAAGAGAAGGACTCACAGTCTTTTCTGTACAGTGATATAAAAAGTACATGCTCTTGTCTTGTTTTTAGCTCTTTGTTTTGTACGAAACGATTAGATCTCCGCAGCTACTTTCATTAATATGTCCCCGCCTGCCCCGATTCCATTTCATGCTCTGTCTCTTTCAACTTCAAAATAATTTCCGTGTAATTCATCGATCTTAAATTTGGAACAAAAAAATATTAGCTTTCATTTTCTTTAAAATAACTGTCATTTATGCATGATTAATATCGCAATTTCTATGCATGGTAAAGTTTTCCGTGCTATCTTTGAATTCACGGAAGCATTAAAATACCACTTTATAATATTCCTGATTGATAATAATTCTCTTTACTTCAATGTACCCAATGTATAATTAATTAAAAGCATTTCAAAAACAGTGTGATAATTTCCGTGGAATTTTGCTAATGAAGAGAAAAATTAGTTTTCCTTTTAGTCCAGGGGCCCATTATACAAATAACTTACGATTAAGACCAAAAACTCTTATTGATTTTAAAATGTTGCCAAATGAATGATTTTGTTTAAGATTATAAGAGTAAAAATATCTCACTACATTTATTTCAAAATGATTAAATTTTAATTAGAGAGTTATATGTAGAGAGAAATTTTGGTCTTTGTCGTATGTTCTCTTGTAAAACGGGCCCCTGATTGATAATGATTTAAAGGCTGAAAAACAGGCAAATTCCAAAAATAGTGGTCCCCTGCATTCGGGTGTTGCTAAAACAGCTGACTAGCAATTAACCCAGTTTTGAAATAAATCAGACCAAGACAAATTATATTCTTTATATTAAATCATATTTAATAAAACTTTTATCATAAAATATGATATATTAATGAATCATGCCTTTTTCAAAAACTGGCACATGTACATGCCATGGTCAATAAAGTACATATACAATACATAATAACAAGACTCATGAATTTTCAGTGCATTCATATGAACGCTTCGCACAAATATATTCTTCTTCTTTCTTTTTTTTAAGAAGCTCATTCATAAAAAAAATTATTGTCTTGAAATCAGTGGAAGGAAAAAAGACTCCTCTTAATTATGTACATATATATTATTATGAGAGTAACTTGATCCGAAGGGTCGTATCACGTCTGTTGACAGGCGCGGATCATCAGATCTAACGAGACGCGAAAGGAACTGCAGATGAAAGTGTCCTGAAATATTTAATGTGAGTTTTCAAAGTACAGAGAAATTACTAATTTATACGGAAAAAATTACAAATTCTGGCGTGTTTGAAATTAAAGTGCATATGAATAACGTGTGATGTAAACCTTTTAAAACCTTTTTCTTCAGATGTCGTTAAAAGCATTCAATTCTACTGATTTGAAATTATATCTTAATACCAAGCATTCTTCTTTATTTTACCTTTGAAATTTATTTGATCTTTTTTTAATTAGAATTACGCAAATTCCTAGAAATAGCGATTTTCGGTTTATTAAAAAGCAATATACGTTCCTTCTCCGTAAAAAAATCAGATATTTGTATTCATGAAAAAATATTAATAAGAAGGTGTTAAACAATATCAGTCACATCAGCTGACACAAATGTCTTTATAAACATCTCTTGTAAATCCAAGAAAGTAGCCTCCTATGCATTGGAAAAAAAAATAGTTCCGGTCAAAAACCTTCATATATTTATTTACAAAGTACATAAAATTTACTAGGCACAGGTACCAGAGTTGTCAAAATGGCATGAGAGTAAATATACCCAAAAAAATTCTCAAACGAAGGGAACATCAGTTTTATGTGTATGGAATTAAATTAGGTAGGCGGAGGGGGTTGGGCTGCTTTGGATCGATCGGACTTCTAAGTCAACATGTATCCAAAAATTGACTTTATCTTACAATGAATATGTTCTTTTACAAACATTGAAGGGAAACTCATTAAATAAATTAAAATCGCATATGTATATGAAATTTAGGAATCATTTTGTTGTGGTATAAGCTCCTAACTACTAAAATCCTACTAAATAAATTCAAAAGCACGGCAACTGCTTGTAGGCCATCCATACGTGATGCTTCATAAAATATACAGGTCTTGATGACTACTTATTATCTCATAGTCGTACAACATATTATCTTGTACACATGATTAACGGGGGGTAAATCCCGTTTGTACGACTTAGTATCTCGTACGTCAGTCATTCTACAAAAACATGATCAATTAAGATTTTTCTATGTTGCTTACAAATATACCGTTCTAACATATTGACTATAATATATAAATTTTATGATCGATTTCAACCCTAAGTCTTAATATTTAAAAATGGTTTCGTAAATATTTACCGATATATATGCAGATAAAGTTTCGATAAGAAAATAATATAATATTGAAAAAATTTAGCACTACTCTATAAAAACGGGACAATTCGTTAATTTATTTGCATTTTGAGATGCCCCCTCTGGTTACAAGACGGTAGAATTTTGTGTTTCTTAAATATATTGTATAATATAGTATTATTCATCGAATATTATAATTTGAACAAAAAGTTTATTGCAGTATTTGTATAATTTGCTTTAAAGTGCTAAAAATTGGCATTTATTATAGTAAATAATTATACTTGTATTTTGAGACGGTCCCTCAAGAATACCTGGACGGTAGATTTCCCCCCAAACTTCGCATGTACACTGAAGATAATATAAGTAATATCATTTTCGACATAATCGATTGGTACAATGAACAAATGCATGGAGAAATGGATATCGCTTTACAAAGCGCAATTGGACTTGCTGTTCAATTTCTACCACGGCAATGCTTCATTCTAAATTTTCATAGTTTTGAAACGGAAATGGTTGTTGTTTAGATTCGTATAAAAGTTAGACCTAGTTTTTGTCTAAAGTCTTAAACACTAAAAAATATTAATTTTACGATCATACAAATAGTATGAAACTGCCACTGTATTGTGTCTGCACTGGAATAATACAAGTCGTATTAGAGTGCATTTAAAACCTCTCTGTAGACGGTGTTTGCTTTAGCTGTGGGTCGTCTTATATTGTAATAAGACCTGAATAAGGCATACAGTTGCGGAGGGAACATAACTGAGGATCTACAAGAACCAAAAGCGTAAGACCTGAATAAGGCAGTCACTTGGTTATAGATAGAGAGGAGACTTAGATTTTGTAATTTACGGAAAAGTTTTTTTTTTAAATTTTTATATAAAGTAATGATACAAATAATAACTTCTTATAATTTTAGTCTAATAATTTTCATTGTACATACGCCATATATATGGCATTACCAGAAGGAATGGCTTTTTCTCGTAAAGCTGGGACAATGGAGCGAATTATAAAATCATTTCAAGTCATTAGAAAAACAAATGAAATAAGAATGGATTTGCAGATGTGGGTTCAATTTTTGCTCAACTTTAGTGTTACTACGCCATTTCCTTGGCAACATTGGTCATGACTGTGAATTTATAGAATTTTTTTACAGATAGTTCAGGAGCATATGGTTGTGGGGTAGTTTTTGGAAATCATTGGTCATGTTTATCCTGGCCTACATACTGGTCTTCAGACATAATTAGGGATAAAACATTATTGGAGGTTGTTCCCATAGTATTGGGTATTAGTATTTGGTCATCTAAACTAAAAACCTTAAACTGCTGCTTCATGTAGACAATATGGCATCAGTGCAGATTTTCAATCAAAAAACGTCAAAAAACAAAAGAGTCATGGTGCTGCTACGTTTCTTAGTCCTGAAAACTCTTCAATTTAATATTCTTATAGCGCAACATATCATGGGTGTGAAGAATAATGTGGCTGATGCAATTTCTCGATTCAAGTGGACCAAGTTCAGGCAGCTAGCTAGTTCGATTTCCCTCTACGGTACCAATGCAATTTTGGGAAATTATGGAGAAAATATAAACAAACTTTTGCAAGATAGCAAATCAGAAAATATTGGTAAAGATTATAAACAAGGACTACAGAGTTTTTAAAGAAAAATAATTTTAGAGTTAATTGTGAATTTCAGCAAACCTGGCCTCCACCTCTTGACCATATTTTAAATTTCATTGCTTATTTGTCTGAGCAGGGATGTTCCTTTTCTACAGTCAAATGCTATATGTCAGGGATAAGTTTTCTCATCAATTTAGATGGTTGGGAAAATCCGTTAGAGTCTTTTTTGGTAAAGAAATTGATGACAGAGTACAAAAAGTCGTCATTATTTTGTGAAATGTGTCGACCAATCACATTAGCAATGTTGCACAGATTAAAAAATAAGTGCAGTACCACATTTGGCTTTCTCAACATAGGAAGCAGTATTATTTCAGTCATCTTTTGCTTTGGCACTATTTGCATTGTTGAGAGTAAGTGAAGTTATAGACCTAAGAAGGGATAATATTCAGATTTTAGGCAGTGTCATAACAGTATTTATAAAAAGTTCAAAAACGGACCAATTAGGCTCTGTTGCTTCAGTTTGGGTGCCTTACACGTCAGACTCAGTAATGATAGTGAATTTGTTGAAAGAGTTTAGCAAAATTGATAGGGATGTATATTTTGCCCGCTATAACTCAAAGCCATTGACACAGTATCAGTTTTCTAGCATGTTATATAAATCCTTAAAACTTCTAGACATCAAGACTTCGAATTACAAAACCCGCTCATTTCGCATTGGGGGTGCTACTCACTTCAACCTCTGGACATTCCGGATGTTTTCGGCTTTGTTCATGAATTTGGTTTGCTTTTTTCGCAATCGATAACTATTTGGTTTTTTTTTCTCCTTTTCCTCCGAGATTATGAAATGTATTTTTTAACCAGAAATATAATGGAAAAGGAAATATCTCTATTTATATCAATTTATTTATTAAAATATAAAAGTGATCAAAGTAGCTTTAAAGTTGTTGAAATGAAATAAGAAAAAATCATACCAAATTAGCATGATAAAGATATATACACAAAAGAAATAAAAACAATTGAATTAACACACAATGAAATATATGGAGATAATCGGAAAATAACAGGAAAATCCTCGTTCTAATACATGACGTCACAATTAAAAATTTTCTGTATTTTCACTCTCAATTATGCTCGTTTTACTGCTTCAAACATCAGTGCATTAGCCAAAAAAAAAAAAACCCGTTTTACAAAAAATGTTGCATTAAAGCAATATGAGCTGCATATTTGACATCGGAAAAAATATTTCAAATGTGTTATTAACTATTTCAATGACAGGAAAATAGAACCTTTATAAACTTTTTTTGTTCATATTTGCTATGGAAAAACTTTTTATAAGCTTTGATTGAAGCAAAATTGAATTATTGTCGTCTTGTACAATAATGATTTCTTATATAATACTGTATATTTAGTTGTACAGAAATAATTCTTCTGAAACATTGCAAAACTTTATTTTGGTCTTATTAATCATAATGGCCTAGATTACACACAGATTAATCATAATAACACATTTTACCAGCAAAATAAAATTCTCACAAATGCAGCTCATATTGCTTTAAATTCATAATCAAACAATTTGTATGAAAAACGTCAGTCAACATTTAACATTTAAAATGATAGATTGAATTGGCTGACAAGGTTATTGTATTGGCCATAGAACTTAAAAGACGACGATTTAAAATGAAAGTGTTGATACAAGTAAAGGTACTAAATGTTTTGATATCTTTTTTTATTCTTTCATGAGGGAATCTCTTTCACAAACGAATTCGATTTCAGCTGAGCAAGGATAGTCATGCACATGCGCAGAACGAGAAAGAGCCGCGCAGTCCTGATTATCTGCGTTGTTTGGTTGGCCAGGATACCAAAATGAAACCTGAAATCCTTCGTTTCCATGGCTCCAGATAAACTGTCCTTCCTTGACCTGATCATGAGCTCCTATCCAATACGAACAATCATACCAAAGAGAACAGCCAGCTGAAAAAAAAGACGTGTCCCCTTTAAAAGTGTTCCATAGAGCGATGAGTTGTATTATTAAAATAAACTTATAGTTCTATACAAAAACTGAAATTCCTGATGTTCTCCTACCTGTCTATACAGGTTTTAGTAAGGCCTCTGACGTTCGATCTCCTACCTGTCTGTACGGGCTTTAGTAAGGCCTCTTATGTTCGACTTCCTGTCTGTACAGTTTTTAGTAAGGCCTCTGATGTTCACCTACATGTCTGTAAGAGCTTTAGTAAGGCCTCTGATGTTCACCTACCTGTCTGTACGGGCTTTAGTAAGGCCTCTGACGTTCGATCTCCTACCTGTCTGTACAGGCTTTAGTAAGGCCTCTGATGTTCTCCTACCTGTCTGTACAGGCTTTAGTAAGGCCTCTGATGTTCACCTACCTGTCTGTACGGGCTTTAGTAAGGCCTCTGATGTTCTCCTTCCTGTCTGTACAGACTTTAGTAAGGCCTCTGATGTTCTCCTTCCTGTCTGTACAGGCTTTAGTAAGGCCTCTGATGTTCTCCTTCCTGTCTGTACAG
>PRKT01000393.1:81732-114034 GCA_003671525.1 Saccostrea glomerata
AAAATCTCTAGCATGAAGTGTGCTGACCATTTACACCAAGGCATTATGTTGATGAGTATACAGTGTACATGCATGTTATTGAATTATTCAGTGTATAAGAATCTATAGTAGTATAGTTTAGTACATTACCTTGAGAAAAATGCATTTTTATAGAAATAAATTGATTTTGAAGCTAAGCTACCTCAGATAGGTAAATAAAGTTAAGAAGGTAAATCAAGTTACGTAGCTAATCTAGTGTAGTAGTGATTGTACTGGACCTCTTTGTTACCGAGCGTTAGGTATGGATCGCCTAGCACTCGAAATCGGGTATTTACTCGTCGGATCAACCTCCAATAAAGCTTTAAAAGTGTTGAGAAGGCTGTCCTAATGCTCTGTGTATAATTGATTTGCATATGAACCAGCAAGAAAAGGCCAAAATCTCCAAAAGTAATGTGGGCTATTGTTATTTTACCTTACTCGCCGCCATCTTGAATTGACCATAGAGCGCCGCCATTGGACAGGGGATTCCAGGCCTTCGTGCTTGCACTCGGAAGGCCTCGGGTACTAGGCTACGTCAGAGTCTGGACGCACCGAATGTCACGTGCGGCTTGACGAGCCCGATCTAAATCAAAACAACAGACGAGTTTGCGCTCGCTCTAACGGTCGCACCGTCAACATATTAGGTAAGTGTGTTTTATTATGTCTTGCAAATATTCTGTACGAAAGCAAAAGCGAAAGTAGTGTAGCCCTACCTGCGTATTACACATTCCTTCGATTGATATTGTAATTTCTCGTTTGGAGTCCCAAATTAAAGATTAGTGTATTAATATAAAGTCACAACCCAGAAGAAAAAACACACTTAACATTTGTTTTCAAAAAGGATCTTCAAAATGAAAACAAGATAGCGCCCTCTGACGGTTACAAACGCTTACGTGATTCTTTACCAGACTCTCTGCTTGTCGGAGTTTACGGAGACAGCCGAGCGTCTGGTTGAACGAGACTAGCGTGACCTGGAATTCTGGGAGTGGTTCTGCAGTAAATCACTCCTGCTAATTTTATTTCAGTAAAATCATTATAGATTATAAACCAACAAATCCCCATTAAACACCAAAGTAATCTGTAAATTTAACTCAAAAAGGAATATCCCGATGCTTATTTTTGTATAGAAGGTTTCAAACAGTTTACTGGTTCGCAGTAATTTAACTGGTTTGCACCTGATCATGTGTTCTAGGCAGCGAAGCATACAGTTGCTACTTTTGGATGAATTTAGTGTTTGACGCGTAAATTGAAGCTCTTTTATAAAATATATTGAAGGTATTTTACTTATGTATTTAAATCTACAGCACAAACATTGGTTTATTACATATTTTTTAGCTTTTCAGTTTTACTGCTTTTACTTTCGTTTTCACTACAAATCATTTCGATCCCGATGCTAAATAGCGGACAGACTTGTTAAGTCATACAACAGATACTTCGGAAAGAAAACACGACTGGCTAAGCTTGCTCGTTTGATGCCCCCCGCTGAATTTAGAGAATATCAATTTCAGTCTGTCTGTCCATCTATAGTTCTGTTTGTCTGTAACACTTTCACTTCCCAGCAATATTGCGTGAAGTCTTTCAGCTTTTGCAGTGAAATTTTACTCAACTGTTTACACCTTATATGGCCTTTGGAAGACTCTCTTGATTTTGAGGTCAAAGGTCAAGGTATTAAATTCAGAAATTCTGTCTGTTTAAACACTTGTTTTCGCGCGATATCTCTATAAGCCATTGAGCTCTTGCAATGAAATTTTATACCACAACTCCCTATGGCCATATATATGGCGTAAGGAATACCTCTGCGTATTTTGAGGTTCAAACGTCAATGTCATAAATTCAAACTTCTGTGTGACTCTGTCTAAAACTTTCTTTTCCAGTCAATATCTCAAGAAGGTTTTGAGTTTTTGCAATTAAATGTCATAAACCATAACTCCCTATGGCCCCGCCCTGGAACCCCCACCCCCACCCCCGATCTGCGCATGCTTTTTTAATCCGTAAATTGGCTTGTTTTTCATAACTACGACCTGATAATCTAGGTTGTGGCAATCATATTTTAGGAATTAATAGGTTTACCACATGTATATTATAACAGGTCTGATAAATGAATTTGTAGGAGTTGTGGCAGTCATATTTATTAATGAATAGGTTTATTATATTACATGTATAAGAGGTCTGATAAATGAATTTGTAGGTCTTAGTAATGTTTGCTTTATTTCAATTCTTCTTTTATGAAAATTTTTTAAGCCAAAATTCAGCTAGTTACTAGTAAGTCAAATGACGATACCGTCAAAACTTACATGTTACCTGTTTGAATGAACAATAAATGTTTATTTATTTTTTATTCTAAAATGTACTAGAAAATGTACTTAGTCTAGGTATTTCAATAATCCTTTATTTGTATTCTCAAACGAAGGTAGGTTCAGTATGGCTGTTTAAGTATATCGCAGGGACAAGGGTACGTGTTTCCCTTAAATTCTAAACATATAGCCAAGAGTAATTCAACCGGCGGCATGATAAACTCTAACAAGGATGATAGTGAAGCTTATTGGGCTCCGTTTTGTAAAAAATGGCATAATGTCCATATACCCCCCTCCCCTTAAAATCTTATAGATCTGATAATGAGATTGTAGGTTTATAACTTCTTTGAATTATGTTACGTGAATTGGAACTCAAATGTTTATACATACTTTCCGTTCTTTTGATTTTGAGACAAAAAATGCAAGAATCTGCATGCACAAACGCTTCTGTTCCTATGCAGAAAAAATATTAACTAAAGACGATGTTTTAATTTTAGTGCCCAACTCTGCTACTGATTAAAAATTTGTTGAAAGCATTTTTTTCAGTTCTCTTTGATTCTCTAAAACATTATCACAGAGAAGAAAAATCCACTGGCTGACTCGCTAAGCTTTTTTTAAAAGCTAAACTTGTACAGCGCTTTTCTTACGCAAAGCAAAAGGGATTATTTTTCCTCTAAAATAAAAGAGTCGAGAAACGATTCGAAACTGTTATTCAGCATTGCAGACCAATTAACTGGGAATAAATCAGAAATTGTTTTAACAGCTTGTGACAATGAATCAAATCTGTCAAATAAATTTGCCGATTTTTTCGAAGCGGAATTTCTAGAAATTCGAACGATGCATGTACAACATAACAACGAACATTTTAAGAAACCGTCTCTGGATAAAGAGTGTCTTAAGAACTATAGGCCGGTTTCAAACTTATCATACGATTCAAAAATCATTGAAAAAGTCCTCGCAAAAAGAATCGAAGATCATCTCAGTTCGAACACTCTACATGACAATCTTCAGTCAGCATATCGTGCGGTTCATTCCACAGAGACTGCCCTCCTTAGAGTTCATCACGATATTGCGGTATCTCTTGACAAAGGATGCTGTGCTGTGCTACTGATGCTTGATTTGTCCGCGGCGTTCGATGTCATTGACCACGATATACTTTTCCGTCGACTAGAATGCTCCTACAGGATAGGTGGTTCAGCCCTTCAGTGGCTACAATCATACCTAAGCGATAGATCACAACGGATATCGATTGGATCAACACTGTTGGGACCAAAATCTCTCAAAATTGGCGTGCCCCAGGGTTCTGTACTTGGCCCCAGGATCTACTGCTTGTTCGCAAAACCAATTGGGGAAATATGCTACAGAAACAACATGAACTACCATTGCTATGCAGACGACACACAGATTTACATCATGATTGAACCCCGGGATAATTGAAATAACATCTCCGTTCGGCTAACTGCATGCCTAAATGACATACAAAACTGGATGAGTGCAAATTAACTTGCTTAAACTAAACCAGGAGAAAACAGAACTCATGATTTTTGCACCTAAGACCAGATCAGTTGAAATTGAAGCTTTCAGTCTTTCATTTGGAAATAATATCATCCACAGTATCCCTTTTGTTAAAAATCTTGGGACATATTTTGATACGTCATTAACAATGGAAAAACACTGCAATGCATTATCTAAATCATGTTATTTCCTTTTAGGAAACATTGGACGTATTAGGAACTACATCACCGAAGATGCAAGCAGAACGCTTGTTAATTCATTAGTTACATCCCGTCTAGATTACGGAAATGCTTTACTTGTTGAAATTAACAAACAACTTACAGACAACCTTCAACGTGTACAATATACGGCTGGGCGCATAATAACACTATCGAAGTCGAAATATGACCATATAACTCCTGCCCTGATCAAATAACTTCTGAACTACAAACTATCACAATTCTACCATTGTTCTGATTTTTATATCGAATAAGGGGCCAGATTCGGCTTTTACCCTATTTTGTCCTTTGTCTCTGTGTCCATATCTTTAATATTTTGCGTCATATTTCAAATACATGTATTATGTATTTGAAGATACATAAATAAAATAAATTTATTAAATGAGTAAATTTAATCAAAATTAAAATTGAAAAATTTATTTATCTAAAGATTTAAGAAGTTTAAAATAATAAGCATAGGGGGCACTGGGACTTGGAACAATCTTAGGAAATTCGGGTACATGTATAAAGTGTAGGTTTGGACGGCACTAATGCCCTGTTCACACGACGAGTTTAATGAGCAGTAAATTAATGCAAAGTAAACTAATGCGAATCAAATTAATGCGAATTAAATAACGTTCAAACTACAGCTAATGCGAAGTAAACTAATACGAATTAATTTTTTTTCTTCTACAGTCAGGCGTCAGTATGTCTAATATGTTTTACGCTGTGACCGTTTGGGCGAGCGCATTTTTGTAGCATCAAAAACATTCAAAAATTGTCCTCAAGCCGCACGAGACATCTCGACAAGCTTTGACGTCACACGTCATGGAGCTCGTCGGAGCTTACAGAGACAGCCGAGCGTCTGTTTGAAACTATAGTCCTAGTGCAAGATTGGTTGAAAAACATTGTAAAGTTATTTTTTGTTTCTTTAAAAGATTTCTACAAACCGATCTAGCCTTTTATGCTTAACGTTATTATTATTTATTTGGACAAAGGACATTGGGTAGTGCAGGAATTCTGGGAATATTTCACAGCGAAATTTGGCTGAGGTATGTAGATTTTAATCCGAATTTCCTTTGTTCTTACACACTAGTCTATTGAGCTCGCTGCGCTCGCTATTATGACGTCATTTGTAAATAACGTCATGTATGCAAAGCCATCCTTTGATAATTCATGTAGTAGATACAGGTACAGATACAGATTCATTAATTTTAGTGATTAACATACTTTCCCTCAATTGAACCAAATATAGCACAAATACCTTTGTATAACCACCACTACGTGTCCTATGACTTAATCCTGGCCTATATAACGCATGCGTCGAAATTTAATTCGAATTAGCTTCCCTTAGTGATTACAATGCGACCCGTTATTTAATGCGCAGTAAATTAATTCGAATTAAACTAAGTCGCATTAAATTCTCCGTGTGGTCACTAAGAGAGGCTTATTCGAAGTAACTTAGAGGTATAAATTCGAATTAAATTCTCCGTGTGAACAGCTAGGACATAAAACTGTTACATTTTGCGTGATTACATTCTGCGTTTGATTTCGATGCAAAATGTTATAATGCAAAAACCCCGCATTTTACTGTGTACTGCAAGGGTATTTTCGCCCCGTTTTTTTCGCCCTTTCTCACTTGCAAACAATTTTGCCCCGTTTTAAATTCGCCCACTCATAGTATTATTATTATTTTTTTTTTTTAAGATACTGTATTACTTTATTTTGCACCGTTTTAAGTTCGCCCATATGAGAGTAGGGAGAAGGGGGCGAAAACAAAATGAGGCGAAAATTTCCCTGTATACATTATTACATTTGGCGTCGTAACAATGCATATATTTTAAGAGATTAATTAATAAATGCAAGACACTTTTGCAGTCCGAAAATGTATTTCCAAAACAATGCTTCTTTGTTTTGTTTTTTATATAAATTTATATAATTTTTGGAAATACGTTTTTGAAAACAAATTTGATGAAAACTTGTGAAAGGCAGGCATTGTCAATGTCCTAAAATGATTACAATGTAATATGAAGGACTCTCACATTTTATTGATAACACTGAATAATGTTCCTTCTGTCAAAAGTTGAAAGCAAACATAAAATTCCAAAAGATCAGAGGTGAGAATAAGTGTCATGGAGGAGTCAGCATCCCCTGAATACCGGTTGCACCCGATGTGTGCTCCTTGTCATGATCAGGAAATAACCGGAAAATCTGTTGTCAACTCAGTGTATAAATAATGGACAAACAATGTTAAATGGTATGAACAACGTCAGTCAGCATTTGACTCAATAATAAGTTGAACATGTACTTGCTTACAGTGTCATTGTATCGACCATAGAACTTACGAAATGAAGACTTTAAACAGTCAAATGCTGACTGACGTTGTTCATACCAGTTAACATTGTTTGTCCATTATATATACACTGAGTTGACAACAGATTTTCCCGTTATTTCCTGATCATGACAAGGAGCACACACCGGGTGCAACCGGTCTGCAGGGGATGCTCACTCCTCCATGACACTTATTCTCACCTCTGATCTTTTGGAATTTCATGTTTGCTCTGCTCCTGTTTTGTATTGTTTAATGGACTTACTGAATACTGTTCGTTACCTCCATACCCTTCATGACATATTGCCATTTCGTTTGTCCATATTATAGAGACATATGACCATTTGTGAAATAATTTTAAGCACAAGTGTGTACCTAAAATGAGGTGAAAGGGACACAACTGTTGACAGAAGGAACATTGTCCAGTGTTATCAATAAAATATGAGAGTCCGCCATATTACCGGTACATTGTAATCATTTTAGGACATTGAAAATGCCCGTCTTTCACAAATTTTCACCAAATTTGTTTTCAAAAAAATATTTCACAAAATAATATAAATCTATATTTAAAAAAAAACAACAAAGAAGCATGGTTTTGGAAATACATTTTTGGACTGCAAAAGGGTATTGCAATAATTAAGTCATCTCTTAAAATATATGCAATGTTACAACGCCAAATGTAATAAGTAACAACGCAAATGTATTAAACCGGGATTATTGCATTTTGGGTTATTACATTTTGCATCGAAATCAAACGCAGAATGTAATCACGCAAAATGTAACAAAACAGGTTTTCGGATGACTACAGTTTGATGCCCTGTTCACACGGAGAATTCAATTCGAATTAAACCTTAAAGTTACTGCCAATTAGCTTCGATAAGCGTTCACACAAAGAATTTCATGCGAATCAGTTTAATTCGAATTAGTTTACTGCGCACTAAATTACTTCGCATTAGCTCCTTGTAAACGCTAAGTGAAACTAATTCGAATTGAATTTTGACGCATGCGTAAGGCCCGAATTAAGTCACAGGACACGTGATGGTGTCTATATTTAGGTATTTGTGCTATATATTTGGTCCAAAAATTGAGGGAAAGTATGTTAATCACTAAAATCATTGAATACCTGTAGCTACTACATGAGGTATCAAAGGATGGCTCATCATACATGGCGTGATATACAAATGACGTCATAATAGACTTACTGACGCCTAACTGTAGAAGACAAAATTTAATAGACCCTTTCACGATAACTGCGGTACTACTCTTTTGCAGGGCAAAATGCTATATTTTGGCGAAATATGACGTAAAAGTAATGGTGAACCGGCGTCAATTATCTTATCTTGCACCGCAAGGGGTCGCCACAGGCAAATGCGGTCCAACACAAACACTGCTAAGCATGGCAGCAATGGCTTATCGGCGATTATTCTACAGATCACTTTCGAAGAAACCAGACGTATCAAAAACATATTTTACCCACTATGGCATCAAATTTTGGTGCTATGACAATACCTGAGCTAAAAAGAGAGTTGGAAAAACTCGGTGCGAAAAAAAGCGGTAGAAAATGGGAGCTTGTTGTGAGGTAAATAAATGTCATTATAAACAGCTGATTGATCTTTTTAAAGTCTTATGTTACCTTATATAAACATTTAAATGATATATTATATCATCGATCTTTGTTTAAATAGCCTTAGAAAACCCCAGTTAATTGAAATGTATATTGGAAAAATATAAAAATGATCGTTTTTATTGCTCTTATGTTTTTCCCGAATTTCCTCAATCATTGTTATTTAAGTGGTTCTTGATTTCCCGTGAGTGTTGGTCTCATATAATTGACAACTTCATGAAAATATTTCATATATTGTTATATTATTTAAAAATATTAATCAATTTAACCATGGTAATTCTTTTATTTTACAGACTTGAAGCTTACAAAAGAAATGCCCACTGTGCAAAGACTGACGTTTCCGGACCCGAGTTCCTCATGATGACCCTAGATCCACAGCTTTATAAAGACCTACATGGTGGCCAGGCATTTCCAGGATGTACTGACTCAGATATTTCTGCCTTCTTACTAAAGTTTAACAAGACAATGGACAAAAAAGCTAGAGACATGTATAACGATGGTTTCATCCAATATGTGAAAGTAGTATTCCATGATTTACACTGGTTTATCAGAAGTTCAGTGAAAGCCTCTATGATGAAATCAGTCAAGTACATTGTTGATGTCATGATAGGTCAGGACAAGAGTGTTGTTGAATCCCAATGTGAATGTGCTGCAGGCATGGGCCCAGATGCACATTGTAAACATGTGTGTGCTGTTTTGTTTGCATACTCAGATTTTTTGAAGCGTGGAAGTGTTAAAACAGAACTAACCTGTACACAGACTATTCAAACTTTCCACCGAGCAAAACCGCACAAAGGAAGCCCACTGAAAGCACGGTTCATGAACATGCCTGGCTGCGATGAAATATGCAACAGTGAATATGACCCTCGTCCATTAAAATATCAAAATAGCCCTGGTTACTCTTCATATTTTAGAAGTATGTGTTTGAATTTCCCAGGCATCAGCAGCACCCCAATATTTCAATTATATGACCCTGCAAACATGAGGGCACTTGAGCTGGACCATGATTACCTCAAGGACACATTTAGTGAGAGACATTTAAAATTGATAAATGTGTCAGACATTTCTGAACAGTCTGCAATGCAGGTAATGGTAAAGACGGCAACCCAAGCAGCTAATGATTTGTGGTTTGAAGAGCGGTGTAAGCGCCTACATTCATCTATGTATGGAAGAATATGTAAAGCTACAGACAGGACAGACAAAGCAAAACTGGCTCATTGGCTCACAGAAAAGGGACAGAGACTTAACACAAAGCCTATACTTCACGGCCGAAAATATGAAAAATCTGCGTTGAAAAAATACCAGGAAATTACTGAAATACTGTTTATGACAGTGGAATATGTGTGTGTCTTGACTCGCCATACTTAGCAGCATCCCCTGATGGCATTATTGATGAAGACACATTGGTGGAGGTGAAATGTCCATATGTAGCGAGAAATAATTTCATTTCTACTAAAACCGTGCCATACATTAGACAATCGGGGACCAGATTCTATCTTGATGAAAAGCACGACTATTACTACCAGGTTCAGGGACAACTTCTTTGTGCTCAGAAACAGCATATTTGTTGTGTACACTTTTAATGATATTTTGTTCTTTCCTATCAAAAGAAATGACAAATTTGTTAATGACATGAAAGAAAAATTAGATGAGTTTTACGAAGCTTACTTCAAATCTGCCTTGCTTGAAAAAATGCTTTACAAAACATACGAAGGTGTTTGTAATTGCAATAAGTAAATAAAAGTTTAAATTATATAACAATCTTTTTATTTAGTTTTATATATCTGATTGATTATGCATATGATGGCACAATGCAATTCTTAAAGTTACACAACATGAAACAAATGTATATAATTTCAGACGACAGTTTTGATTCTGAACCGTTCATTGGTTCACTTAAAATTTTATATGTCTTTGCAAGTCCAATAATTCTCTCTACATGTACACGTTTACTAGATATTTTTCTATCTTTTATAACAGCTTCACAGGACATCCTATTTTTCTTTTTAAAAATGTCGGCATGTTAATTTGTATGTTCTTATGTACAAACATATCCTGAACATTAAAACCTTTGTCTGCCATAATTGAATCACCCGAACTGCACATATCTATCAGACAACTCCTTTCCACAATTTGACGATCACTTGTAGATCCCCCATAGGCTGTAGAGATGTAGGATGTCAAACCGCCTGGTGTTGCTCCAACAAGAACCTTCACAGTGTTTCGGTTTTTGTATGTAGAAAAAGTTGCTTGCTGAGATTTAGGTAGTTTTGGTTTCTTAATTAATGGGACATTCAGTACCATCAACATGATCAATAATTACTCTTGTATTTGGGAATTTCATTTTAAAATCCGACGGGCAAAAATATTTAACAAGATCTCTTGAAGGCCACAAATCAATTTCATGCCACTGCTTATTCATAAATAGAATCCAGGTGAAAAATATATTCGAGACTGTTTTTTCAGACACGCCAAAAAGTCTTGACAATTCAAAATTTGTAGTGTGGCGGCGTAATTTACAAAGTACAAGGAAAAACTGATCCGGAACACTTATGTTAGAAACTTTATGATAAACATAATTCAAACAATAGGCAGCTGGGCCTAGAGTTCTCAAAACAAAGTAAAATTTCTGTAGTGTTTCCAGGCCAGTATAGAAATGGACACCAGCATCATCATTTGTAAAATTGTCTATGCTCATTGGAGGATATTTAGGTGTTTGGGTCTCCACATTTTGATAATAGATGTTCGTTTCAGCTTGAGGTATTTCTGAAGATTCAGGTACAATTGTTGAATCAAAAATTACTTCTTCGGTCGTTTGCAGTTCATCACTTGTATAAATAATTTCTACATCCTCTGATTGGGAAGAAAATTCCTCTGCTAATTTTCGCTTGATACCCCTGGACTTTGCTCTATCAGATCTGGCTTGTGAGTGAGGACTTGGCTCAACCCAGGAAAAAATACTAGGGACTGCACTTTTCTTAAGTCTTTTACTCAGGGGGGTAGTTCCTTGAAAAAATAATTTATTTTAAAAAAAATTAAAAATCATATTATCGTATTATATTAAGATACTAAATATGAATCTTTATTTATTCAATATATATAAATATATTCAAATTTGCAGTGACTTAGTAGGTAATTATTTATATTAAATTATTATCTATCCTTTACACACTGGACATCTGTCAGACTCCATTGTTCATGCAGAGAATAAAACAGTGTGGGATGAAAACAAAAGGGAAAACAAAGAGGATTTCTTATCATGCTTATATTACATATGCATAAATAGATTACCAGAAGTTTCACAGAGCTGTCAGACATGCTTCTTGTTTACTGGATCACAAGTGTAATCGGGAATGTCAGCGGGAGTCAAATTGGCATGCATGTGTCAGTGTCTGGAACATGTTCATCGTAAATTAATTTACATTCAGTTTAAGTATTTACAAGAAAAAAGCAACTTGCAACATTCTTAATATTTTTTAATATTAAAGTTTTAAGATGGTGAAAAAAAATAAATACCGTGTTGAGTTTCAGTTACGTAGTCGTCAGCTTTGAAGTGTGCCCTGCATACAACAGCATGTGTCGTAGGTTCCCAACTTTGAAAACGGGTTTCGCCGCGTTTAATTGCATGGATCCAAATTTTTCTTCTTGATTGATCAGAGGGAAACACATGTCCACCTCGATAACTGCATTCTGGCACACAACAGCAAGTTTCAGGCATGTTAAAAAAGAGATTGACAGTGGTTTGTTTACGGTTTCTTCGATAGTTCAATATTGATAATGCGCGAGGGTATTCCGATACGAGACCGAGTTTGCCTGTGGCGCCCTCTAAGGGAAAGATAACAGGAGACGGTACCTAATTGTCTTATATACGTCATTTAATTATCTATCAACAAAAACTTCGCCAAAAGCTAAATTTGCCCTGCAAAAGAGTAGTACCGCAGTTATCGTGAAGGGGCTAATTCGCATTAGTTTATTTCGCGTTAGCTGTCGTGTCAACGCAATTTAATTCGCATTAATTTGATTTGCATCAGTTTACTTCGCATTAATTTACTGCGAATTAAACTCGTCGTGTGAGCAGGGCATGAGTGATCAACGCAAATGTTATAACGCAAAATGTTATGAAACGTTTTTGGTTTATTACATTTTGCATTGTTATGGTGAATTAAGGTAACTGGGACACTGAGGCAACTGGGACCCATGAACATTTTTTCTTTATATGTAAATAGCAAGTTGTCGCCCGTCCATGGAAATCTTCTATCAATCAGCATTGCCTCCGTGCACGTCCTTGTAAAACAAAGTTAGCCACCGGGAAAATTTTGGATAGACAGAGTGGTTTTTGGATAAACACTCCGGTAGGCTGAAATCTGATATTACTTACTTATTAGAAGACATGGGAACTATCTCTATTAATCTATTATTTCTTAGAAATTTACATCATAAAATTGATCAAAGGAGAACGTAATTTCAACTATACAATACTTATGTGAGATATGACAATTTACAGCTTATTTTTTAAAAGTTTGGAAATTTTATGAAAAGTGTCCCATTTACCCGAATTTCCCCTACATTTTTTTTACATTTGGGGTCGAGATTAAGCAAAATGTAAAAACGCAAAATAAAACATTTTAAAATAAAACACTTTTTGGTCCCCCAGTTTGACTAAATTTTCAATTGAGTAGTGAGCAAAGAAAATTGAACAAAAGGAGAAAATAAACATAAGCTTATTTTAACAATGGACCGGATTTAAAAATAGATCAATTTCATTGCCTACATGTACATGTATTTAAAATAAGTTTAATATTTTATACAGTGAAATTTTCGTCCCTGTTTTATTTTTGTTTCTTTTGCCTTTGTCACAAGTGGGTGAATTTCAATAACACAGTAATATTCAGTAACAGAGGTGTGACTGGGCGAATTTAAATTAGGGCAAATTGATAAGTGAAAAGGGGTGAAAATAGCAGGGGGCGAAAACAACCCTGTGTACAGTATTCAAATTATATGTTCTTGGATGGGGGTTTCTGTTGTTGTTGGGTGTGTAATTTTGATGACGAATGTGCTTTTTCTTTATTATAAACAAATGTAATGAAAGTAAAATATATATATATATATCAAAATTCATACTGTTTTACGAAAAACATGCATTGCATGCGGACAAGCAAAAACAAAACTCTCTCTCTCTCTCTAAATAAAATGAATTGTTTCTGCGTGTCCATAGGAATACAATTATCAACATAAAAATAAACCCCGTCTTGGCCTCTCCTCGCTAGACACATTATTCTTATATCCCATCCAGTGTACACATACCGATCATGCACATTGAGAGTTTAAATGGTCAATCTTTGGTAATCAAAATCTTTATTGGTAAGATATTTAATAATACTGATTTAAAAGAAAAAACAACAACAAAAAACAAAACAAGTCAACCAATAAGTACATTGTACAATAAAATACAATACAATACAATAATTTCTATAGCGCATTATAATAATGACACTCTAGTGCGCTTCACATTAAAAAAGATATACGCTTACAAAATGGCGAACAAATTACTTTAAAAAATACATAATACATATTTGTGCATTAAAATAGGATATCTAAAAGACTTTATGTGTACTAAAAGACCATAAAATATTACGTTGCGTGGGAGTCACTTTAATAAATTTACAACTAATGAAACATTTAAAAAAAAAAAAATAAATAAATAGTTAAGGAACCTGTACTCGATAAGAAGAGCACGAAATAAAAAATATTAAAGACTTTAAGATCAGTTTAGTGTCCTTTTACATTAGGTATGTATATCACTATAAAAACAATATTTACATTCCCTCGTAAGCTCGTTCAAAGAGGTGAGTTTTAAGTCCTTTTTTAAAAGCGGAAACAGATTTGGAATTTTTAAGACACAGAGGAAGAGAGTTCCATAGTGAGGCGGTGGCGTAGTCAAATCGACGACTGCCGTACGTAACAGTTCTAACTTTAGGAACAACCAAAAGAAAAGAACACTGTGAACGCAAGGACCTGGAAGGAGAGTATATTTTGAGAAGCTCGGACAAGAAATTTTGAGCGCGATTGTTCAATGCATTGTATACAAACAGAAGTATTTTATATTGACTTCTGTATTGGACAGGGAGCCAGTGGAGATCTTTCAAGATTGTGGTCACGTGATCAGGTTTCCTGGTACGAGTTATCAACCGCGCAGCAGTATTTTGGACTTTTTGCAGTTTATTCACAAGTTGCTTATTTATGCCATACATTAACGAGTTTGCATAATCGAGTCGGTAAGTCACAAGTGAATTTATCAAAGTTTTACATGCGTCGTCTGTGATGTACTGACGGATGCGACCGATTTTCCGGATATTATTGAAGCATGTTCTAACTATTGAACTGCAGTTTTTCTCCATACTTAGAGTCTGGTCGAAAAAGGCTCCAAGGTTCTTCACAAAAGGAGATTCACTAATTGAGTTCTCTCCAAAAACAAGATTGAATGTAGAAACGTCTTTTATTTTATGTTTTGGACAAAAGAACATCAATTCAGTCTTTTCATGATTTAATTTTAAAAGATTGGTGCACATCCATAATTTTATGTCAACGAGACAAGCACTGAGAGAAAAAGCCACATTATTCAAGTCTTCGTTTGGCTCAATAACGAGATATATTTGGGTATCATCTGCATAGCAGTGATACCGCATTTTATGACGCTTGCATATATTTCCTATAGGTTTTGAAAACAAACAGTACAACCGGGGTCCAAGAACCGAGCCCTGGTGCACACCGATTTTAAGCGATTCCGCATTTGATAAGGTTGTACCTATCGACACTCTCTGACTCCTGTCAGTTAAATAGGACTTTATCCATGACAGCACAGAACCGGATATCCCGTATGAGTATTCAAGACGATGGAAAAAAATCTGGTGGTCTATAACATCGAACGCGGCCGACAAATCGAGCATGACAAGTACAGCGTAGGAAATGTTGTCTAAGGCGGTAGCGATGTCATTGTGAACACGCAATAGTGCAGTTTCGGTTGAGTGATACGAATGATATGCAGATTGTAGAGTATCGTGCAAATGGTTTGAGTCTAGGTGATGTTGTAGGCGAATTCCAACGACTTTCTCAATAACCTTTGAGAGGAATGGTAAATTCGAAACAGGTCTATAGTTTTTTAGTTCTGTCACATACAATTTATCTGCTATTTTTATATTCTAACATATTTTCATTCAGTCACATATAAAGCATTGTTTGGGAATTTATTATAAAGATTTTATAAACTTAAAGTTATTTCATTTTTGAAAACTATGTAAAATGGTATTGTAGAATATGTTTATTTCTAAATTAATTTTATTCAAATGCGTGAAATTCCTAACGATATATTTATTCTCATAGTCCAGATTTATGTACCAAGCTAATTTTGTTTGTGACATTCGTTGTTTGTATATACACTCTGTAATGTAATTCATTTTGTGTCTTCTAATGCTCATTTTCCTTTGATGTTATTGATTTCTTTGTTACTAAATAGGTGTCATTCAATTAATTGTTAAACTCCAGGTGTCATACCTGAGACTCTTATTTACTCAAGTTAAGCCCCTTAGCAAAAAGTAGTTACTTACCTGGAGTGAATAATTATTACGCGTTAATTGTCTTTTTACTTATATTTTTCTAGACATCCGCAATTTAAACAATTTTCATTGGTCACTTTTTCAAGACCTAATTTTTTACGACAGGCAAGAGTTGGACAATGTGCATCACTTTCAAGATTGCGCTCATTCAATAAACTCGTAAACTTAATTCCAACTCTTTGCCTCTTTTTCAAGCTTCTCGGATCCAACCTACTTAGGATTGTCTTATGAAGCAGAAATAGTCTCCAATAGGATCGGGTATCCGTTAAAGTCAAAAACACACCCAAACCGTGTGAGACAAAGTGGCGGAGATCCATTCCATCTCTACCTCCCACAGCCAAGTTGAAGTGCTCTACTGAGAAATTCCCCAAAGATCAAAGATCAACACAACATCATCAACTGACCCATTGTTGACTTCACTCTATCAACTGCGTCAGATTCATCATGCCTGGGCCTACGACAAGACAACAATCTTCAAACAATTCTATTTTCCGACGATTAGGCTACAAACCCAATGTGCCGTTAAACTATCAACGGGATAACTCTGTGAAATCAACCTCACAGTCTCAAAAGAATCAAACAGTTGCCGCCACAGCCACCACTGATACTATTACAGAGTCTGCTGCCTCGAATCTGATGCCACCTCAGCATTCTCCCCCTCCAGCACCCACACAAACAGATGAAATGTCAGATTCCTCTGGTGATATCCAACAATCTAATCCTGCAGTGAACTTAGACTTACCTCCTACTGAACAATCAGCTGGACACAACATTCCCCCATCACCTGCCCGGTCCACATTGTATGCTGCATCCAATCCTACCACTATCCCGGCTGTGGTACATACAACAAATGTCTCACCTGCACTACCTACTATGATGTCACAACAGAATCCACCACCAACGCAATTCCCCCTAATTGTCCCACATACACTTCCTTCGGACTTACAGTCTGCGCCAACACAACCAAACCTTGTGCCAACACAACAACCTGTACTGGTCCAACACGCCATCCCATCAGGATCACAACAGATGCCAGCACAACCTCATCTACCAGTTCTACAGCCTGTGACGGGTGAGCACAACATCCCACCAGCACCTGCTACATATCAAACCCCTGTCATCCAGATGGTTCAAGTACCTGTCCCAAGTCAGACTGTTACCCCTCCACCCCGGGCCAACATCACCTTAGAAAAATATGATGGAAAAACATCTGCCATCCAATTTTGGACGCAATTTATGACATTTGTGTCTCTAATGAATGTCCAAATACAGAGTGTCCCTAGTTATCTATCATTCTATCTCAAGGATGCCGCACGGGATTGGTACTTCACATTAAGTCAGGAAGTAACATCTTCTCTAGAATGCCTGAAACAAGCCTTCCTAAATCGTTTTAAACCTCAAATCCCGTTTAGTTTAGGACTTGTTGACATAATCCAGAAAGAAAATGAGAGTGTGGAACAGTATATATGTAGGATCAGGAAACTTGCGACAGATTCCACGATGCCAGAGGACTGCCTCACAACGATGATAATGAAGGGATTACATGCCCCAATCCGCAAAATTGTCATGCCCCAGTTCCCACAGACCATCGACAGCTTACGGACGGCAGCCTCCATTGCGGAAATGACCGTAAAAATGGACTCAAGCTCAGAAGAAGATTCTTTTGGATTTCTTACAAAAACACAGGAATTCCTTTGCAACAGACTTAAGTGAACTTGGCAAAACGGCTAACTACAAACACAAAATTGACACTGTGCCTGGTACTCGTCCTGTCCGCTTACCACATTACCGAACAACACCTGAAAACCTGAAAGAAATCGACAGACAAGTACAAGATCTACTTCAAAATGACATCATAGAACCGTCCAACTCTGAGTGGCATTCCCCTGTACTTCTTGTGAAAAAGCCAACTGGTGAATTTCGATTTGTGGTGGACTATAGGAAACTAAACAAGTCTACAATACCTATGTCGTTTCCACTTCCACAACTTGAGGATGTGTTTGATTCTCTAGGTGCATCATCTCCACAGTATTTTACCTCCCTTGACCTCAAGAGTGGCTTTTGGCAACTTGAAATGGATCCTTCAACTAAACACAAGGCTGCATTCATCACTCAGAGTGGAGTTTATGAGTGGAAGAGGATGCCCTTTGGACTCATGAATGCCCCTATTTCCTTTCAAACTCTGATGACAAGTGTTCTCCGTGGAATTCATTGGAAATTTGTTTTGTGTTATATTGATGACATTTTAATCTTCTCTCCATCATTCGAAGTCCATTTGCAGCATCTTTCAGAAGTCTTTGCTCGTCTACAACACGCCAACTTGAGACTCCATCCCTCAAAGTGCCATTTTGCAATGAAAGAACTCAAATTCCTTGGCCAAATAATCACTCGCAAAGGAGTAGAGGTTGATTCTACAAAAACGGACATCATTAGTCAATACCCAACTCCAACAACACCAAAACAAGTGAGAAGCTTCTTGGGTATGGCTACAGAAAATTTATCGAAGGATTTTCCAACATAGCTGGACCACTCAATGCTCTCCTTGGCAAAAATGTTAAATTCTCCTGGACTCCAGAATGTCAACAATCCTTTGACACCTTAAAACGTGCCTTAACCACAGCTCCAGTGCTCTCATACCCAGATCCTTCTAAATCCTTCATTCTTTCATGTGATGCCTCCGATACAGCAGTTGGATACTCCCTAGGACAGAGAACTACAAATAACAAGGAGGTTGTGATTGCTTATGGTGGAAAATCTCTGACCAAAGAAGAAAAGAAATACACAACATCCGAGAAAGAGCTGCTTGCTGTTGTTCGTGGTGTTCAAGCTTATCGTCCATACCTAGCCGGCAACAAATTTACAATCTACACTGACCACAAAGCCCTCATTTGGTTAAAGACAGCAAAGCACACTGGCAGGCTTGAACGTTGGGCCCTCAAGCTTCAAGAGTATAATTTTGACATTGTCCACAAGCCTGGAAAGAAAAATTGTGTTGCCGATGCCCTTAGCCGCATTCCAAGTTCCAGTACTACAACACCAGAGCCAACGGTATCCACAATCTCTATCCATCCTCACTCAGAGCCCTTACCACATCATCCTGTCCCACTCCTACAAGAGCATGATGTACAGGAAGGAGTCCAAATTATGTTCTCTTATGATGAACCAGAAACCTTCATTATGGCCATAGAAGACGACGAAATACATGAAATACTACAAGACAAGGACACTTTATTTCGTCTACAATCTGAATGCCCTGACTATTCTAGCATAGTGAAATATCTTACTGACGGTTCCTTACCAGAAGATCGCAAACTTAGAGACAAAATTGTTTCTGAATCTCAACACTACTGCATAATGGATCAACTTCTCTATCATCTTTTTCAACGACGCTGCAAACGCCAACCAGATGAATTCAAGTTTATCTATCAGTTAGCTCTTCCACGAGATCTTCGGAAAAATGCACTATTTGCTTACCATGACAGCCTTGCAGGAGGTGGACACCTTGGCATTGACAAAGTACGTTTCTCCATTATGCAAAAGTACTACTGGCCAAGAATGAATCAGGATATCATAGACTATGTGCGCTCCTGTGACAGATGCCAACGTGCAAAGCGAAACTTTCATCCCTCAAAGCCTCCCATGACTTCCATGCCACGCCGCGACAAGTTTGAGTCTTGGCAAATAGACATCCTAGGCCCACTGAAGAAAACACCTGAAGGTTACGAGTACATCCTCCTTTGTATTGATTCCTTTACTCGGTGGCCTGAAGCCTTTGCCCTGAAGTCTCAAGATGCTCGAGAGGTTGCAGAATGTCTCTTCAAGGAAATATTTGCCAGATATGGATCTCCCATAATACTGATGTCAGACCGTGGTCGCAATTTCATGTCTAGACTCATCAATGCGTTGTGTGAAATATTTGAAATCACACAATACCACACATCATCCTACCACCCCAACACCAATGGTTTAGTGGAGAGACAAAACAGCACCATAGGTCAATCACTGCGAGCATACTGTGCCAATGACCAGGATATATGGCCTAAGCTATTACCAGGGATCATGATGTCGTTCCGCAAGTCTCCTCATCTTGGATCCACTGAGTTCTCGCCCTTTGAGCTGTTGTTTGGACAGGAAATGCGCTTACCATTTGATGCATCTCTTCAACCAAAAGACAACTTACAACGAGATGCCAAACAATATATGAAGGAATTATTGGCCAGACTTAAAGTTTCCACTGAAATTGCCAAGGCTAATGATCTACACAACCAATCGAAAAACAAAGACTATCATGACCATCATGTCCGGCTACCTGATTTCAACATAGGAGACCTTGTCCTACTGAAAAATTATAAAGTTCCCACGGGATTCTCTCACAAGCTGTACGACAAATCAAATGGACCCTATTGCATTGTTGGGAGAGGACAAAATTTCACTTACAGATTGTGTCGAGTCTCTGATAACAAAGTACATGCATCTTTGATAAATGCCACTAATCTAAAGCGGTATTATCCCCCAGAAGATGTTCCAGTCCGTCAACAACCCATGCCAACTAATGATCCTGCTCCTGCTGCAGATATCCCTGCCGACCAAGCTACTGAGGCAGACCCTCCACAAGATCAAGACGCTGATGACCCACTTGAAAACATCCAGCTGCCACTTCCTGATCCACCAGCTAATCCGCCACAACCAATTGTAGATAACAATCAGACTCTCCCTCAACACACTCCTGGATTGCAAACCCAAGACCAACCACATCCCGCTCTTGACAAAACATGGAACTTTGAGAAAGTTCTGCGAGGGAAGATGAAAAATGGTGTTCGACATTTCCGTGTCAAGTGGTTAGATGGATCCACCACCTGGGAACCAGATACATGTTTTGACCCAAACGTTCTTCGAGATCTTGATCGCCGATTCACAAAAGCTGGCAAACTTCGCAAATCTAATTTCAAACGAAAAATCGAATCGAATCGACATAAACAAGACTCAGGAAATCTTACAGCAATCTTATCTTAGCTATGCTTTCATACCTGATTATGCTTCCTGCACTAGCATATCTTACATGGTGGTTTCTTTTACTTTTGCAATTTTGACTTGTACTGAATTTCTTCTTTTTGTGGCTTTATAGACCAGTTGTAGTAAATACAGGTTGAGGTACTTTAAGCATTTTGTCTAGGCATTCCAGTAAGTAGGTTATCAATATTGTGTTGGGTTTTCTTGATGTACATCACCTCAACTATTTCTCAAACAAAAAAAAAAACAAAATTATGTTCTATGAGTTTTGGTTAAGTCACCCTTTTAGTAGGTTTTCTGCTGTCATATAGTGCTCGAGTTGTTTAGCTGATCACTAGACTCTCACTGACTGTACCATATCTTATAGCTCTCTTTAGGTTTCATTGGGTTCTGTTTAAAACCTTCACATTCTTGGTGACTATGACTTACTCTACTTTATGCTTTGAACATGGTGCTTACCTCAGTAGACCCTTAGTGGAATTTTATGCATCAGACTGGTTCTTCCTAATGCTCTTTAGCAATTGTCGAACATAGGTCTTTTATGCATATCCTTTGCATTCCTCTTTTTGGGTGCCTCTGTATTATTAACTTAGATTGCTAGGTTAAGCCCTACATGGTTTATATGGTTAATCAAAAGAAGCATTGTTTTGGTCGGTATTGCATACATTTTCAACAATCAATCATGATACTTGTCCATTCCTGCACTTTCATTAGCCATTCACAACAGACATTTGATTCATACCTATATTACATGTTCATTCCCTGTCTTACTCTAGCTTACATGTATACTTGCAATTCCATGTCATTATCCCACAAATTGATCTTACCATGATAATGTTCATCCTTATTTTTGCACTCTGCTCCCAGGTTTTGAAATTTTTTTTTAGTAATACCTACTTTATTTTCAATTTCCCGCGTTAATTGTCTTTTTACTTATATTTTTCTAGACATCCGCAATTTAAACAATTTTCATTGGTCACTTTTTCAAGACCTAATTTTTTACGACAGGCAAGAGTTGGACAATGCGCATCACTTTCAAGATTGCGCTCATTCAATAAACTCGTAAACTTAATTCCAACTCTTTGCCTCTTTTTCAAGCTTCTCGGATCCAACCTACTTAGGATTGTCTTATGAAGCAGAAATAGTCTCCAATAGGATCGGGTATCCGTTAAAGTCAAAAACACACCCAAACCGTGTGAGACAAAAGTAACATAATTTGTAAATCTGTCGTCTGACGCAAAGGTGTGTATCTCGTCGGCCATTTTATTACTTGATTTAAATCTAAATTTAGAAGGAAAGGGGAAAATGCATATGGGCCATAGTCGTATGAATAAAGCCTTTATTCATTATTTTTTTTTATTCATTTACAAAAATGATAATGAATGAAATATTTCTAATGCTTCCAAAAATCAGTTTTGTTGGGAAAAGTTTTAAAATTCTTTTCATGTGTGTCAAGGATTTTATGATAAAGCTTTTGACGGATTTTTTTTTTATGGAAATGCAGCTTTAAATGGCACGTTACATTATAGAATATAAGAAGCCGTAACATTAGTGATAAATACGTTCAAAGTAATAAGAAAAAAAGAGAAAAAAATGTCTTATTAAAAATTGTATTGGAAAATATTTCATCACCTTATAAATAAACTGTCTTATTTAATTCTATTTTCAAATGTTAAAAGTTAATTTGATTGTCCGAAAATTCTAACTAATTAAAGAAATAATTTTTTGTTAATTTTATTTTTCTTTTCACTGATGCTCTTTTTTTTATCTTCATTGTTTTATTATAAGTGTGTTGTACAGTGTATATAATTTACTGACAATGTATAATAAGTATTTAATGTCACATATATTCTATAATTTTTGTTTTCCTCTAAAACTGTCACTCTGTTAACGGGAAATAACTCTGTTACCTTCAGAACAATTAGAACTCTTTTGTGTAGGGAGATAGGCTTTTTGTAATTCGTTTGCAAATCGTTAAGAAGCAAAGATGACTCGCAAAAATTCCTTTCTTAAAACTGTGTAAGTGTTCAAAATTGTTAAACACGAGTTACCTTGATTTCCCATGTTTTCACATATTCAGATCACACAATTTTATGTTATAAAAATTGAAAGTTATAGATTTATAATAGATGTACGCTTAATCGCTAATGTAAACATTGTACTTTCACTTTCACCATAATCTTTTACGCGACTATCAGATGTGCATTTTATTTTTAAACTTTTTATAAATTAATTAATTGCAATATACATTTTCTATCTATAGTTTTGGTTAACTGTTTAATTGTGTACTATGTTATTTACGCTGGTCTCATTTTATTTTATTTACTTTGCATTGTTAGACGAGACCAGGTTGTTTATATATTACATGTATGACGACTTTCAAGATTGCGCTCATTCAATAAACTCGTAAACTTAATTCCAACTCTTTGCCTCTTTTTCAAGCTTCTCGGATCCAACCTACTTAGGATTGTCTTATGAAGCAGAAATAGTCTCCAATAGGATCGGGTATATGTTAAAGTCAAAAACACACCCAAACCGTGTGAGACAGTTCGTTCGTGTCAAGGTTATGTTTCTTCAATAGTGGCTTAATGATAGCCTGTTTAAAATCCTTCGGCATGACAGATAGACTTAATGATTTATTAACCAATTCAGTGATGAAAGGTACGAATTGTTCAGCGCAGTTTCGGACTATCGATGTTGGCACCGCACCTAGTGCGCATGATTTTGGTGGCATAGACAATAGGAGTTTCCTGTATTCATAAAAAATTTTCAGAAACAAAGTTAGTTTTAAAAAGATACATTTAGATTTAGTAATGTTCGTAAAAAATGTAACGCCAGCTTCATTGTCATAGTTCTAACTATTTTGGGAAGTGAGTTTTCCCAATATTATGTTTAAATCAATTTTATATGAAGATTTGTGTTAAATACAATCCAAAAATCAATTTTATTGTATTTTTTACGTACCGTTTAATTACATTCTGCGTTGTCTTCAACTGAAAAAAATTAAATTAAATTATTGACAAACAAGTTGACAAAACAAGAATATCAACAGTCTCGTTTAAAGTCATCATTTCGTAAATTCTATGGTCGACACAATAACCTTGTCAGCAAATACAATTTATCACTGAGTCAAATGCTGACTGACGTTTTTCATACCAATTGTTAGTCCATTATTTATACACTGAAATGACGATGGATTTTTTCCGTTATTTCCTGATCATGACAACGAGCACACGGCGGGTGTGACCGGTCGGCAGGGGATGCTCACTCCCCCATGGCACCTGATCCCACCTCTGATGTTTCGGAGGTCCGTGTTTGCTCTGCTCTTATTTTGTATATTGTTTAATGGACTTTGAGACTGAATACTGTTCGTTATCTCCATATCCTTCATGCAAAATGTGAAAAGGAAAAATTACGTTATTACATTTTGTGTTGAGCGCGGCGCGAAATGTAATTATAATGCAAAATGTAATAATCCAAATATTGTGTTATTACATTTTGCGTTATTACATTTAGCGTAAATCTCGACACAAAATGTAATAACACAAAATGTATTAAAGGTACTTGGACACAGATTTGAAGTTAGTATTTTTTCTATAATATTACGACTTATATATTTTAATAGCATTTCCCACAAAAATTAATTAAAAATTGATAATGGATAAGAAAACCTTTCTAGTGGTCATAGTAGTGATGTTAGGGACACTTATTTGTGAAGTCCTGGATTTGAGGGTAGGATGGTCGTTTTCTTCAAGGACAACTTATCTGTTCTTTGAAATAACCCGTTTTCTCGTTGAATATTTTTATTTTGTTTGTCGGCTGTGGCCACATCGAAAACTTAACTTTTTTCTTCAACGCGAAACAGCTGAAAACCGATCATCAAAGCAATTTTTCGGGAATATCTCATTTTAATATCAAAGCTGATGATTTATTTTGCTTTTTATAGAAAAAGGTATCAAAATGCAATTATCTGGTTTAAAAAATATCAAATTTTGTGGTACAATAAGAAAAGAATATAGTAACGAAAACCACATGCTAAACAAAATATTGGACCTACAGAATGCAGTAATGTCGACTTTTTTGTATCCTCGATTCTGATCTCAGGATTTCGCCTGACATAGCAGATCTATGCATGTGAATTTGTGTTTCCAGCTCGATCCCAGTTCCGAAAAAACCGTCCTCGTCGCCTTGTTAACAGTGTAATTAAAGGAAGATAACTCGTGAAACCCATGGATCGAAAGCCTGCACAGGTCCGAAGTGACAATCGAAATTAAATTAGTTAAAATAATCAGTACCGCACCAATAGCGTGCTAAAAATAAATCACTATCTGCACCTATCTACAGTATTCATATAAAGATCCCCCCCCCCTTAGCACAAGCTAAAATTTCTTCCTATCTACGACCTAGAGTAGAGGACATTGGATTCTATCGGTTTTTTACAAACTTATCAACTAGACAAAGATTGCAATAACCTTACCCCCCCCCCCTTACGAGGATTCTACATTTTTATGCAATGGCTGCAACATTAATTCGCCGCTTACTTACACCAAAATAAAGCATTTTATCGTTTGAATAAATAAACACAAAAACTAAATTTACGAGAGCCAAACGCGCAGTTCATAAGATCATATGGAAAAAACGTGCAGCCGTCAGGAGCTATGTATGTTCATTTTTTCTCTGTCAACACAACACCATTTTTACTTGAGATTTAAGATAAAAAATAATTTAAATACATTAACATCTATTAAATGTATTTTTAAATATTTACACCCACTTAAGTTTTCTTCCTTTATTTCTTATAAAAAACCGATGCTTTCATCTCTCTATAAACCAGTCACTATTCCGAACATAGATAATCCGGGGTTTTCTCAAAGTTATCTGCCCGCGTATGAATATACACATTCTTTGGACTACTTTTTAAAAGTACATCTAAATCTAAACAAACGTATTTTGACGGTGCTTATTATCGTGTCAGTCGAAATTTTAATAAATTATGAAAAATAAATCTTCATTTTGTTGCCTTTTTTTTGTATCATTTCATTTCCAATATAACTGTATACACAATCGTCTGCAAATGTGATGTATATTTCCATACAATGGATAGTTCTCCTCTGAGACAGCATCAGTTTGGACACTTTGGTTTTGGTGAAATAGAAATGGAGTTTGATGATTTAGATTTTGAGACAATTGATTTTCAAAACTTAGACATGTTGTGCAGTAGTCAATTAGAAGATATCTCAGAAAACCTAAGTATCCCTGCCTTCTCTGACCTCCCCAAGCCTGAGACTCCTGCCACCCTTCTCAACGTGCATAAATCAGGCAATATATTTAAAGAAAGTACAGAAGACGATGTGAACAGGTTGTTTGAAGCACGCCAAACTCCTGCAACCAAGAACAAGAAGCCCATGGGCCACATCGCTCACCTGAGAAGCTTTGGCCATTCTGTTCTTTAACAGATTTCCCCCTTGTAATACATATTGTGACCCCACCCTTCCCACTTATCATAATTTAAACAATTTGAAATCTACACTACCCCAGTATGCTTCCAAATAAGTTTCAGCTTTGATTTTCAGATTTTTTTCTATATATTTCTATGTAAAACATTGATTCCCCATTGTGGCCCTGCCCAACCCCCAGGGGTCATGATTTGAACAATTTAGAAACTACACTATCCCAGGATGCTTCCAAATAAGTTTCAGCTTCTCTGGCTCAGTGGTTCTTGAGAAGAAGATTTTTAAAGATTTTCCCTATATATTTCAATGTAAAACTTTGATTGTAAAACACTGATTCCCCATTGTGGCCCTGTCCTACCCCGGGGATCATGATTTGAACAATTTAGAATCTACACTACCCCAGGATGCTTCCACATAAGTTTCAGCTTTTCTGACCCAGTCATGAGAAGAAGATTTTAAAAGATTTTCCCTATATATTTCTATGTAAAGCATTGATTCCCCATTGTGGCCCCGCCCTACCCTCAGGGGTCATGATTTGAACAATTTAGAATCTACACTACCCCAGGATGCTTCCACATAAGTTTCAGCTTTACTGGCCCAGTGGTTCTTGAGAAGAAGATTTTTTAATGACCCAACCCTATTTTTGTCTTTTCTTCATTATCTCCCCTTGCGAGGGGACATGTCCCTTCATTTTGACAATTTAAATTTCCCTTCACCCAAGGATGCTTTGTATCAAGTTTGGTCAAAATTGGCCTAGTGGTTCTTGAGAAGAAGTCGAAAATGTGAAAAGTTTACAGACGGACAGACGGACAGACAGACAGACGACGGACAAAATGTGATCAGAAAAGCTCACTTGAGCCTTCGGCTCAGGTGAGCTAAAAACACTAACTGGGGATGTAAAATGTTTCAAGGTAAATACATGAAAGATGGGAAATGTAAAAATGTTTAATGCAATACACAAAAAGTAAATTCTATTATTTTTATATATGGATAATTGGCATTACTTTACATTTCTTATTTTAAACTAGAGGTACTATGAGCAATGAGCTCACTAAATGATACCCCCCGCCTCCCATAATGTCGATGTATTGCTTTATATTGTTTTACGGTAATGTGTAAAGAGGAATAACTCGTCCCGTCAAATGTTATCCAGAAGCTTCTATTATGTGACGTCAAAGGTAAACAAAAAATGGCAATGTCTATGTTTTGCTCTGGGAAACCTAAAATACGTGTCGAATAAAAAAGTAAAATAGGAGGTGCACAATGGCAATATGTAATGAAGATTCTGTGAAAGTTTCATTCAATTTCACTCAGTAGTATAAGAGGAGTTGCGGATAAGAGAAAAAGCGTAACAGACGGACGGACGGACGGACGTACAGACGGACGGACAGACGGACGGACGGAAATCCAGATCACTATATACCATCCCGCTTTTCAAGCGGGGGGTATAAAAAAGCCAACAACAGGGATTGAACCTGTTCCTCATTCCTTTTTGTAAAAGAAAGTGTGCGACAATACACCATGTCAGCATTTAAATGTGAAATGAATATGTAATATATGTCAATATTTCTGTCCAAAATAAATCTCATATGCAGTAGAAGTCTAACAAAAACATTCCATGCATAATTAATTTAGGATCTATCTTGTCTTTGATATTAGACTGGAGCATTGAGAGAAGAGGGGAGCCTGTAGATTTAGAAGCAATATCACCAAGTCAACTTAATAGTCTCCTTGAGAAATTTTACTGTGAGGCAAGGCCCTTAAAAGATGGGGAACTTTATCATAAAAATACATTGAAAAATTTGAGAGGGGCTTTAAACCGAAAATTGGCAGACCTAAAAAGAAACATAGACATTGTTAAAGACAAAGACTTTAAAACATCTAATGGAGTCCCAGATGGATTGTTAAAAGAGCGTGTTAGGGAGGGAACCTCAAAATCAACACAACACAAAGACCTTATCGAAAAATGTGATATGGAAAAAATATCTTCTTACTTCAAGGATGCGCAATTTAACCCAATCATTCTCCGACAATGCGTCTACTTCAATATTGCAATCCACTTCATTTCTAGTGGCCAAGAATTTCATCACCAACTGAAGTTGGATTCATTCTCTTTTCAATCCGACGACACGGGTGCATATGTTACACTTAGCCACGAGATATAGCAAAAGAATCACCAAGGTGGTTTAGGAAATGTGGAAATGAACACTGATAAACACATGTATGCTACAGATACTGATTCGTGCCCTGTAAGAATGCTCCAACTATTAATTGAAAAAACAGATGAATCAGCCTCATCCCTTTTCAATAAATACAACTCAGAATCCGTTTCCCTACCAAAAAGTACATCAAAATGGTACTTAGATGCCCCGCTTTACAAACGAACATTTTCAAACTTCATGAAAGAAATCAGCAAGGCGGCAGGCCTTTCACGCATATATACAGGGTATTGTCTAAGGGCCACTGCCATACAACATCTGAACGATGAGGGCTACGAAGATATACATATCATGTATATGTCAGACCACAAACATGAGGGGTCCCTGAGGTCGTATATCATCTATCCAGAAAAAAAATCTTAGCTGCACTTTGTCCAAAATAATGAATCCTACAATAAATGAACAAGTCTGTGGGCCTACCTCAGAATCCGAATTTCCTCGACCTGATCAACCATTTGCGACTCATGGAACTGTATAATCTCAGCGAGATGGGTAGAGGCTGAATATTTGGACTGACGTCTACTACCCATCTCAGTGGATTGCCACACAACGTGATTCGGGGTTTTTTGCTCCGACTTCGGCAGCTCGTTTTAATAAATACAGGCTGAAATGAATTAGCTGCCCGCCTCAACGTTTTCCTTTGAACATCCCTGAAAGTGTCTATCACTATAAAACTTTCCTTTCTTACCTTTAAAAGGTTTAAATCCAGTAAAATATAAAGTTGTTTATTTTTCCTGACAGCATGATGGCTGTTTGCTAATCATTTAAACCTTCGCTGCTGAAGAGTTCCACAATAATCTGTTTCAAATAATTCGTACTACTACTATTTCTTATAAGAATGATCTATAGTATGAATTATTTGAAACAGATTATTGTGGAACTCTTCAGCAGCGAAGGTTTAAATGAATAGCAAACATACATAAATTGGGGACGCATGTTATTCACCCCCCCACTTCCCATTTGAAGTACCCGTTTTGTTTCCCATAAGTTTAGCCTATTCCTTGCCTGCTTCATTGCTCTAATATTTCCTGAGTATCTCAATGAAATACAGGGTAGTCAAAAAAACCAAATACTAGTAAGAGTAGTATTGATGAAGATACTATTGAATAACTAGATATCCCACTTATTTCTATACCATAACCGTGTGCTTAATTTGACCCACATCATTGACCCCACCGTACCCTTGCCATTAGAATCTATATCCCTCTTTGTTTTAGCCCAAGGATCCACCCCTGGTCTAACACTCACTGCTATTGATGACCTTCCCTGTTTATATAATTGATGAGCTGAGCCAGAAATCTATACTTTAAAATACCTGGTTTGGGGAACCCTTTAATATTTATTATCAAATGCATGCAAGCTAGTACAATTGAATGTGATAACTTATGATAAATGCAGCCTCTATTCTGGAAGTATGAAAAATAATACTGGCTCGCTAGACCAATATCTATAATGACTTTACCTTTAACTGCTGAAAATTTATATACCTCCAAAATGACAAAAGAAGGGTCTTTGACCTTACTTTCAATATTTAGCCATTGCCTGCATTAGGTAAATAACTGAACCATGGTTATTTATCAGAACTTACACCCCCTTCCCCAAATGAAAAGTTTTAGAGCACCTTAAAAACAATTGACTTATTTGTGGGTTAACATAACTAATACCAAAAAATGCCCTGAGAGCTGTTGCCCCTATATATACTTAGCCATTTTTTTCTCTAATTGTTAATTGTATAATTTTATTAATGCTGTCAATAATTTTTCTTGCACTGCTCCCATACCCCCCCCCCTTCTTTTTTTTTATTAACAACTTGGTATAATTTTAAATTAACAACTTAGTATTAACCTTAGAATTGAGATCTCTGAAACCCTCCAATACTTTGGGACAATGTACCTACTAGTATAAGTCAAGTCAAATTTTCAAATTATTTATCTTAATTGCACTTATGTCCTTGAGTGATACTTGTGTGTATGTAATAATTATTTGTAGAATTCTTAAGCCCTACATTGTAGGTTTATACTGCAGTGTTGTAAGAACTAAGAAATGGATTAATAGTCGAAACTGTCCCCTGGACATGCACTGTAAAATGCGGATGATTAATTCAAGACGTACACCTGTATGTTTTGCTTTTAATATGATGTTATAATGCACATGCGTCAAAACTAGTTTCCTACTCGAAAATAATTCATGAGTAATTTCATGAGTAAACCTGAGTGTACAGAATGAATTCTATTATTTTTATATATGGAAAATTGGCATTACTTTACATTTCTTATTTTAAACTACAGGTACTGTGAGCAATGAGCTCACTAAATGATACCCCCCGCCTCCCATAATGTCGATGTATTGCTTTATATTGTTTTACGGTAATGTGTAAAGAGGAATAACTCGTCCCATCAAATGTTATCCAGAAGCTTCTATTATGTGACGTCATAGGTAAAAACAAAAAATGGCAATGTCTATGTTTTGCTCTGGGAAACCTAAAATACGTGTCTAATAAAAAAGTAAAATAGGAGGTGCACAATGGCAATATGTAATGAAGATTCTGTGAAAGTTTCATTTAATTTCACTCAGTAGTATAAGAGGAGTTGCGGATAAGAGAAAAAGCGTAACAGACGGACGGACGGACGGACAGACGGACGGACGGACGGAATTAACGATTACTATATACCCTCCCGCTTTTCAAGCGGGGGGTATAAACATAGACATTGTTAAAGACAAAGACTTTAAAACATCTAATGGAGTCCCACATGGATTGTTAAAAGAGCGTGTTAGGGAGGGAACCTCAAAATCAACACAGCACAAAGACCTTATCGAAAAATGTGATATGGAAAAAATATCTACTTACTTCAAGGATGCGCAATTTAACCCAATCATTCTCCGACAATGCGTCTACTTCAATATTGCAATCCACTTCATTTCTAGGGGCCAAGAATTTCATCACCAACTGAAGTTGGATTCATTCTCTTTTCAATCCGACGACACGGGTGCATATGTTACACTTAGCCACGAGATATAGCAAAAGAATCACCAAGGTGGTTTAGGAAATGTGGAAATGAACACTGATAAACACATGTATGCTACAGATACTGATTCGTGCCCTGTAAGAATGCTCCAACTATTAATTGAAAAAACAGATGAATCAGCCTCATCCCTTTTCAATACATACAACTCAGAATCCGTTTCCCTACCAAAAAGTACATCAAAATGGTACTTAGATGCCCCGCTTTACAAACGAACATTTTCAAACTTCATGAAAGAAATCAGCAAGGCGGCAGGCCTTTCACGCATATATACAGGGTATTGTCTAAGGGCCACTGCCATACAACATCTGAACGATGAGGGCTACGAAGCTATACATATCATGTATATGTCAGACCACGAAAATGAGGGGTCCCTGAGGTCGTATAATAGAAATATATCATCTATCCAGAAAAAAATCTTAGCTGCACTTTGTCCAAAATAATGAATCCTACAATAAATGAACAAGTCTGTGGGCCTACCTCAGAATCCGAATTTCCTCGACCTGATCAACCATTTGCGACTCATGGAACTGTATAATCTCAGCGAGATGGGTAGAGACTGAATATCTGGACTGACATCTACTACCCATCTCAGTGCATTGCCACACAACGTGATTCGGGGTTTTTTGCTCCGACTTCGGCAGCTCGTTTCAATAAATACAGGCTGAAATGAATTAGCTGCCCGCCTCAACGTTTTCCTTTGAACATCCCTGAAAGTGTCTATCACTATAAAACTTTCCTTTCTTACCTTTAAAAGGTTTAAATCCAGTAAAATATAAAGTTGTTTATTTTTCCTGACAGCATGATGGCTGTTTGCTAATCATTTAAACCTTCGCTGCTGAAGAGTTCCACAATAATCTGTTTCAAATAATTCGTACTACTACTATTTCTTATAAGAATGATCTATAGTATGAATTATTTGAAACAGATTATTGTGGAACTCTTCAGCAGCGAAGGTTTAAATGAATAGCAAACAGCCATTATGCTGTCAGGAAAAATAAACAACT
>PRKT01000393.1:152837-185833 GCA_003671525.1 Saccostrea glomerata
CCCCCCCCCCCCTTTTCCCCTTTTCTCCACGTAAAACAACGTCGTGTGTTAAAAAAAATAAACATGGAGAGAAAATTACCTAATAATGTAAGAATTATTTAATATTTAGAAACTAATACAGTATTGCAATTGTTTGTTCATGTTATGTAAACTTATTGCTATTTATAAAATATCTAGCTAGTTGGAAAAAATAAGTCCTAATTTGGGTTTTGATACTAAGTATGCCCCCTTTTAACTTTATGCTTTAAAAAAGGAACAAAAATTGTATGATTTATATTAAAACAAAATATTTCATCATTTATATAAATTCTTTTGTTTATTTGGGGTTTTTAGTGCGTATTATTGTGTAAAGAAAATAGAAGAAAAAAACCACACACACACAAAAATTGGTCCATATCTTGAAAGTGCCCCTATTTTACTACAATGAAGGCAAGGTAACAACATTTCATTCTAATTTTTCTTAGCATTATACACACAAATATATTTTAAAATAATTTCATTTTTTATCATTCCCTTTTCGTAATTTCAAACTAGATTGGGCCTCGCTAAAAAAAAAAAAGAATGTGTAATGATGTCTGCAATGATTTGAATCCTCCAAAGCTATGTAAAGATAGGAATCTTCTCTGTTATCTAACTAGATGAATATTAGAAGTTTACAGTGTATTTGCTTATATATCTTTTATATTAAGTTGTAATAGATTTAAAAGACCATATTTTTCTTCCCCATCACAATTGTACAACACTACAAAAAAAGGTGAACTTTGTTCGAAAACTAGCAGGGACTATATTTTTGGCGAAATGATGGCCTATTTTCTTTTCTGCCTCTCAAAATTATTTTAGAATAATAAATTGAATTTAGTTTTCATTTTTACACAAGCTAAGACTTGAAGAAATTTTCAAATGAAAGCTAGATTATTAATAAGAGAGGGACGAAGTTTCAAATTTTGTAAAATAAATATGATTTTTCAAAGAACCTATAACTAAATTAGCTTTCAAAAGCTTCCAATCTAAATACAAATTTAAGCCCAACTATCGTAAAAAAGTTTTTGTTTTTCACTCTTAGGAATCGATCAATTCTTTTTCCTTTTTGTTTAATTTTGTATCTTTATGTGACAACTTTACTATACAGCTTAACGCACTTTCTAAGCTAACATGGTTTTTCGCACAAATTAAGGTCACACTATATTTGCAATAATATGAACATTAGAGCCATAGCCCGAATATGTATTTCATATCAAGTTAAGTCGGGCTCATAGTATCTTGGAAATCAAGCCTGCATCAAAACCTTTCACCTGTTCACTCATGCGGAAAATGTAGGTCAGATTCAGCATCCAAAGCAAGCCTGGTAGTGTGCATCCTAAGATGTATCATCCAAGCAAGTTTGGTCATCATAGGGCTTTTAGTTATTTGGAAATGAAACCTGCACCAAAAACTTTAACCTGTTCACTCATCAGGAAAATATAGGTCAGATCCAGCATCTGAAGCAAATTTAGTTGTATGCATCATTAGATGTATCATTCATGCAAGTTTGATCATTATAGTGCTCGTAGTTACTTGAAAATGACCTACACCAAAAATGTTCACATGCTCCAAAAACATTAACATGGTCATTCCTTTGCTGAAATTGCGGCATCAGAAACCTAGACTGGTACAATGAAACACACTAGAAACACACTAGAAATATCGTCCATGCATGTCTAATCAATATAGGACATAAAAGGAATTAAAAGGAAAACTGCTCCAAAAACTTAACCTTAACCTGGGAAGCCGACACCGACAGCAACGCCGTTTTAAACAATATAATTTATATTTCTATACTATACTTCAATGTCCTGTAATTATGTTTTAAACAAAAATATTAAATTTTAGCGTTAACATTGTACATCATCACCTAAATATTTCTTATCTGTTAATATATAGGTTTTAAGGTCACATAGTATTATATAAAAAAACAAGATGTGTTTGTGAAACACTGATGCCTCCGTATAGCAACATAGCAAAGATTAAACATTTCTAAAAATTTGCAAATTTAATATATTGGTACCAAAAGTAAAGTATTCTCACTGGAAAATTAATATAATTGTAAAATATAAAATATTTAATGTTTTTGTATTTAAACAGATTATTTTTTTTCTATTTATTCTTGAGAAGAAGATTTTCCCTATATATTCCTATGTTAATCTTTGAACGGCAGTTGTGGCCTCGCCCTACCCCCGGGGGTCATGATATGAAAAAACTTGAATTACACTAGCTGAGGATGCTTTAACATGAGTTTTATCTTTCCTGGCCCAGTGGTTCTGGGGAAGAAGAATTTTAAAAGATTTTTCTTATATATTTCTATGTAAAACTTTGATCAGCTATTGTGGCCCGGCCCTAGCCCCGAAGGGGGGGGGGGGGCATGATTTGAACAAACTTGAATTACACTACCTGAGGATGCTTCCACATGAGTTTCATCTTACCTAGCCAAGTGGTTCTAGAGAAGATGAATCAAGTATGAGATTATTTTGGAAGTACAACTTCGGAATCTGAAATACTAATAGATGCGTCTCGAATACCATGGATATGTTCAAGTCCCTGCTACTAATTCTCTCTAAATATATCAATCCTCGTATAACATTTTTATTCTCTCGCTGCAGTTGAATTTGAGATAACAAAGTTTGACTGTATTTATTTCTTAGTCAAAAGATTTTGCTTTGATTTTTTTTATAGTCAATGAAATAATACGAGGTGATGGTATATTGTTTAACGTCCCTCTCGATATCATTCACTCATATGGAGAAGCCACCAATTTTGTCTTTAAAAATAGGTACCTACTTTAATGAGAAGTAAATTTAACGTTGTGTGAGTGCTTTAATGATAATCATGACATCTAATTACGGAATGAGTTGTTAGCGATATTAAACTTTTGTGATCCTAACACCTCGCTAAAAATGCCAAAATTGAATAGTCACTAAAATGCAGAGAATCTGTTTAAACAGTTTAATTCATACGAATCTGCATTACATCACTGTTTTTGACAGGAAAAAGAACTGAAACACCTCTGCGAGAAACAGAAAAAAGAAATAAAAGAACTAAAGCGCAGATTTCGTGCCATGCAAATATTAATACCGGATGCCATTATGAGCGAAGAAGATTAAGGTAATGTTGTAATAAATTAAAAGGAATTGGCATGCTGGGTAAGAAAAGAAAATTCCCTATGCCTTTTCAGCATCTTCTGTCATCTTCTACCATTTTTTTTAATATAAGTAGAATTGTTTTTGGATCAAAATAAAAAGTAATATCTAACCTTCTTCTTAGTTCTTACCAGATTGAATTTCTATACGAGGTCGTTCTTCTTCATGCTTATTAAGGCAAATAAGACAATTTATTGTTACATTTACTTGTACAAATATATATTTTTATATAGGAAGGACAATAATGTATACACAAATAATACAGCTTTATTTTTTCATCTTCATAACAATCGTCAAAGAGAGTTCCAAACTTGAACATATAGTTTGTTCCCCATTCATCTTACAACGTCATTTGGTCAACACTTTTGTGCACAAAACTATGCAAGGAACTCTTTTGTGTACATCACAATACCAATGCTGAAGCAGCCTATATGTCACTCCTATAAACGATAACTCATACATTGGCACTTATAGGTGGTCATTTTTCACACTTGAGTTACCTGTCTTTATTAGAGAACACCGTACAAGTCAATCATTAATAATTTCAAGCACCTAAGTCAATTATTAATAATTTTATTTACCCATAGATCTATCTGTAAAATGTTTTTACCATGTGAGCAAATTAAAATATTAATTGGAAGGCCTATTAAATGTATTGGACTTCGATAAAAGAGAGTTTATAGAAAAAAAGCCCCCCATTTATACACTGAATTGACGACGGATTTTTACCGTTATTTCCTGATCATGACTTTGAGTACACGGCGGGTGTGACCGGTCGGCAGGAGATGCTCACTCCTCCGTGGCACCTGATCCCACCTCTGATGTTTCGGGGGACCGTGTTTGCTCCTCTCTTATTTTGTATTGTTTTATGGACTTTGAGATTGAAAACTGTTCGTTATCTCCATATCCTTCTTTATCCTATGTGATGAAGACTACAAGTGGCTGATGTTGTCTTTACATTTGAACATGTATTGTAAGATAATTTACCTTCTGAAGAATTTCTGTTATTTCTCTATTTCTAACATCATGCACAATTGTGCTAAGGCGTTCAACTTCAACTATGATTAAAAAAATCATCAAAGGGTTAAATACAGGTCCGGTCATGTTGGAACTGATAATGTAAATCGTGAAAATTTATACAGAAAACTTAATGTCATTTGATTAAGAAATACAGACTGGTTTAATTTTTACTTGTCAAATGGAAAGCAATTTGTATGATGGCATGATCATTTATATTTATGTGTATTTGTATATGTACATGTATAATGACATGTATAATGATGTGTATTTGTTTTATGTATAATGACATGTATAATGATGTGTATTTGTTTTATGTATAATGACATGTATAATTATGTGTATTTGTTTTATGTATAATGACATGTATAATTATGTGTATTTGTTTTATGTATAATGACATGTATAATTATGTGTATTTGTTTTATGTATAATGACATGTATAATTATGTGTATTTGTTTTATGTACAGTGACATGTATAATTATGTGTATTTGTTTTAGGTATAATGACATGTTTAATTATGTGTATTTGTTTTATATATAGTGACATGTATGATAATGTGTATTTGATTTATGTATAATGACATGTATAATTATGTGTATTTGATTTATGTAGAATGACATGTATAATTATGTGTATCAGATTTATGTATAATGACATGTATAATTATGTGTATTTGTTTTATGTATAATGACACGTATAATTATGTGTATTTGTTTTATGTATAATGACATATATTATTATGTGTATTTGTTTTTATGTATAATTACATATTATGATTATGTGTATTTGTTTTAAGCGTTGTGACATAATACCAAATAAAGACTTCTTCTACTACTCACGCTTTAACTCCTCGTTTTCTTTGAGGGCTTTGTCCAACCTTTTCTCCACTTTGGATTTGAGTGTTGTTTTTTTCTAGTGAATGAAGAAAAAAAAGCTGTTTGATGCATATTTCAGCTTCGGTAGAAAAAAATAATACGTGTTTACTGCACTATTTCAATCTACCTTTGATGTAATACAAAAAAATTTAATACGTTTTTACAAAAAAATGTTTTTAATTCTTAATTCATACCAAATAGAAAAAAAATTTGGAGGAATGTTTTTCAATAGTTGTGATAGAAAATAATTTTAAAGAGTATTTTCTTTATTGTATCATAAACTCAATCTTTAAATTATGTTGCTAAGGGCAATAACTCCTCATGAATCTTCATTCAATTTTTCTTTTCTTTTTTTTTTGTACTTGTATGGACAATAGTCTACCTGACATTCTTAATGTAAAACTAGAACTGGCCAAAGGGAAAAATAATCCTTTTGGTTTTTCAGTTAAGGGGCCAAATATAGAATACGGATCTTAGAAATGTTCAAAACTTGTTAATACATTGACCGAACACAAATTAACTTTTTTTCTTTTAGTGAACTTGATCTTGCATAAACGACCTTGGGTCAAGGCCATGACACACCATCAGGTCATAAACAATATTGAGTGCTTAAGAAGATTTTAAAAGATTTTTGCAGCTCAAAACCCATGGTGCATGGAAGTATGAAATTTCAACTGCTGATCATGATAGAACAATAGATGTAGAGTTGAATTGTGCATATAATTGCCAAAATAAAATTTATGATTTTAAAAATCACAAAAATCGCTGAAATCTCCGAGCCGGATGTGACAATACTTGGAAGAGAGCTTGGCCCTTCATTTGAACAAACTTGAATCCCCTTTACCTAAGGATACTTTGTGGCAAGTTTGGTTAAAATGTGAAAAGTTTACGTCGACGATGACGACAACAACAACAACAATGACAGACAGCACACAAATTTTGATCAGAAAAGCTCACATTAGCCTGAGGTTCAGGTGAGCTATATAACTAAAGACACTTATATACATGTACACGGTGCATTCTTATAATTTAGTTTCAAGCAGCGGCGTCTGTAATTTTTTTTTATTTATACTCTTACATGTACACTGCATTTCAGCTTTGACAAATACCGTAAATTACTTTGTATTCATTTAAACTTTAAATTTCACATTTATGCACAAGAAGGTCTGCTCAAAAGAAAATTCATTTTCCATAGGTTTTTATAAGTATAAATTACACGTACACGTATATTGAGCGATAACCAGAATTCATCAAATTCTGATCTGCCTATCAACACTTGATATACTGTACCTATATCTAACATAAAAAGGTGTCATGTAAATGTGGTGATCTAATGTATGATTTATCATTTTCAGCTATCCGCTTTTAGATGAATGGAACATGCAAAGGCCTATAAAAGCTGAATTTTTTACCTCCAATTTATTCTCTGTCTCTGATTTTCTCTGTGAACTTTCAGCCATACTATAAAAAAAGTTCAAAATATTAAACAGATGATTTACTGATCCTGCTGATCAAAACAAAACCTTTCGTTAAATAACAAAATGAAATAGAAGTAACCTTTCATTTTCTCCCATGCATGGTCAATATTTCCCAATGAATTTACCAAGACAAACCATTTTTCACTCTCGTCAAATATAATCAAAATGTATAATACACAGGCATATTTCAATTTTTACCGTCTTTTCATAAAAAAAGTTTAAATGTTTACAAGGAAAAGTCCAAAATAATTGTATGTATAAATTAAATAACTTAACATTCATGTATATCTGGTCAATCTCTACATATATGCAAAATACGAATAAGAGGACTGCATGTCCACGAAGATCATACTAGACATATGCTATAATATTCTGTATATTGATCGAAATGATGACATATTACTCTGAAATAGGCCATGCTCTATAAGTAAAGGTATAAATTAAAACTATCAAAGCTGCCTTACGGACGACACCACAAAGTTAAACTGCAGAAGTAGCAGTAGAAATGTACATTTAACTAACCGTGGCAACACAAATTATGGAAATCGAAAACAGTTCTACAAAATTCACAGGAACTTCCAGAAGGAAATCCCTCTTGGAAGTACACCAAGAATTACAGTCGTTTGGACAGTTCCGAATTTTGACCAGTTTGAAGTTAGACACACTGTAAAGATACAGTGGCATAACATAATAATGATTTGTCAAAAAGTAAGGGAAAATCGACATCAAGTAATAGATTCCCGTCGTCATGTAGCATGTTGATGACACAATATAGTAAAGAATTGGCCACATGTGACAATTTTTCACATCATGTAATAATATTCTGTATAATGATCGAACTGATAAATTTGCATGACATATTACTCTGTAATAGACCATATTTTAAGTAAAGGTATAAATTACACCTTTTTTATTCTTTGATCTGATACATAATTTGGGAGACTTTTTCAAACAATCAGATATGTCCAAAATTATCTAATTATCCTCTGCTTATATTAAAGACCCAATTTGTGCAAATGAGAGAGCAATATGGACAAGTAGTAGCTCGGTGTAAACAATACCGATGAAAACTGGTATGCAGATGACTAACAATAGAAATGGGACAAAACTAATAGACCTCCGTCTCTAAACTATTGTCTGTCGTTCGGCATTATTTAATGTGTTAATGTAACATATTATATGTATATGCATTGTATAATATTACAAAACCTGCTCAAAAACATTATTTAACACCTATGAAATAAAAATTAATGGAATTTTGGAATTTTATTTTACGCAAACACCGGGACCTAACTCTCATAGCTTAAGTGCACTCATCCTTTGCAAATAAAACTTCTATAACAGTTGATTTAGTAATTGAAAAGTGTCACATGAAATTTTAACATTTTTTATTTATCGGTTTCCTGTGCAACAGGAAAGGAAAATATTTTCCCGAAATTGAGCTTTGATTTGCTAAAAAATAACTTAATTGAAAATTGGCCATATCAGACATTTGGTACAAAATGGTACATTTTTAAATACGTTTTTCTAAAAATTTTCTATCTCTGGGTCTTCTCTCCATGATTTTGAAAGGTTATTTGTGTGTATTTTAATTCAAAGAAACGCATACATATTTTTAAAAAATGGAGAGAAGACCCAGAGAGACCGAAAAATGAACTTTTCCCCAAAAAATCCAAATGTGTGAATGTGGTGCTTCTTTGTCCTTTTTAAATCTACTGTATTTGCGAGGCGGCGATAGCTCAGTAAGTAAGGCTAGCTGTTCAGAACGCTTGATGCCAAATTTTTTGGTTCGAGCCTGGCATGGGGCGTTGATTTTTTTTCATGCAAACAACCATTTATCTCGTTGTTTCGTTCTATGCACTGGTGTATAAAAATTTTGAATTAGATAAATTTTGGTTCAGTTTGGTTCTCGAGTGAAATCAATTCCAATCTTCTATTCTATAATGTACATGAACACGTATCATGCATCTATGCATAAAATATTTTAGGTGTTTATTATTTTTTTTTGAAACGTTACTATGTTGAAACATTACTATGTTATGGTACCCCCTACGAAAAACGGATATAAATGTTACAATCTCACAAGGTCTTTCAAACTAAATGAGAAAAAAAACCTATGGACGTATTTGTAAATTCTGACCAGCTATGTTCAGCAAACCAAATCATGGACATTTAAACCATAAATGTTTCGTACAAAATTAATGATTCCTGCAAATGACATGCCAAATGCACCCATCTTCTTTGAAAAATTTAGACATACATGTATACTAGGGGTTATCAAAAAGTTCGTTGACTGAGGCTATAAAATGAGTACTACGAGGTCTGGGCTTTCAAAAAAGAAGTGTTGAAAATTTTAGCTTAATATGTTCATTATTTGCAAAATTATTAAAGAATAAAAGCGACAGTATATGATCACCCGACGATGTCATCGTTTATTTTCATGACGTCCAACAACGTCATTGTTTTTCAATGTCCGCTTCTTCTACATCATACACTTATTTTGATGAGATTCCCTGAAGCTGCATGAGTTAGAACTTACACCAGCCTTCTTTATATGACTTAACCATGTCATGAACAGAGCAGCTTTCAATTAATATAATATTTCAAATGGATTTATACATTGGGAGAGGACCTCGCTTGATTGTGCCAGCATATTTTACTTTTGGGAGTTCAATATCTACAACACATGACCAACGTCATTTTTTGACGTGATTGATTTTTCACACCTTCACGCACTTAAGGCTTAACTGTGCATCCCATTTCTCTCTGAATCTATTTTGACATTAAAAGACAATTACTTTGGATGCATATTATTTCTCTGTAGCCAGTTTAAACATTTCTTAGGTCTATAAATAATACCATTTTTTCAGGGGCAAAACTTTATAGAAAGTTGGAAAAGGAAATCCCTCCCCCCTTTCGACGTCATATTCAATGCGTTACTTGTTTGGACACTCCATGTAAAATTAAGGATAAAATTTCATAGAACTTCCACAATGAGGTGAATATTTCATATTTTATGAACAATTGTGTCCCAATGCATACCTGAATTTACGAGATTTTTGGATGTCTAATGTTCATAACGAAAGAGTTTTTCCTCAGACTTTACATTTAGGTCGAAAAACGTCGTGTTCGAGGTTGCGCCGCCTGGACATACCATTGCTTACAAAAACATTACTAATTTATTAAAAAAGAAAATCTATCATTTATGGTTTATTCTTTACATAGGAAAAAAGATATTTTAAAATTCATTGATGTACATAAAGCGGTTTTAATTTTATGGCGCTAGTCCAAGAACTTTTTGATAACCCCTCGTATACGGTAGAAAACAACAAATAAAGATTGATTTTTAAATGTCGCATTTTCCGGGAAATTGTTCTCTCCTATAGGTCAATTCTTTTGTTAAAGTGAATACATCCTTTCATAACCTTACAAATGCCACAGGGGGGAGGGGGTCTTGACCCCCAGCCCCTCTAGATCCGCGCATGATACTTTACCTATAAAAAACATTAAGGAACAGATCATATAAATAAATCATTTAAATAAAATTTCTGAGTTATGTAAATCTATCAATGAAGCGTGTAAAAAAAAAATTCCTAGGTACGTATGCACGTGTTGTGAACTTTCGCTCACCTCCTTTTCAAACGATCGGTGTTAAATTTGACATACAGAAACAAGTCGGGGTAAAAAGGTTTGTTGCCGACACTGAGATTTAATTGAGTTCAGATAAAATGTGATGAAAAAGCTGCATGCTCATTGAACTATTTTACAAAAGGTGTAATGAAATTCAGTCTGTACCCATCCAACCCCACCCCCCGTGAAATAAAAAAAAAACTATCCCGGCCTTAATGTGAATTAAAAAAAGATAATAAAATGCACTTGGTAGGGAATTTGTGTTCGTGTAGCAATGTATAAAATATACATCGCGATTTAATATTAGAATGACTTAAAGTTCTATAAGAAATATAATGCAAAATTGAACTTGAAGTATAATGGGCATACATATAGCTATATGTATTACAGGGGGTACCGCAGACATGAGTTTCTTGCACGTTGCGACTCAGTGACAGCATCTCTCTTTCTCTCTCTATTTAAACAGGAGGTTTTGAAATCGAACCAGTGAGTGACATAAAGGTTCACATCAACCTGTCATCAATAATGACATCATATTCCGTGGTGGATCCAAGAATTTCGTAAGGGGGGGGGTGTTCAGTTGAAGGCAGAGGGGGTCTGGTGTCTGTAGTAAGGCAAGGTCTTTTTGGTGGTTCGTGGGCGAAGTCCCCGGAAGCTGACGAGTTCTTACAAATAAGAGATATTTTTTTCCTTGATTTGGGGATAATGGACATATAAGTTTCAATTACAAAAATTTCAAACGGGGGGGGGGGGGGGGGGGGGGGGGGCTGGCCGACCACGGGTCTGCCTCTGATATTTTCTATTTATTCAAGTGTAATGATTTCAATAAAAAAAAGCATCATTTAGTTATGAAGGTGTGATATTCCGGTAATTAATTATACCTTGACAACCTTGATTTACCTCGGTATATTTATGATTTATCTGAGGAAGGATTGTAATGGAAACATTATTATAACTCTGTAAAATATTCTATACACATGATTTTTACCAAGTATCGAATTCTCAGTTCTCATGTTTATCATATTCTAATTAATTAGATAAAAAGGTTAAAATATTAGTACTTACATTTCTTTGTCTGTACGTCGAAAGATGTCGGGTTTGTACGGGTTTGTCTGAGTGATAATCACTTTGGTCAATGTGAAGCCTCTTAACCAATACAACTAATGATGTCTTTGTAAAATGTGTGGGTGGATCTAAAGGGACGGGTGGTACATGTAACTCTAGTCTTAATACCCCATAAGTAAAAGAAAAACATTAGATTTTAATTTATTTTACTATTTTAAATCTATTCTTTATTTATTATCATTTATTAAATTACTCAATAAAATATACATCTTTCTACTTGGTATTGTTAGATAAAACAATGAATAAATTATAATCCAAGAAAAATATCAGAATAAATAAAATATTTCAAATTATCACATACACTGTATTGATATGCATAAAAAATAAAACATTTTATGCCAAAATATTTACTAATATTCCATTGAAGTATTATATTACATGTTAAACTGACATTAAGTATAAGGCGTGCCTGGCCTAGTGGATCAGCGCCCGCTCATCAACCCAAAGGTTCCCGGATCGAACACCCAAAGGGGCACATATTTTTATATTCGTACAATTTATTTTAATATGTTTAATAAATAAAACACTATCTCACATACCATATAAGCAGAATTCTTAGCGGAGATTCAATCTATACACTATTAGCGAGGATGCTGAGACCGCTAAAATTTGATATTGCTAAAATTGATTGCGTTTTATTTGTAATACCTTTTTTACTGAACATTTTAATACCTTCTTTACTGAACATTTTAAAAATTGTTGAAATTCTTCAAAAAGGAAAAGGAAAATACAATTTTTAAGAACAAATCGCTTAATTTGCCTCTCGCTAAAATTTCCACTTTTACGGTATGTGGTTTCAGAAGTGGGATTTAGATTAAGTACATGTAAACTGCATGACTGAATGTATCGAGAATAAGAAAGGAGACATGAATAACAAGCCAGATGCCTGCGTATTCCACAGTGGATGGTGGATTTAACAAGCCAGATGCCTGAGTACATGTAGTCCTCAAATGGTGGATTAACAAGCCAGATGCCTGAGTACATGTAGTCCTCAAATGGTGGATTTAACTAGCCAGATGCCTGAGTACATGTAGTCCTCAAATGGTGGATTAACAAGCCAGATGCCTGAGTACATGTAGTCCTCAAATGGTGGATTAACAAGCCAGATGCCTGAGTACATGTAGTCCTCAAATGGTGGATTAACAAGCCAGATGCCTGAGTACATGTAGTCCTCAAATGGTGGATTAACAAGCCAGATGCCTGAGTACATGTAGTCCTCAAATGGTGGATTAACAAGCCAGATGCCTGAGTACATGTAGTCCTCAAATGGTGGATTAACAAGCCAGATGCCTGAGCAGTCCTCATGCAGTTGATCGTGGATTATGACATTTTAAGATTCAGTATTAAGTTGATGTTTATGTTGTATATATATTTGTACTTTTTTCCCCCACTTGAAAAGTGGGGGGTATTAATTTGGGTTTGTCCGTCCGTCCATCCGTCTTTCTGTCTGCCTGTAACGCTTTCGTTTCCACACGATATCTCGAGAACCCTTTGAGCTTTTGCTATGAAATTTAGCTTAGCAACTCCCTATGAACTAAAGAAGAACCCTGTTTTGAGGTCAAAAGGTCAAAGGTCAAGGTCTTAAATACGCAAATTCTCTCTGTTATAACACTTTCGTTTCCACACGATATCTCTAGAACCCTTTGAGCTTTTGCAATGAAATTTTACATAACAACTTCCTGTGGCCTAATAAAGACCCCTATTGATTTTGAGGTCAAAAGTTCAAAGTTCAAGGTCGTTAATTTATACATTCTATCTGTGTGTAACACTATCATTTCCGGGCGATATTTCAAGAAGATTTTGAGCTTATGCAATGTAATTTTATACCAAAACTTCCTAACTAGGACCTCTCTCGTCCCTCTCAAAGTGCCCTGCCCCGTTTGTTTTATTAGTATTTATAGAATTACATGTCGCTATATTGAGCACAGGGGCATGAGAAGAGTTATTGCGTATAAAACAGATTTTCGGCGGACTTTATGTTCTTATTACATCTGTTAGAACTGTTTAATAAAGGCTAAACAAATCAAACCCCATGGATTGTGTAAAATTTTGACAATACCGAACATGAATATATACATGTATGTGACCTCACTTCTGCATATACTTGACTTCATGTAAAGCGATTCCGTGGTCTAGTGGTATGTTTCTCGCTTCCCATAATTGGAACTTTTAAAATCTTTTTTTTTTCAAACAGATGATGAATTTTTCAAAATGTGCAAACTTTTGGTTAGGCAAAAAGCTCCTCGAAAGCTACCATATACCCAATCCATTTAGTCAACTCCCACCCCTCTCCCATCAACACACACACAAATACACCCTATTTGCCTGTTTTTGGAGATAGGCCTATATGGCAAAGTTAAGATAAAACATCTTTTGTAAATGATAATTTTAAATTTGTTTTCGTACTATACATGTAACTGAACACCTGCATCACATATAGGCTTGCGTCACGTACACAACTTAAGTACTAGTATCATTTTTAGATTGCACTGCACATGCAGTGTGGTGTACACATCACTCAGTAGCAATTATTTCATTTTGTGTTTTAATGGATTATATTTCATGAAGTTGACAGAACCTATGACAGTCGGTAAGTACAGGTTATGGTATATATGGATTTGGGTAAACAAGCAAATTCAAAGAATTGTGGTCCCCCGCTTTCGGTGCCTTTTTGGGTGATATGTCATTTTTTATGACATTTTGTGTCTAATATGAACACCCTAACATGAGTCATCTATTTAGAAATTATCACTGAACTCCAAGGTCAAGGTCAAAGGGTTAATGTTCTTGGTATCCAATGAATAGTTTTCTCAAAAGAATTACATATGTGAAGTATGAAAGCTCTAGCCCTTACCATTCAAATGTTATTGTCAAGATTAAAGTTTTCTCATAAGTACAAAAAATCTCCAAGGTCAAAAGGTCAAGGTTGTTGGCATCAAATGAAAGGGGTTGCCACAAAGAATACATATGTGAAATATGAAAGTCCTGGTATCTACTGTTCAAAAGTTGTGGTCAAGGTCAAACTTTTTGCAATGTAGGTCAAACTCCAAGATCAAGGTCCAAGTTCATGGTATTCAATGAAAGGTCTTTTCACAAGAATTATATATATGAAGTATGAAAGCCGTAGCCCTTACCATTCAAAACTTATGGTCAAGGTTAATTTTTTTCATAAGTACTGAAATCTCCAAGGTCAAGGTCAAAAGGTCAAAGTTGTTGGTACCCAATAAAAGGTCTTGCTACAAAAAATACATATGTGAAATATAAAAGTCCTAGTACCTACCATTCAAAAGTTATGACCAAAGTAAAAGTTTGGAATTTTTTTGTAAAAGTGGGTCAAACTCCAAGGTCAAGGTTGAAAGGTCAAATTTGGTGGTACCCAAAGAAAGGTCTTGTCACAAGGAATACACATATGAAATATGAAAGTCATAGCTCCACTAAATCAAAAGTTTTGGGCAAGGTTAAAGTTTTTGTGACGGACGGACAGATTGACAGACAGACAGACGGATAGACGGACAGACGGACAGACGAATGAGATTTAATGTCCCCTCGCTTTCGCGAAAGCGGGGGACAAATAGTCTTAAATAGACATGGTTAGGTTAAAGTTTAAAGGATCAAAGGTCATTGGATGCTACAAAAGACGAATTTCACATTTTGAAGAGTTATATCCCCCGTTGTCGACATTACATTCAGTTACAAGATCCAGAATTTTTTTCTGGGAGGGAGGGGGGATTTCCAGACCAGAATTTCCTGAGAGAAAAAGAAGTTATGGTGGGGTCTATTTTCTAGAGTGGATGGCATCCAGTCATTTTTATTTGCTTCAGTAAATATTATAGTTCTGCGAATTCCGGGGGGGGGGTCTCCCTATCCACTCCCTGTCCATGTAATGACAAATGATCATATGACTACTAAAATATAGAATAATAAGAAACTTTTTCACTAAACATAATTTTGTTTCTTGTGTTATTATGTTATGTAAATTTAATGGTATAAAGTTAAAAGTTGTCGCCCTGTACACGGCTTGCTACAGCTCATCAAATATATGTAATTATAACGGATTATTTATTTTGCTTCATATAATATGATATGATATAATATGATATAATATATAAATACTGCATGTAGTTGAATGTAACATTGAAAATTTTCACCCCAAGAAAACCATTGTCAACCGAGGCGCACTCAACTACATGCAATATTTATTATATTATACTGTATGTTTTATACAAATACATATTACAGTGAACCGTGCGCGCATAAATTCCGCGCAGTCGCTATTTTTTAGAATACCCCCGTCGTCAAGCAATGTTGACTGTTGCTATGCAGGAGGGCGTGGTTTCATTATTCAGCGGGTAGTAGTGTTTTTTATCAAATCTTTCTCGACCAATCAGATTCAACTAATTTACATGAAAGTATAATATTTACAATTGAATGTTTTGCGTAAAACTGTAAGGGACCAGGCAAAATTAATCACAATGATGGGACCAGTATAAAACAAAATCCTCATTTTTAAAAAGTTCGTGTCCCATGGCATTGGAGTTTTTAAACAATATCTGTCCCATTCCTTGAGACTTATGAAAAAGTTATTGTCCCATGGTTACATCTTTGTCTGTTAGTGAGATAATTGGTACTAAACTAAGGAGTCTCTCAGACTACAGATATTTCAAACATCAAAAAAAAAAAAAAAGTTTTTTTTGGTTGTTTCATCTGTTGTAATATTTTCAATTAAAAGATTTATGTTGTTATTTGAATACGTCATTTCAGTTTCAAAGATATGATTTTTTCTCAGTTTTTTTTTAAAGAAAAAAATAAAATGAATATTTCTCTTGGGTTAAGGACTGGCAGTCATTAAAAAAAAGTTTTTGTCCCATGGGTACTTAATGCTAAAAATGTTTTTGTCCCATGGTTTTCTTCGATGAAAAAACTCATTGTCCTATGCCCGTTTGTACCGGTCCCATCATTAATTGTGATAAATTTTGCCTGGTTAAATCAAATTAAAGAGATTTTTCTACTTGTTTTACACAACGTATAAAGATATAGGACTTTTTTGTACAGCAAACAATTAAAATCAATCGCGCATAGGCGTCGGAACCGGGGGTGCTGGGGGGGGGGGGGGGGGGGGGGGGGGCCCCCCCAGGGTACCCCCCCCAACTTTTTTGCAAATATATACATATTATGGGCATATTGTAAGTTGGGTTTACTTTTTTTTGTTGGTTTAGCCCTCCCCCCTTCGTTTTGCTTCCGACGCCTATGCCGCGAATATTTACTGATAGGTCGGACCAAATCAATGTCGGACTATTGTAATAAGACTGCAACCCCAAGAGGGGGATAATGAATTATTCTGCTCTTAGGATAGTCGGGTTCGATGGAGTATCCACCTGAGAATTTCTACCTGATGATCATAAAATAAGACAAAGATAATAATGATGAAAATATGATGTTTATTTATTTACAATGAAATGGCATGGACTGGTTCTTCCAGTTCTACAAAACAATGAAAAATAAAAATGAAAAATGAGATGAATTAATGAAAATGACCCTATAAATAATCTTGAAAATCAATAAATATTGTAACTTTATCTATTTAGAAGTTTTAGCCCTAGGTAATTTTGATAGTGAGAATTTAGATCGGGATCGAAATGCAATTATTTAGTAGACCACAATGGCGCCGAATGTGAATGTTAGAATAATTGGGAACTTAACTTTTGAGATAATTTTGAATTGTGCTCAAATAACTAAGTATCGAAAACGGTACAAAGTGCTCAGAATACGGGAAGGTTAGCTTACCCGTAGTAAGGCTGCAGAGCAGTTGACGCTAGGAGAGCAGTCCGCCGATCTACTCGAAACACGGCCTTATATATGGTGAGTACACAAGATAATAGACTTTAAACCTATCAGATTACGTTTAAGATACAGAGTTATGGAATTAAGGGCAATATGGACGTCTATAGTAAACAAAGATGTATAAAAACGTGAGGTAAGGTTTCGTCAAAGATCATCTAAAATATTATTTTTACAATTGCTCCAAAACTATGTGTGGTATGAAGTCAAAACGTTTACATTTTGTAAATATATCACTGATTAATAGATAGAAAGTATTACTTGATAACAAATATTTTAAAAAGATATTTTGTGAAAAAAATTGTATCAGAAAATGTGCATATTTTAAAAAAAATGCACCTGCTTAGGCCAAAAGAAAATATACTCTTGTTTCCTGTCCCCTGACCAAAAAAATTAGGGTCGGTAGGTAGGGAAAAAATTTTATTTTGAGAAAAAATTTTATTTTCAAAACTCAATGAATGCAGTACATATAGTATGTAATAACAAGAAAATGATATGTTAACAGTTTACAAAGCAAGTTTGTTAATCAAGATTTATAAAGTAAAGGTATCCTGTACAGTTGTGATGTATTAATTCTGTAAATATCGTTGGTCGACTTCAGTATTTTAGAAAAATAGTTACCCAAAAAGTAAAAATTTATTAAAAACTTTTAGTAGGGAGTTCAGTTTACCTTGCGTGACGTTGTAATTTTCGGCAAAATCGGCGTTAAATTGACAATTTTCAACCCGCGATAAAATTTTCAATTTAATGAATTCTGATAAAAAAATTTCACACCTATGTTGTATAGGACTTAATCTTTTAACCAGTATAAATATTATTGTTCTGTGTTAAGTATTTCATTATTTTTCATGTAGTTTATATAAGCTCTCCAAATCGTCTTTCAATACTACTTTAAACTCGGATGCTAGTTTACCTCCCGTTTTGCATGAGTCGCGTTGTTTCATTGGCTTTCCGCGAGCTATAGTTGAAGATATTGATCAAATCAGCCAATGAGAAGAAAGCTTATAAATCGGAGTTTCGAATGGTACCTGAATCCCCGTATTCCATAGTAAACAAAGCGGAGAGCCGGCACGTTTTTGTACAAATCGTGTTTTTCTGATGGTAAGCAATATTTTAATGAAAAAGATTCATACATATTTGAAAAATTCAGGATTTTTCCTATAAGAATATGAATTCATTTAACAGGAATATTACACAATGCGCCCCGGACAGCCCAGTGAAAACGACCTCCCCGGCGAGACCGGGCGCCGACATACAGTAGAAAACGAAAACATGTCATGATTGGGGGAGACAGGCGACGACCATGGCAAGTTTGCTTTATAAAATGTTACACCTTATTAACCAATTATAGTCGAATAAATATTTATATTAATGATAATGGCAATTTATGCATTGAAGATCAGTATTAAACTGAGAAAAATTCGAATTTCCTCGACGTGGTCTTTTTTTTTTAGTGTGTCAAATGCTGACGAAATAAACTAATTTGATACAATTTTATAATGAAATAAATTAGATAATAGATTAATTTTGTGAAAAAATGTTTTGTTGCACCCTACTTTGATATTTTCAGAACGCTACCAATGCTGGTCAACATGCAACATCTTCAGTATCACATCTGGTTGGCATAGAAACTAAATGGAAGAACTGTTGCAGCCATATTTATTGTAAAATTTGCTGACAAATTGTAAATTTTCAAATCTGTTTTGATTTCTGGACACTGAATTTTCTGAAATGGTGTTGAATAGAATATATAAAATGAAATTTTTAATTAAAGTCAGTAATCATACTTAATTTTGATGTCTTTGTTATGATATTCATGTATTCGCAATATGACCGCACATACACTATAATGTATAATAATCAAGTTATTTGCCTAATAAAGGCAAACTTTTAAAGAAAATGTTAGTTATTATGAGATGTGTATTTTTTAAAAGTAAAAAAATGTGGTAATAGAATTAATTTTTGTTAAATAATTAACTATCAAAGATTAGATTATGATATTTGGTTTTTACATGTATGTCGGCCATATTGGAAATATGCAAATTTTGGCGGCCATTTTGAAATTATGCAAATTAGTGTACTCCAGAATAATAGCATAAACAACAACGATTCCAAAAATATATAGTTTGATTATGTTTTACTTATTTAAATTAATATTAATTACTGATTTTGCCAAATATTACTGCAAATTTCTTGATTTAAGTGCCATATACACTCTATATAAAACATACAGTATGACATTTCAAGAATGCCGCCCAAACCTAAACTTAAAAATGTTGTAACTTTGCTTCCAGTTGGAATATTTTGATGAAGTAAAGTTTTTTGGTTTTGTTAAAGTCTACTCTTTCAATATAATTAAAAAAAATATCCCAAATAAATGTGTAAAAATTTCACATGAACCCCCTACTTTTAGGGTCGGAGGGTAAAATGTAGGGTAGGTCGGGTGACAGGAAACAAGAGTATTTTTTATTTTGGCCTTAATTCTGTCCTTTTTGTGAAAACCAACATTGTAGAAATAATATATTTTATCATTGAAGGGCAAGTTGGACGTGAATAGTCTCTGAAAGGGTGTTATTGAAAGCATGACATGTATAAAGACAAGACCCTTATAGAATCCGCCATTTGCAGTGTACTTTCACTTTCAAGTCTTAACATTTGGACAAAATAAACAGGGAAAACAACTTTCCAGAGGCTATCCAAGTTCAACTTGCCCTTCATTGATAAACATATTTTGTTTCTGCAATGATAGTTTTCACTAAAAGCACGGAATTAATTAGGTGTATTTTTTTGAAAATATGTGCATTTTTAATAAGAATTTTTCTCAATTAATATTATTTCAAGTATTTTTTTTATCAAGTGATACTTTCTATCTGTTAATCAGTAAATGATTTATAAAGTGTAAAAGTTTCAACTTTATACCTTACATAGTTTTTGGGCTATTGTAAAATAAATTTTTGGACATGTTGACCTTTGACGAAACCGTAAGTAAACAATTGACTTTAACAAAAATACCGTCCCTAGACCAAGTGTCAAATTAAATATCCTTAGACTGAACATAGACTGCACATTCCTTAACAATGGGAGGCCTTATTTAATGCAGAAATGTAATGATAATAGGGATAAAATAATGAGTTTTATCACACTATAACTAAAAAAAAAAAGTCTTTGAAAATTGTTTTTATTTGTAAAACATACCTATAGTCTTCAACTTAATATATCTAAAAAAATACAAATTAATTTCATATTCAACACAGGGATCTGTAATTACTAAACAGATAACGTTATATACGGTAGTCCGAGTTTGTTATAGTCCGACTTCGGTATAGTCCGAGTTTGTTATAGTCCGACAATTTTATGGTCCGACTTATCTGTCAGCGGATATGAAAGAGGCAATATAGAAACCTTAGCTTCTTTTTTTTTTTTATTTGAACATAAATAACTGTAACATGATACAATGTGCTGTTATGCGATCATTATGTTTAATTTGATCGGGTCTGGTATTTCATTTTTTGTAAACTGGTAAATTAAATTATCTCCTTTGACTGAAGATTCATTGTCCGTGCAGTTTACCTTTAGCGTATATCGGGGTAGCCTAGTCACAAATGTAAGTTTTATTACTTTTAAAATTATTCTTTTGATAATTTGGTTGAAGAATTTATCTGAATTGTAGGTAATAGCTCGTAACTGCAAGCTATAACGACAACGCCTGGGCGAAGAGAAAATCCGGACTACTGCACATTCATTCTTTAGAACTTTTTGCTGCAATAATTTTGACCCACAATGCATCACTAAGCAAAGTTGCATTCTCGCGAGAATGACAGCGAATGCAAGTTCAACAAAAAGTTTGAAGATAAATTGTAAACGTAACTTTTTTCATTAACTTTCAGTACTGTTCAGTTTTTTCTTGGTATTTGTAACTTACATACGACGTCATGTGATGTCAGAGTCTAGACGCACCAAATGTCACGTGCGGTTTGACGAGCCCGATCTAAATTAAAACAATAGTCAGAGTTTGCACTCGCTCTAACGGTCGCACCGTCAACATATTATGTTTTACGGTGTGACTGTTGGGGCGAGCGCAGTTGTATCGTCTCGTATCCTATTTTCGACCTATTTTTCCCAATCTGCTTCCCATGCAGATACCGTGCAGTACAGCATTATTTTCGCTTGCTACACTTGCTACACTTGGAAAAATGACTTTGAAGCACAACTGTAGTGAAAATACCCAAAATAAATAATTCAACCGAATTTCCCTGATGGTTTTAGTCTGATGTCAGAAATTCTAGTCTTTTTACTAATGCACATTTTATCTGTTGATTAATCAAAGTCGTAATTGGTTAATTACAAAGATTTTCTTAATGACATTATTCCAAAAAAAAATTAAGATCTCTGTCAAAGAGACACGTGAATATTGAAATGAATGGGTGGATCAAACAAATTTTTTTCTTCGTTAAATATGGGCATTTTCTTACAGATTTTTACTGAAAATTGCTACGTAATTTCATTGATTTTTTTAAAAATGCACAGCTACTGACAGACGGGTTCAACCAACGAATAAATGTATTTGCAACCAAAATATGCAACTTGTTCAAATTTTTTTTGAAAGTCAGACAATTGTATTTTTATTGTTTGGAATATCCAATAGATATTAATGGCCAAAACTGATTGGGCGTTGATACTATATTTAATAGGTCGAAAACACAAGACACTAATATTTTTGTAAGGAAAACTGCACCCTTTCCATACTGTGGCATATAAAAAAAATAAACACAAAACTGCAATTTGGGTTATATGATTTTATTTATAGACACATTTGCTAACATTTTAAGCCCATATTTTTTCAGATTCTATAAAATTTGCAACTAGAACTGTCCAATAGGGACAAATACCCCCGCTGGGTTTTTCAGAGTAGGTGCCAATTCAGAAATATTTTATGGATCTAGTAAGAGGTGTTCACTATTGTCTAATAAAGTGCCCCGCCACAGCATGATACGCCCATCAAATATTGTTCGATAATCATAAATTGGTTAGGGTGCAAAAAAATCAAGTAACCTTGATTAACAGATATTGTACATACATCTCTAAGAGACTTACAGTGTAGGGATTAATTAAAACAAATAATACATCATATAATTCTAAACTGGCTGTGTTAGAGCTCAACAAATATCCATCTGCAGCTTTAAATTGTTTATTGCATATTTTATGAAATAATGAAAATGCTACAGTCTAATAAAAAAAATAAAAAATAAATTATTCTTTAGATTTTAAAATTCTAAGTGAGACATGACTGCAGTTTGTTGCAAATATATAAAAATTGAAATGTAATTTTTTTTTCAATGAACACATGTATAATTAATTTTAATTATATCATACAATACTAATTCAGTTTTAATCATAAACTAAAACATCAATTTGTTTTAATTACATTACACCAATTGAAAGATCTTTATCTGAACTACAGCCATCAAGAACTCTTAATTAACACAAGCAACTATAAGGCCATTTCTTTTTGCCCAACTCCCAAGAGATGAATTAAGATAATACTGCATGATGCTCTTGCCAGTTAACTCCCGACAATGAACTCATTAATTTTTCTCTAATTTGACATGCACATTTCTGCTATCAAAAATTCTCCTTGACCAGTGCTTGATAATTATGCCCATGGGACAAACTGAATTCCTCTCAAATCATTAACATTTGTTACAGAATTTGCTGTAAAGTATATGATAAAAAATAAGTTTTTACTTAATTTAGCATTTTTTAATAAGGATACAACTATATTTTTACATTTTTTAGGATTATGAAATTTAAAATTTTAAAGACTTAGTTTTTTTTAAAAAATCACTTAAATTAAAGGTCACAGTGACCTTGAAATAGGTCGGGACACACCGTCTACCCAAGATGCATAAATTGTCCAAGTTTGATGATTGTAAGTCTAATAGTTTTCTAGTTATGAGCCAAACAAAATCACAAAATAAAAAAGAAAAAACGCCTGTAAAATGCAGAAAAATCATCCAATCATGATGAAAATCCCAGGTGCACACCTTCATATGGTGAATAATAAGTGTATAAATTTTCAGACAAATCCATCCAACAGTTTCTGAGAAACGGTCCGGACAAAATCTTGTCTACAGACAGACGGACAGACAGACGGACATGGTGATTCCAATATACCCCCCTAAACTTCGTTTGCGGGGGTATAATAAATTATTAAATAATATCTAAATAGGTCGAAAATACAATGCGCCAGGATACCTGTCCATCAAAAACACTTGAAAAATTTATCAGCCACTTCAAACATCAAGCCGCACTAGACATCTCGACGAGCTGTGACGTCATACGACGTCATGGAGCTTGTTGGAGCTTACAGAGACAGCCGAGCGTCTGGTTGAAACTGTTCAATTTTTAGAGTGTCTTTGATGATACAACTGCGCTCCCCCCAAGAGTCACACTGTAAAACCTACTATCTGCCAGGGGTGTGTTCAACAGCATAGCTGCTACGTAGCCGCTATGTAAAGCTACGCTCTTGAATGGACGGCTAACCTAGCTGCAACGTATGGAGAGCTAGCATAAATATTTAATGCAATGTCCCAAATCCAAGATGGTTTCCTTGATTACAAATTTGCAGCATTCAAGATTTTTACAAAAAGGAGGGTTATTTCATATATCTTTCTTAAAAAGTGGAAAATAATATTTTGTTTATTTTCAACAATATAGGAAACAGAATGAGAATATTTTTGAAAGTCCATTCAATTGGTATTTTACTGATTTTAGTCCCACCTTTCATTAAATTCATGTATTTATTTCTTAAAATTAGTTTTAATTAGTTAAAATTGCAAGTTTTAAAAGTAGCTATCCAGAAGTAAGACTTATATTTATGATCATAATTACGTTTAAAGATTATGTTTTCATTTGCATAGTAAAACCTTGCAATATCACCGTTTCCTGGTATTAGTTTAACCCCATATTTAATCATCATCCCCTATGTATAATTAAATACCTGCGCTGTCTAAATACAGATACAGATACGTAGTGAACTCTGATTACGGCGGGTATTTTAGATTTATTGTCTGATGTCTTGGCGTCGGACAGTAGGGGCTTGTGGGACAAGTCATTCAATAGAATTGTGATAACTTCATTTTATTCTATATCTTAACCACAGGGATTAATGGAACATGCTGAACAGTAAACACTGAAACAAACCAAAACATTGGACCTCATTATTGTCACATTATGCACTTCACGTTACATAACATTTGACCATTTTGTTATGCATCACTATCATCCATCAAGATGCAGTAAAGCTATTCAGGTCAGATCATCAACTACATGAACTAATAGATGTTTATTTTTAATGCAAACAGTCTTCATACCTTTAAAATTACACATAGTCCTAACTTTGCAGACGTTTGATTTAGTCATATAGTGTTTAAAAAAAAATTGAGAGAGATGATGGTGGTTGATAAAAATTTTTGTGTTTATCATGTTTATATGAAAAGATGTCATCTCATTCAGATTAACAAGATAATTGAAATGTATTTTAAAAAACAAATCAATTTTCCTAACTGTTTGCCAAATAAGGTTTAGATTTGTAAAATGTGATGTAACTTTTTCATTCACAATCAAATAAATTTTATTCAATTTTTGCGTTTTCAAAAAATTGTGCCCCTTTGAAAAAAAAATCAGAAATGGCAGTTTTGAAGAAAATTTATGCGTCTTTGTGCATAAACAAGATTACTCTGTTTCAAGGAAGCAATTTTTCAGAAAAATAGGGTTTCCCTTTAAAAAAAACAGAAAATCTAATATATATTGTTGTGAACTAAATTCGATTTGTGGCAAATTATGTGACAATACCCAGCTTCCAAATATTATTCCTCATTGTGCTTTATATATTAGTTGCATTTGAGTAAAGTTATATCACTTTCTGTAATATATTTTGCTACACATTTAGGAAAAATAACAAAAGAACTGCCACACCCCTTTTGTCTAGATCAGGTTCTGTTTTGGATATGTTCGCACAATTTTTGACAGAGTTATGCCCTCTTTGACATAGAAAAATTCTTTGCAGAGGTTGCAGATACTGATAAAATTAAGTATACAGAATATGTTATATCGCGACTACCAATGAGTACCTCGCAGTTATCTAACTTACTATCGCTCTTTTGCGGGGGAGTCGAGAAAAGTCTAAATTTCTGGGGGCAAATGACATTGTATACAGTAGTGACAATCGAATGATTCGAACAATTTACTGCCGAGACCACGATGTTTTGCCAGATATTGAACTCCAAATAGTAGATTGTCAAATAAGGAAAGTTAAGAATATTTTATCTGCGTAAAAAGGTGACAATTTTCAATGAAAATTTAACAAGAAGAGTCTGCTTAATTAAAAATATCGTTAAAAATGTGACAATTTAGGACTAGCTCCTCTCAAAAATATATTAGGCTGGTTCAGCCATTGTTTAGCGAGGTATTCCACCAGGATTTTTTACTTATCTGTCCTCATAAATGCTACAATGATTGATCTTGCATTGTATTGAATAGCACATTGCCCCCACCCAACAGATGATTCCTATTTTCTTCGCAAAAGAGTTCCGCTAAGTTAAGTAATCGCGATATCAAGTATTATCAGATGAACAGGAACAGTCACACCATTTTCGACAGATTTATGCTCCTTAGACTTGGAAAATTCCAATTTGGGGGAGGTGGGCATAAGTGTTTTACGAACATCTCTTGTTTATTTTAAGTGTGTTTTTCTAATGCAAGAAAAAGACAATTTATTTAATGGACTTCAAAATTTTGATAATCTGAATTGACAAATAAAATGCCTCTTTTGTTAAGGGATTCTAACCCAGCAGCCATTTGTGGAACCGGGGGAGCAAGGTCTTATGTCCTGTATCTCATATGCCAGTTGGTGGATGGAGAGACCTGTGAAGCAAAGAATGAAGCCAACCTGACTGTACTAGAAGCAGCAGCTATCCTTAAGAGTTTTTTAAAAGATGCACCCCAGTCCTTTCAGGAGGAGGGCTTTGATTTACTAGACAAACTGAGGCAACAGGTACTAGCAGAATAATTCACTAGCTATGTATAAAACCTTTGTCTTTGTTATTATACCCCCGCTTGAAAAGCGGGAGGGTATATAGTAGTTGGTACCGGTATGCCCGTCCGTCTGTTTTGAAAATAATTTAATTGTGGTTGTAACGCATCATTTGACTTAATGAATTAATCTAAATTGTATAACCTGGGTTGTCTAAGTGACTTGCACCTTAAAGGAGGATACTTTTTACATTTGAACAATTTAATATACATTTCTAAAGGAGAAATTACTATTAGTTATCCAGCATAAACTGTTCAAACCCAGGTTTTGTTATATTAAGTTATATTCCTTAAAGGTCAGACGATACGTTCACCAAATATCTGTTTTGTATATCTTCATAATGTATGAAAAATATACTAAATTTTAATTACTTTCTGATTTTTAAACCAGTTTCTAATTATTTTTAAAATTTAGAAATAATAAAAATATGATTTTTTCAAACTAAGTTTACCCTCTAAAGGGTTGAATATATAAAAAATGCTATCCTCTGGTATCTCGCACGAATGCCTGGTAAGGTACCTCAATTTCATTTTTTGTGAGTAAATATGTTAAAGTAGTAATTCTTCAAGGACAGAATCTTGGAAAAAAGTTATATATTATTGTGGAACGTCGTCTGTTTTTAACATGTCAAGAGAAACAGAAATAGTAACAATTAGAATTGCGAAGTATTTAATTGAGGAATCATACTGGTTTCTCCCTTGCAGGACAGTTATAAATTTATAAGCTTCTGGTTGGGGGGAAACACCTGCCTTTTTAAGCTTACATATTATATTTTAAGAATCCAATAAAATAAATAAAATGTATTTTATGTTAAAGTGAAGACTGAATTTTTGTGTCAAATTTTAAACCCTTGTGCAGTGGTGGATTTAAGGGGGGAGGGGTGCACCACGTAAATCAGTTTTGTCTAGAAAATGTAAATATGTTTACTTGGTAGACCTCATTTTTACCCTACAAATTCTCTAGAACCCAGGAGCTTCCAGAGGCTGCGCCCCCTGGGCCCCTACCAGGACTTTGCCCTGGACCCATTGGGGGCCTTTAGGCGACCCCCAGATCCCTTGCCTTCTTTTAGCACCCCCCTCTAACTTTAATTCCTGGATATGCACCTGTTGTGTCATAAGCAGTTGTTCACAAAAATTGTTTGCATTAAGAAAATGGAAGCCATTTGAAAAGAATCCATCTTAACCTGTTTTTAAGGCTTCTATGAAATGTTTCAGGCTATATACGTTTGCTGTAGAGTCTAGAGATGGTGATTTTGAGGCTTCTATGATAAATTTCAGGCTGTATATGTTTGCAGTAGAGATGGTGATTTTGAGGCTTCTGGAGGTGAAAGGGACAAAGAGGTATCTTCTTAATTACTGAGTAGATTTCATGATAGCATCATCAGTTGATCTACATGTATTCTTGTTTAACTAACGCTCATTGTTTTAAACAAGTACATGTACAAACATGTATTAAACAGTTTTTATCATATTAACAAATCAGGAAAGTAAGGCTGGGACGATACAACTTTTTCTATATCGATATGTATCACGATTTTTGAGCCACAATACTATATGTATCAGAATATGTTTAATTGCTTATAAAATCTTTTTTTGTTTTAAAATTAACAAATTATTTCTTTGCAAATGAGAATAATTTATTCAGAATAGTTGTTTATATGTTGTAAAACAAAAATATTTTATTCAAGTGGTGTTAATTATTATTTATTTCACATCTATATTTATATTTAACTTCTTTATTTTATATATTAAACCACAATTGTAAAACAAACAAAGAAAAACAGAAGTCAGATATTTGGGACGATATTTTGATATTTTTTCAAATGTATCGATATGTGTATCGTCCTCACAATTTTTTTTTATTATATTGTACATTTATTGCATGATATAATGCCTGGTTATTGCACAACCAGGCCATTGTGACGTCTAATTCTCTCGGGAGTTTCCTTCAACGAACAGGAACTATATTGCGGGAAAATACACTAGGTGTTCCAAGGAGGTGGAATATGATGAAAATCATGCCGACGACCGGGAAATATGAAGTTTTACGGCCCCCTCACGTGATGATCTATAACCAATCAGATAACGCGTTGTGTAGAATATTTATAATGAGGTATAATAATACGATTTATTACACACTTAGTAATAAATACAGGTTTTTTGCATATGAGATATGGTTTACGTCACAATAGCTGTATCGGCCCTGCAGGGCTGATATGGATTTGTGGGGCTGATAAACTATATCATCCCTGCAAATCCGTATCAGCCCTGCAGGGCTGATACGGCTATTGTGACCTCAATATCATATCCTTAGTAAATTAAACCACAAAAACTGTACTTGTGATAATACACAATTTTTGGTGGGTTCATATTCTCTTAATTCTAACTTTTTGAAAATAAAGTTAATCTTAATTTTCAAATACATGTAAAAGATTATTTTCAAATTATGGATCGAGTGCATTGAAATAGAAGTAGAAACAAACCCAAATTGTATGAGACAATTAGACCATGTACATGTATGTAAGAAGTCCATGCATGATTATTTATTTTCTTCTCAATTTAATGCATGCTGTATTTTATTACTAAGTATGTAAAAAACATATTAATACATACCCTTTTCCACATCACATACTGAAAGGATTAATACGAGTTGATGGTTGTCCAAGCTTAGCTAATGGGTATTGTTTTAGTGATGAAAAAATTGAAAGTCTTATCCAGTTCGGGGTGACATACGCTATTGCTTGCAATAGCAGACTTACTAGGAACATATTGCCATTGTGCTTTTGACCTATTTTATTTTTTGACGCGACACATATTTTGGGTTTCCAATAGCAAAACATGGACACTGTCATTTTATGCATAAGGGAGGCGGGGGGGGGGGGGGGGGGGGGGGGGGGGAGATATCCTTTAGTGAGCTCATTGCTCACAGAACCTCTAGTTTGATTTCTAGTATATTGGATTTTACTAGTATTTATTTAGTTTAGACACCTTAATAACAGTTTTAGCATGTTAAGAGTGATAAAGTTGTCATTGATTTCTCGAAATACACAGATTTTTACAGATCTAAAATATGCTCAAATATGCATTGTGAGTGAAACAAGTAATATACTGATCTCTTTTAGGAAAACAACAGAGAAATGCAACAGCTGCTAAAATCAGAAAACCCCAAACACAGCACACTTGAAACTAACAGATACCCTGACTTTGTTCAATGCGCCCAGAAATTTCTACAACACGTCATAAAAACAGAGGAGCCTGTATTATTCCAGGTAAACGTACTTGTGGTTTGATTTAAATAGAAGTTTTATGCTGTAATTATTTTTAGTTCACCTGAGCTGATCAAAATTTGTCTGTTGTCTGTCGTTGTTGTTGTTGTTGTCGTCGTAAACTTTTTACATTTTCATCTTCTTCTGAAGAACCAGTGGGGCCAATTTTAACCGAACTTGCCACAGAGTTTTTTTGGGTGTAGGGGATTCAAGCTTATACAAATGAAGGAAGAAGCGTTTGGCGAGGAAGATCATGTGGAAGCCTCATCAGGTAGTATAGATTCAAGTTTGTTAAAATCATGACCCCGGGTTTGGCAGGGCCACAATAGCTGATCAAAGTTTTACATAGGAATATGTCAGAACAATCTTCTAAAATCTTCTCAAGATCAGCAAAGCCATGATTGGTGATATTAATTTGGAAACATCCTCAGTTAGAGTTAATTCAAGTTGTTCATATCATGGCCCCTGGGGATAAGGTTGGGCCATAATGGGTAATCAAAGCTTTACTTGGGAATATATAAGAAAAATCTTTAAAATTTTTCCCAAGAACAGCAAATCCATGGCATGATTGTGATATGTAAATGGAAGCACCCTCAGGTAGTGTAGTTTCAAGATTGTTCACATCAGAATTCTTGGGGGAAGGGTTGGGAATGGGGACACAATTTGGGATCAATTTTTACATAGGAATGTATATAATTTTTTTCCTAAATCTAACAAGTTCAAGAAAGTGAGGTATGACTGTATTTTGTTTTACTCGAATTATATTTTGCACTCGCTGTTCCTAAACTTGAAATAGTATTAAAGGATTTGGCCTTGGGCTAGCAGATTTAAAACAAATTCTAAAAAAAAGCTTTTCTTTTCAGATGGCAAGCAAGAAATTACACTCTAAGGGGACAGAGAACCAGACAATGACAGAGAACCAGACAGACAGGTAAACAACTTATTACCTCTGACAAATGTCCTCCGTTAACTTTGACAAGCCATGTACCTCTAACAAATGTCTTTACATATAAAGCCAGATTGTAAAGATTGCCATTCTAACTTTTAACTCATCTTAGCCAAAGAATTTAGAGAAATTTTCTAAACCAAAGAATCTGGGGGGATTAGGCGATTCATATGCCTACGCAAGGGCAGGTAAAATATCAATTAAAAATTCTTACAAACTCCAATTTTTTTTAAATATGGGAGATATTTATATAACAATATGCATACAGTAAAGATAAAACCTGAATCAAATGACTTAGAAATTGATTGTCATTAATCCACCAAAATGGTAACACACTTTAATAACCGTAAAAATGATAGAAATCTAATGTTAAAACTGTTTTGTTTTTTATATAGAGTGGGTCTTTGTACCATTTTTTTGTAAACAAATATTGAAAGGGTATGAAAGGATGTATCTCTCACCATTTTCAAAAAAATTGTGCCCCACGCTATATAAAAAAGTCAATTTACCTACTTAAATTTCGGAACATATTTTAAAAAATCTAAGTCCATTTGTGTGTTTGCTATACATAGAGAACCGCTTTTATTTAAAGGGAAATGTATGTGCGACTTCGTGGCTCAATGGTCAAAGCGGCGGTGTTGAATCCTCAAGGTTTTTGTAGCGAGTGTTCGAATCACGATTTGATTTTGTTTTTAGTTCAGATTGAAATTTAGATACAAATGATATATTTTTCACTTAAAACAAATTAAATAAATAAAAAAATGAATTTATTTACGGTCAATAATTATATTTCCTATAATATACAAGTTTTTGATTATTATATTTAACATTTTAAAAGCATTCAGTTCGAGACTACAATACACGAATGAAACGTAAATAATCATGGGTAGACCAACACGATATGGTTGTCTGAGAACATTTTTGATAGAACAGGGATATGAACTACGTGAGAAAAGCCAAATATGTACCATATGCAGAGTAAATGTAAAGTCTAAAGTACAGTGTGCGTCTAAAGATAACTCTACCAGTAGCTCTATATCACTTCCTTTTGAGCTTGCGCGAAAATCGCTTAACAAATGCGTATTTTGTAATGAAAGAAAAGGTATTGTGGTAGTACCAAGTGAGGCCAGGACAGATGCTTTTGTACATTTCCAACTACTAATTCCTGTTCGATGCAAATGCTGTAGAAAGCATTTAACTGGGAAACGATTAAATCAAAATGTATGTTTACGTTACAAAATAAAAAGATACAGTGGACCTTCAGATATCCGGACGCCAGATATCCGGATGCTTTAGTATCCGGACGATTTTTCATTGGAACGAAATTTTTAAATGCTATTTTGTCTTGTTTAACTGGTGATTCAGATATCCGGATGCTTCACATATCCGGACAAATTGACTGGGAACCAAAGCGTCTGGATAAATAAGGCTCCACCGTACAACATTCAGTTTTATCATCAAAAGAATTAAATGATTTACATAGAAAATCACACTAAAGATATTTCAAAACAACTTTTCTCGGATCCTATTTCAAACACTATCATCTTAGTGCTAGATGGCACTTACATGTATGTATATATATTAAAAAAGTGCGTCGTACAAATTTCAACGACTGTCCTATTCTGTTCACAAAGGGAGACCTTTGGTAAAACTCGTACATGTGATAATTTCTAGACCCAGATACTGTACAACAGTCTTCAAAATACTGGATTTTGGGTGAAAATACTGTACATTGCTAATCAGAAAAAGGTACAAAAAACGGTACAAAATATCGACCAAAAAACAATGCAAGGTGTTTATTTATCTATTTTTGATAATAAATATCAAATCAATGTACAGGTGCACCACTGCATAACATGTATCATGATTTATTATTCATTTCAAGTACAGTGTTTAAAAGTAGTTTAATTTATTGTATGAGTCTGGTCGTTTGGACCATTCAGCTGCAATTTTTAAATTGTACTAAAAAACATTTCTGTGTTTGAAAAGACAATACGTATGCCTAATCAAATAATGGACTTATTTTCGTTTTACTATCACAGTGTCTCCAATTGTGAATGGTGTTTTTTTAGTTTTAATAAATTACAGTTTAAAAGTTCCTTGATAAAGATCCTATTAAAAGCAATCACTGGCAATCAGCCAAACAAAACGCTTTGGTATCTCCTAATTACGATGTAATTATCACTTGAATATTTCACACCTTCCTTCATGATGTTTTGTTTACATTAATCAAGCGCAGTAAGTCACAAATAGTTCAAAATTTCCGGGGTGCGAGAGCGAGAATGAAAGAAAAATTGCGATTTCCGGTAAACATTTTAAAATACGGTACACATTTTCATTCCCCGGTACATCCTGTACGAAATGTTCCGCCTGGAATATAGGGGGAATTGAGGCGTACTTGGAGAGGCGTCAATTTGTCTCTCTACATATATGGTGATACACAGGTTCCGGGCGTAACTTAGGCGGAAACCAAGCGTAAATGGGCAGGAATTTGAGGCGAAAAATGCAAATGAGCTACGCCCGGAAAAATAAATGACGCCCGTAAAAAAA
>PRKT01000393.1:196972-214743 GCA_003671525.1 Saccostrea glomerata
GGGGCATTCATGTCCTATGGACATATTTCTAGTTAGCTTTTGTGGAAACCTGAATTGTTACAAAAATTGAAAAATTTGAACCTATAGTATAAATGTTTTATCCCTATTCAAAATAACTTTCAAGTAGGCTTATTTTTAAAATTAAAGAACTTGTGCTATTTTTGACAGAGAATCTGCCCTGGCTGCCAAGCAGAGTTTTGAGGTTTTGAAGGATAAACCTATTGAAACAGAACAGAGGTCCAACAACTCAAAGGACAAGGCCAGTGGCTCTAAAGTGATCGATTATTTTGACTTTTCTACACAATAAAACATATTGCCCTCTCTATCTGAAAATGCTGACTTTCCAACACAGTAAGACATATTGCCCTCTATATTTGAAGATGCTGACGTTTCAACACAGCAAGATCTATTGCCCTCTACATCGGAAAATGCTGACTTGTCAACACAATAAGACATATTTCCTTCTCTATCTGAAGATTCTGAAGTTTATTTTGGGGATTTTTTTGTTTGATGAAACATTTTTTGTTCATCTATATGCAAATCATGGATTTTTGTTTACTTTTATGTTTTTTTGAAAGAGTTTTTCTTCAATTTTCTACCATTTACTTAATATATGTAGACACACAGCAATGTTGCAAAGTATTCTTATATAAGTTTAATTTCATGTGTAATATAATTAAATTAGATTGTCATAATTTTTTTTCTTTTTCATTTTTTAAATGCCTTGATTTGTAGTAAAAAACTTCTCGATAAATACAATGTATTTCCTTCACGTTATATCTTGTTAAAGAAATGTTTTGAGAATATTTTGATTTTCATATTGAGATTACATGTAGATTAATTTCTGTATATTCTGTACAGCGTATAAACAGATATAAGTTCATTTGAATCAAATAGATTGTTTGTTTTAAAAAACCGAAACTGTATTTATGAGATGGAGTATTCTTAACATTTAGGATTTAGGGTTTATTTATCATTTTTTTTAACACAGTGACCCACACCTGCCAGAGTTTGATTCATATTCATGATTCCATATTGGTTTGAGTAAAATGAATTCTATGATTTGATGATTATGACATGTTAGTAAGGTAGAGTTAAATTAAAATAAACAAAAAAAAAAATGATGTTCTTATATATTATGTTTTCCAATAGAAAAAAAAGAGATTTTGAAAGTATATGACAGTATTAAATAGCCCTGACCTAGTTTAAGTTGAAAATTTTGCTTCTACTTATTTTGACAAGTTAAAATTTGGGAATTTAATTATATTCAGATTTAAGCATCAATAGAAATGGTACATGAGACAACTCGGAGTCATGAGAATATTAAATATATGCATATTTTTAAAAGATATTTAAAATAAATTTACTCTTATCTCATCTTGATAAGACAAAGAAATGTTTAAGTTGTAAGAAGATATTATTTCCAGAAAAAAACGTCCGTAAACGAAATTAAGAATTTAGATCTACAGGGAAAGTTGAATTATCATACATTGAAGAAGTGCTTGCAGGAAAGCTATATTTCTCTGCTAAGATTCCCTAGCTCTGTGTCAGGCAGAAGAAAAAAGTAGTGGATCAAATGGTTATTTTATGTTATTATACCTCTACTGATTTTTTCCCGATATGAAATTAATTTATCAGATTTGAACAATTCCTTAGAAATCGTGTGAACAGACTAGTCGCCGTGCGTTTTTTATTTTTTTTAAATTTTTTTTTATATTTTTTTGTTTTTGTTTTTTTAGCTAATCCCTCTTTCAAAAGCTAGTCATGCTAATTTGCGGTTATGCTTTGTGACGTATTTCATATACCAAAACTCAGCAAATTCATTATGCCCTTTTCACATGAAAAGTTTACTTCACAGTAAATTAATGCGAAGTAAACTAATGCGAATCTAACTAATGCGCATTAAATTGCGTTCACACGACAGCTAATGCAAAGTAAACTAATGCGACGTCACCTTATGCAGAAGCAGATGCATTTGACATAATGTCACAGTGTCTGGAGACATATTTTAGTGATAAACACATTTTTTCTTAGTTTTTCACTCAAAAATAGCACAAGTACTTAAAGCTGACCACCGACAAGACGCATTTGACTTAATTTTGCCATTACGCATGCCCCAAAATTTAATTCGAATAAGCTTCGCTTAGCGTTCACACGGAGCTAATGCGTAGTAATTTAATGCGCAGTAAACTAATGCGAAATAAACTAATTCGCATTAAATTCTCTGTGTGAACGCTAAACGAAGCTAATTCGCAGTAAACTTACGTTTAATTCGAATTAAACTCTCCGTGTGAACAGGGAAACGTAAAGTTACTGCGAATTAGCTTCGCTTAGCGTTTACACGGAGAATTTAATATGAATTAGTTTAATTCAAATTAATTTACTGCGCATTAAATAACTTCGCATTAGCTATCGTGTGAACGCAATTTGATTCGCATTAATTTGATTCGCATTAGTTTACTTCGCATTCATTTACTGCGAATTAAACTCGTGTGAACAGGGCATAAAAGACGTAAACAATAAACAGAATGCAATGATTGCATTAGAATTATCGGTTTGCGCCTTGGGAAATAGTCCTTAATTGTCTTGGGGAACTGGAATCTTGCTAACTCCCTCAATGATATACTTTTACTGTATACTAATAGTTGGTCCAAATATTGTTTAATACAATCTTGTTGTAAAGAGAACACATGCAGTGGCCTTGATTATTATAATTATCCACAACAATTTCATAATTAATAATATTAAACATGGTTCAATAAATAAAAAAGTATTTACATCAAAGGAATTTGAAGTGTACATAGATTAGTTTAATAAAATGATTTCCAAGACAAGTAATTGCTGCCGAAAACACGTTGGCGCGCTGACTTAATTGTTTATCAGGAAACTGACCAGTTTCTATACAAATGGAAGAGTTCCATACCTTTATACCTAGCTCAAAACTCAATAGTTCATGTGATATATTTATTTTGGATTAAAATTTGCGGTGAATTCGCATCTTGATTTAAAATAGCATATTTTTCAAGCTTTTATGTACATGATGTTTGCACTTCACTCCTTTTCCGGATATTGAAACAGTTTTTGCCAAGTTTCTTGAATGTTATTCAATTTATTATCCATACGATGAAGTTAAACACCATTCTAACACTAAAAGGAGAATATGACCTAAACGTTCCAAGCAAATGGTTCCATAAATGCAAACACCCCATATAGACAATATAAGCTAGTTATTAAAATTAAGTGCAAGAGATACTAGACTAAATCTTTTTTCTTCAGTTTTCTCTTATTACTAAGTATCTAAAGTCGCCAATCATTCAAATTCATGGAGAGAAAAAAAACGCAATGCAGTCGAATATCAGGAAATGTCTTCTCATCACACGCATCCAAATCCAAAGGGAGGATGCAGTTATAAACTTCAGCATATATGTATCTTTGACGTTATTCAGATAATTTTTTATGTTGACTGTATAACTTTTATTCAGTATTTGTCATGCATGTCATGAAAATGAAGAACCGTATAAACAGTTCAATTCATTGTCACAGCTGTGGCTATCACAGATTGTTAAAGCAAATCTTATTGTGAAGATCTAAAATTTAAATTCCCTCTATTATCTCACAAAATATTGTCTGAAGCATAATGCTGATAAGAAAGTTCTATTTCAATAGTTCATCAGCAAACTATCTTTCTTGCAGGTCTACATGTTCAATGAAATCACTTTCAACTTTCCAGAATGCAAACCGACCCAGCATCTTCCCTTACTGTCCACACTCAAACCGCCGGGTGTATCTAATCCACAATCATCCACACATTGTAAGAATTGTCCATTTCGATCAAGAATATGCAGACAATCATTGTTGTGATCTGTCACAATAATTTGACTCATGGAATCAGTAGCAATTTGCTCAGGACAGAAATATTTCTTTCTTATGGCTTCATAACCTTCGTACTGGAATTTGACTTTCCCTTTAGCGTCCAACACAATAACTGCCTTTCCATTTCCGTCTGATGTGCAAACATCAGCATTTCCGTTCTCACATAAATATATTATGTAGGTCCCACTTTGAAAAATACGTTCTCCATTAGAGTCATTCTCTATTTCCTGTATAGCTTTCATCCCAGTATAACGAACTATCTTGTGATCGTAGGTAGAATCCTCTCTAACCAGGTCAACAAGGATGTCACCTGAATTGGTGCAACAAAGTCCCCATGGCTTCCAGTCTTCAGGTGCTTTTATCAAGGGTTCTGTTACACCTAGTCTGACAATTTTGACATATTTACCGTCAAATTCAGTGTATATCATTTGTCCCTGTTGAGTCACTGAGATATCAGCTGGTTTGTTTTTAATACTAACAGACTCTCTTACAGACCCACGTATGTCCAAACGTATAATGGATTCGCTTCCACAACAAACCCATGCTTCATCAGACCCAACACAGGCCACTGCATCAAGATATTTGCACCTTGTTGAAAGCTGAATTTCAGCATAATGTCTATTTTTCCGAAGCAGTGATGTCGAAGACGATACATGTGCATCTTTAGGTAAACTGCCACGTAACGTCTGTGTCAGAGTAGCAATGTGGTCTCCAAATTCTATGCAGAGTTCTTTACCTCGGCTTGCCTTTACTTTTAAGGAAGGGACTATTACTGTAGCATCAATCTTTTTAGGCATAGCTTTATATTCCAGAAGTTTTGATTTATAGTTGACAACTTTGGAGATTGACTTGGCCGTTATGATATCTTTGTTTTCTTTTATAATTTGAAGCTTTCTCTTGGTCACATGTTTTGGTACATGATTATGCTCAGTAAGAGATTTCATCGCGGTCGTTTTCTTGACCCTAATTAAACTTTTGTGTTTATCAAAAATATCGTCTACTTCCTTATGCCAGAATTTTCTGTGTTTTTCCATATCTCTTTCAAGCACTTCAAATTCTGCTCTTGACTTTGAAATATTCCATTTTTGTGCATCACTTTGCAGCCTCTCTAAATCCAATTGCTTCTGAAGTTCCTCTGAATCTTTCATAATTTTTTTCATGTTGTCATAGAACTTGGCAGGAATGTTTTCGATAGTGTGGCCTCTGTGTAAATCAATGATGCATTTCATGCAGACCACTACGTCACATTGTTGACAGCATGCTTCATACCTCTGGCCTGGGTGCATTTCACATTGCTCGCCAACAACTTTCACATATTTATTAGTAAAGGGAACAATATCATGCGGTAGTAGTTTATTTGCATTGATATGTTTGTTGATACAGTTTCCACACAGTTTGGTCTGACAGCTATTACAAAATAGGTCTGCTGCTGAGTTGTTACATATATCACAAATGAACATTTCCTGTGCCCAAGAAATAGGTGTAGCCATTCTTCTTGTTGACCTTGAAGAAAATAAAAAACAAAACGAGAATGAAAGTGACTTAAACGCCCTGTCACACTCTCACAATTTGTACTAGGATTTTAAACCAATTCATAAACAAGAGGCCCAAGGGCCATATTGCTCACCTGAGCGTCTCGGTTAGGAAAAAGCACATATTAGATCAGAACTGAAAGTTTAATGAGGTTGGGAGTGGTGGGGTGGGGGGTGGGGGAGAGAAATTTAATACTATTTGAGAATGCCTTCACATCAATTCGGAATGTAAAGACTTTGCTGTTCTTGATAAAAAGATTTCTTTTTAAACATTTTTTCCTATATATTAGTTCGTAAAAATTTGAATTTGATTACCCATTGTTCCTTCTTCCCTCCCTAACCCAAAGGGTCATGATTTGAACAAATTTAAATCTTTAACACAAACATAGTTTTTCTGTTCTTGAGATTTTCCCACTAGTATATCGCTTGATAACAAATATTTTTAAAAAAAATTTGAGAAAAATTGTATCAGAAATGTGCATATTTAAAGAGAAATGCACCAGTTTAATTCTGTCCTTTTTGTGAAAAATATCATTGCAGAAATAATATATATATGTTTATCATTGAAGGGCAAGTTGGACGTGAATGGTCTCTAAAAGGGTGTTATTAAAAGCATAACATGTATGAAGACATGACCCCTGTAGAACCCGCCATTTGCAATGTACTTTCGCTTTCAAGTCTTAACATTTGGACAAAATAAACAGGGAAAACAAATTTCCAGAGGCTATCCAAATCCAACTTGTCCTTCATTGATAAACATATTTTGTCTCTGCAGTGATGGTTTTCACTAAAAGCAAGGAATTAATAAGTTGCATTTTTTGAAAAAAAAAAATATGCATTTTTAATAAGATTTTTTCTCAATTTAAATATTTTTTCCAAGTCTTTTTTATCAAGTCATACTTTCTATCTGTTAATCAATGAAAACTTTATAAACTGTAAAAGTTTTAACTTTATACCTCACATAGCTTTGCAGTTATTGTAAAAATAAATTTTTCGGACATGTTGGCCTTTGACGAAACCTTAAAGGATTTCCTGCATTGTGCTTGATTCGGTATGATAAAATAATTATTGCATGAATGTTCGTGAAACATGCAGATTTCTTCGCCCATGAAAAATCATATTCCCATCGGGCGTTGCCCTCGGGGAATATGATTTTTCATGGGCGAAGAAATCTTCATGTCTCACTCAGTATCATGCAATAAACATATACTATTACCCTAAGCATTAGCAACACAACTGACAGCGGGTAACACAACAGTAATGTTACATGCGTGGAAACTTCTTACCGTAGAATTCTCAAAACGTCAGTTGCGCGTTTGAAAGAACCGGAATAAACTTGATGTCAATAAAAGCTTGCGTCTGATGTACTCGCTGCTTACTTGAAAACAGCAAACGACAGACGAAACATGCTTGTGTGTGCAGAAATAACGAAACTTTAGATGACGAAGGACACTTAGAGTATCAAATACATGTGAACAATAAAGAGCTCAGTAATTTTTTTCTCGAAGTAGTGGAGAGTTTGAAAGCTTTCTAAACGTGAACAATTTTTTGCTTACATCCTTAATCAAGAAGGCATTTGGTATAATAAAAAAAATGGTGCCTGTTTTGGAGGGTATTACATGTAGTTGAAATTGACTCCGCTGACGCATCGGTTGACAATGGTTTTCCTTGGGTGTCAATTAATTTCAACTGTTATCCTCCAATTTAAAGCAGGCACCATTTTTATATAGAATACTACAGAAAACTTGGGTACTATGTGCTGGTGCCCCCTTAATAAAACCGTTTGAGAAAGTAACTGTTTGGTCACAAATCAACTAGCTGTTGGATATAGTCCGAATACTTTTAAATGAATGTAATGGCTCAATCTGAATGAGACACGTTTTGAAAGCGATTGTCCAGGCATTGTCTTCAAAACAGTTCTAAGTTAAAAACTACCAATGAAAGAAAGTGCGATTTTTTATATCGGTGATAAAATGCTGAATCATTTCTTAAATAGCACCCAGATTTTTTCAACCCCTGGAAAATAAAGAAAGATAACTCTTCCGTTTGGATCTTTTAATCCAAAAATATTTAAATGCATCTGATATTTTCCATTTTTATATATTTTTTCAATTTTTTTATTTCAATTTGCCGACATATTAACATACATTCTAATTGTATATTTTCATGCAATTTTATCCGTCTGTTTTCAAGAAATGAACTTTTCCCAGTTTTTTACGCTTATTTTTTTTTTAAATTAAAAAAAATACGAAGACATATTTCTTGTCATTTTTGTTTTTTATATACACTTGATATTAGAAAACTCCTGCCTATAATATTAAGCTTTTGATATAAGAATTATATGATAAAAAATCAGTTTTGTATTTCTCATTAAAATAATAAAAAAAATTATTAAAACTACGATTTAACATACTGAAGCGTGATGGCATTTCAAATCCTCCTAATTTGGGTAAATGAATATATAGGAGAAATTTCGTTTGGTATCCCATACCACCTTAAGTTTGTGACTACGCCTCTCTGACTAGGAGAATGTACAGCGCAGAAGTACTTGAAACAGAAAACTGCATCCAAATCTTGAACCTGGGATGACGACGCTGAGGATATCACATACACCCCAACTTCGATAAGGTGAGCTAATTTCGCACTGTAGTCATTTAAGCATTGAATTCATATTTTTGGATGTCTTCAGTCCTATAACACACCTTGCCGTGCCGACAAATTGAATACCGCGCGTTAGCGCGGTATGATAATTTGTCGGCACGACCAGGTGTGTTATAGGACCGAAGACATCCAAAAATATGAATTCAATGCTTATATATATTTACATTCTCTATTTTTCCTTCTTCATAATTGCTTATTTCATTAATCTTAAATGTGAATTTAGCGCCCTTCAAAACTGTCGTGGTTAATGGATGTAAGAGCTGTTTGTGACGTCAAATGGCGTTAAGGGGGGACCTATTTCCGAAAAGTCTTTGTGTGAAATTTTCAAAACTTTGACATTGTTTTCCTGACCACTTGTTCTTAATTTTTAGGTTATAAAAATAGTACCTTTATATGCTTATTTTTACACAGGAGCACGTGGAAAAACTGTGTGAAATGCTAAAAATAGATTATTTGCATACATTCTTGTTCTATTCAAAATATGCGCTAAAAAGAAACAAAAATGTCAAATCACATTCAAAATCAACAGGTATTTAATTTATATGACTTGGATCTTTAAAATGAAGGCAAATTCATTGTCATTCATCTCGCATGAAAAATTATAATGGAGCACAATGTAAGTATCACCCCGTTTTTCTTGTCGTATTTTTTACAATTCCGACATGCATAACAGGTAATATCTTAAAAAGTCTTTGTGTGAAAATGTTGAAGTTCATATTTTTGGAAAGAAATGATCCATCTCTTTACTTTAACAAAGAAAAAAGTATACCTTTATGATAAAATTAAAGAGAAATATGACATTTTCTTTTATTTTCGTGCTCTTGTGTCATAAATGTTGACCTTTTTGCACTAAAAAAAATGGTAAGTAAGCACTGACAAACATCTGAATATAAAACTATTTTGCGAAAAACGAGTATTTTGTTTTGATTAGAAACAATTTAAACAGATTGTTTCTTTTCTTCTTCATTCCAATCATTCTGTCCCCCCCCCCCATTTCCCCGTCATAACTAACATCTATCAGAACCTAGGAATGACTTTATTAAATCTACATGTACTATAAATCAAAAAGCAAATATAGGTACAAGTACCTTTCTTAATTTTTTTCTTAGTTTTATCCAGAAAATACAATTAATGGTACACATAAAATTGAACATATTTCCCTGATTTATGCCGCTTTCTTTGCTGAATTTTATCGTTTCTTTTAGCACTTATATACCGGGTATATCAGCATATCATCAAGGTATTTCTTCACAAGTGAAATTGCTATGAATTATCAACAAAGGAAAGAATTCTATTATAAGCAAACTCTATAAATCAGATAAAGCTGTTATTAATGATGAATAAATTTTCTTTTTGTAAATTGTATACGTTATTGATTAATAGCAATGTTATACCTATATCACAGTTGCAAAAGTCAACAGGTAAAACCTAACGTCGCTATTGTGACGTCACATAACGCTGCTTTGACGTAGAACGACATAGGTCCCCCCTTAAGTGACGTTACAAAGTTAAATTACGCAAACAAACATTGCGATGAAAATACTGACAAAATAATTCTTAAAGCACATTACGTTAATTTCTACGATAATTTTTCAGGGTTCTAGTTTTTCATTGAATTGAAATAAAACATTTTACATTTTGGTGTTCCTAGAGAATTGAAAATGCATATAGTTCCTACTGTGTATTATAACGCACGGTGACAAGGTTTCGCGTGTGTTATGGAAATTTGAAAGTCGTAGATTTCTAATGGAATTCGTACGGAAAATTACACTGAATTTAAATATATTGTTTTAAATGTGCTTAAGGTAGGACCAAATAGACAGGTCAAATTTTTCCTCAAATTCAATTTTTCTGAAACTTTGATATTTTGTTATTGGATACACAATCTCTCTTTATATATGATATGAAAAAAATTCAACCGTGCATTTTTTGCCCACATAGTCTGAAATATGGCCTTTCAGACCCCTGTAAGAAGTTTGTGAAATCAGACATTCGCCTTGAGAATGAGCCTTATTTTAGAATTTTCTATTTATCTATTGCAAATTTGTGTAATACTTTTAATAAAGATAACCTTTTTGTTACTTTAAATCAGTAAGTCACATTGATACTGGGTAAAATATTAAGTAGAAAAGAACAAACATTGTGTCAAAAACTGAAAATTCACATGTAAATATCCGACAGTTTCAGTTTTCTCAAGAGAAAATGTACTATTCAATTTTTACAAAAAATTAACAGAATGATTCAAATGGGTCGTGAAATAAAATGTGTAAAAAAAAAGAAAATTGAACCGGTGGTTTCATATAATTTTGTGATTTAAAAAAAAGCAATGGCAAAAAACTAAAAGATTCAGTAGATGACGTCACAATATTTGACCTTTGACCTCTTGATATGACCTTGACTTTTGTAGTACATAAAGAATAGAGACTCGTTATATATGTGTCCAAATATCAGCCCTCTACTATTTATGGAACAAAGTTGCACTGCATTTTATAACAGACTGTTACATGCTTTATTATTGCACTTAGATAGCGTAAACACATTCCAAAATGTAAGCTCCCAAATGACCAATATATAGGATTCTCTGATTTTTTCACAGAATATAACGCAAATTTGCCAAAACTTATTATTTTTCTTTCAGGTATCATTTATTGTTGTCAGTATAGTAATATTACTCTTTTTCCTCCAGTACTTTTTTAAGAAATGGGTTAAAATAGAATCCACGGGTGTTTTGTCCTACCTTAAAACCATCGCTGCCGTTGATGATTTGCAACCAAAAAAAAAGCACGAAAAAGTAAGAAACACCTTACTTTTTTCGAATTACTGCAATTTTTGAATTGTTACGTTGCGTACAAAAAATCATGATATCCAGTGTGACGTGTCATATTATTATTACAAGAACGGGTTCGCAGACGCTTGTGGACAGGATAATCCCTACCATCACCCCCCTTTTAATATTAATTTTTTTTTAATCTGACTTTTTTTCTTATTTCTAATCTTTGATAACTTAATTTATATGTTTCTATCCGAAAATCACAAAATATATCAATCGTATGCAATTTCTGTCCACAAGCCAAGGCCGTAACTAAGCTCAGTTCTTGAGCGAGGCAGGACCATCAGGCATTCATAGTCCCAGACGGGACAAGGGTAATGCCTGATGGCCAGTGATGGGGGGTTCCAGGTGCAGAGGTGGGGTGGGTGGGATGGGTCCTGAAACCTTAGTATTAGAAAATAAATACTTAATCGTAGAAAGCATTACGTTTTGAATTGTCGCCCGCATGGCACAGTTGTTAGAGCGTATGCTCTAGAGTCGCAGACTAAGGAGTTGATCCTTACATCGCGGGTTCGAATCCCACTGCGGGATGTACAGACAGGTCCTTCGGATGATACAGTAAAAACCGAGGTCCTAGGTCACAGAATGTGATGGCACAAAAAAGATCTCTCACTATTCAATCATCTTCAGTGACACAGCAATTCCAGCACAAAGAGCGATATATGGTAAGTGTGTCACATTGGCCCCTTAAAATGAATATCTTAATTTTACTTTATATGTAGCTTTAATTTGTACAGCAGTCAGCTATATGATAAGATAAGTTTTATTACTAATTCAGTGTCCAAATGAGCATAAAGAGTACAAACTTACAAGAGAAAGGCCTAAAATATTGTTGACAGAAAAAGGAAAAAAAACAAAACATCTAGACATACATGAACCTATATAAACATGTACATAAAATAGACATATGACTCTTCAATGTATATATACATATGTATATTGTGGTATGGGGCATCAGAATTGAATGGCAATTAATATGTACAAGGGTTGTCCCAGAAAAACGCGAACATTTTTAATATCTTTTGTTTTACTAGGACTATAAAGTTAAAAATAGGCATACATCATGATCAACATTTTTTGAATCATGCCTAAAAATTTCAAAGAAATATCACTATAAATAAAATTTTTCTCTTATGTAAAGGAATCTATCAAATCAGCTGTCGGCGCAACACTGACGACGTCAAAACGTATCTTGTAGTGTTTACGAATGTTATGAAAACGGCGCCTCTATAAATATTCATTTTAAGCACACATTCGGCAATGTGTTTAATTTTTTTGAGTTACCAAGTTATGCATCTCAAATATTAGTGTTACTAAAAGATTGGGGAGTTAATTCTTTCCATAGACAATTTCACAATCCCGATCATAATCCTACCTGGTCGAATTATTTAACAGCGGTCTTTACGTAGGCCTATGACGTCCCGCTCTTGTCTTTTCAGTTCGTCTTAATTTATGTGGTCTATTCTCTTCTATCAGATACCAGTCAAAGTCAACCTAAAACCTCTTCTACTAGATATAAACCTGTTCCCCACAGTTATGTTTGTGTTTTTTCATCGTTTACATCTTTTTTTCTATATGCAGGAGACATATCCCACTAAACATAGTGTTGCTTGATAATTTGGTGCTCCACATCACGGCTTAACGTCACCATTTTTGACAATGTCTAATTCAGAGCGCTTTGCTATATATATCGTCATATATTTGTAATTTATGATGTCAAATAAATAAAATTTTAAACACAGGTACACCAAATCATAGAGTATCTATGAAAGTAAAATTTTTGATATTATATTGCCATATAGCTTGATAACAACGAAAACTTCAATCACAATTTTATTTGTAAAAGTCAAAAAATTGTCGTGCGCCGACCATCGATATTTCACATCATTTAAATGCTGTTTTTATATGCATATGACATCACATGCCTATAATATTTTGTCAGAATATCTAAAAGATGATTTCCCAACAGCATGCCAAAAATTATTAGTTTTGGTTGAATAGTATTTGAAATATTCAAAAACTTCGCGTTTTTCTGGGACAACCCTCGTACATGCATTTTTGAACTTAATATATGCGACCTTTATTGGTAATTTTCATTTTGATCAAAATGCTGTTATTTTGGAAATATGACATCATAAAAATAACGTTTTCCCGCCGTTTTAGCATATTTTCTATAAAACTGTTTATTTTCAAGCAGTTTTTCTTCCAGAAAATATAGATAGTTTTCGATAGGCCTAAATTTAGCGAAAGTTACCTCCCGTTGTTCGCCTTATTGGAGGTCAACTCGGTGATTTTCCCTCTTTGTCTTAAGAGGTTGTAGCAGAAATATTTGGTGGAAAATCTTTAGTAATTTTTTTTTTAAATAAAGGAGGCTTCAAAAATTTTATATACTTCAGAAAAATAATGAATTAAAATTCAAAATAGCAAATATAAAAATTTTAAATTGGTTGAACAATGAAGGAATATGAGCATTTGGACCTCCAGTATGGCGGCCAACGGAAAATAACTCTCGCTCTATCGAAAACTAGCTATAGAGCGCAGCCTATAACAAGATTTATATTTTTACTAAAGATGTATCTATCCAATACTAATTAGTGACAGAAAAATTATGTATGTTCTACACTGCGCTCTATGTTTCCCATAAGAAAAAACATCAAGAAAAAGGCATATTTTGGGGTTTATTTGGTAGATAGCAAAAATAGCATTATGTCGACTTGTACATTCCGATAATGCATTGCGGCGGATGTTGGGGTCAAGCGAGGTCAGGGGTAAAACATGGCGAAGCGTCATTAGAGACTCGGTGTCTGTTTAGTTCTTTTGCCACTTTGAAACACTAATTTATGTTCTGAAAAAACTCTGGATCCTCCGGAAATGTAAAAATGTGCATAATACTCCATGGGGTCGATGATGGTTACAACCGTATGTTACACAAAAGTCATTTTTGCCCACGAATACATCTGTTTAAAAGCTACATGTAAGATGCATATGAGACCCAGCTGAGCAATGCCCTGGCCCAGATCCCAAATGCAGCTAGAAAAACGGGGAACAAGAACAAAGTCCCTACAATATTTTCCCACAAGGTAAGAATGCAATACGTAAAAACAAGAGGCCCAAGGGCCTTGAATCGCTCTTCTGATTAATTGTACAATATATCACTTCTATTTGAAGCCTCTAACCCTAGGTATCCTAAGATCCAAGTTGCATCAACTGACAAAGTTTGATAATTCTTAGCCAATTAGGACTGAAGATATTTTTAATAATAAAGCTATAAAAAAAAACATAAGTACGTCACAGTGACCTACTTTAAGATTGAAGTTTTCTGAGGACTCAAGATGCATTAATAGACAAAGATTGAAGATTCTAAGCCAATAAGTATTTGAGATATTTAAAAGAAGGTCACCATAACCCACTTTTTGTCTATATTCTTTGAAAACCCAAGATACATCAACTGACAGAGTTTGATGATTCTAAGCCAATAAGTACCTGAGATTCAAAATAGGTCACCATGACCTACTTTTTGCTTGACATTCTCCGAAAACCAAAGATGCCCCAACTGACAAAGTTTAACAATTCTAGTTCAACCAGTACTTGAGATATGAAAATATAGCCATAAAATGTCAAAAGTAGGTCAAGGAGATGTAATTTTTGGTTTGCGATCCCAAACTCAAAACTCAAGATGCATCAACTGAAAAAGATTGATGATTCTAAGCATATATGTACCTAATATACTTAAATATACCCATAAAATGTCAAAAAAAGTAGGTCATCATGACCTACTTTTTTGTCTACATCCTTGGAAATCCCAAAATGCATCAACTGACAAAGTTTGATTATTCTAAGCCAATAAGTACTCAAGATACTTAAATTTAGCCATATTATGTCAAAAGTAGGTCACTTCGACCTAATTATTTGTAGACAATTTTCGAAAATCCAAGATACATCAACAGACAAAGTTTGATGATTCTAAGCCAATAAATACCAGAAATATTTAAAAGTAGGTCACCATGACCTACTATTTGGACATCACTCTCCGAACACCCAAGATACATCAACTTACAAAGTTTGATGATTCTAAGCCAATAAGTACCTTGATACTTAAATAAAGCCATAAAATGTCAAAAGTAGGTCACTGTGACCTACTTTTTGGTTGCTATTCTCCGAAAACCCAAGATGCATCAACTCACAAAGTTTGATGATTCTAAGCCAATAAATACCTAAGATACTAAAATATAACCATAAAATGTTAAAAGTAGGTCATCATGACCTACATTTTCGTCGACATTTTTCAGAGTCCCAAGATGCATCTGCTGACCAAGTTTGATGATCCTAGGTCTGAAGGCAATCAAAATATGCCTTTAAAACAATTCAAAAACAAATGCCTGCAAAATTCAAAAAGTAGGTCACAGTGACCTACTTTTTCATAAATATGTATTAAGGTCCCAAGATGCATCAACTGACAAGATTTGATGATTCTAAACCTCTCAGTGTCTGAAATACCGTATAAGTAGAATTTTTAGCGATGATTTAATTTTGGCTTTATTAGCGAGGCTGCTGACATCGCTAAAATTGAATATTGTTAAAATTTAATTGCGTATTAATTGTAATAGCTTCTTTAGTTAGCAATTTAAAATCGCTAATATTACTTCTTGATAAAAATAAAATACCAGATTTTAGGTAGAAATCGCTAAATTTGCGCCTTGCTAAAATTTCCACTCATATGGTAATTGGATTAAATGTTTTTAAAAGAATTAGTCATTAAGTTCAAAAAGTAGGTCACGGTGACCTACTTTTAAGTTGACGTTGTTCAAGAACCCAAGATGCATCAACTGACAAAGTTTGATGATCATAGTCCTTTAAGTGTCCAAAATATGCCTTCAAATCAATTTGAAAACAAATGCCCACAAAATTTAAAAAGTAGGTCACCGTAACCTACTTTTGAGTTGACATGAAGTGAAGTCCTAAGATGCATCAACTTCCAAGATTTCATGATCCTAGTCCTAATAGTAAGCAAAATATAAACTTTTTTATTATTTGCAAATTAAGGTCAACTTTGAAGTGACCTTTAGACCATGCCCTTTGCCCCAGGGTGATGCCTTGAACAATTTTTAATCTCCGACATATCCTGATCCTTGTATGTAAGTTTGGTAAAAATCTGCCAGGTGGTTCTGGAGAAAAAGATTTTTTAGCAACCAGTACTTTTGGTTCTGTTTTCTTGATTATCTCCCCTTGTTTAAGGGTCTAAACCCTTATTTTAGTACAAAGGGTAGCCCTTGGGCCAAGGATACCCTGTGACAAATTTGACACCGATTGGCCAAGGGGTTTTTGAGTTATGGCCCATATTCTAAAAAGTTAACGCACACCGCACAAATGGCCATAGCATTAGCTCTTTGAGCCTTTGGTTCAGAAGAGCTAAAAAAATCGACTGGATTTTTAATACATATGTGTTTTATACATGTTTACAACTGTTTATAAATGTACTATATTTAAGGAATCGCTGTCTAGTCTGTATAGTATTCCATGGCATCAAAGATACTAGTAAACCCGTTATGCATAAATTATCCCACGTTTCCCACTAGCGTTGATTCCACTGGCCTGGCATACATGTACTTATGATACAATAAACTAACTAGACAGTGATTCCTTATCCCTATTTAATTTTGATATAAAATTGTAGAATTAGATTTTTGAAAATGTTGATTAATAGATGTAAATTACATGAGACCTCCCTGACTGCACAATGAATGCTAAAATGAAAATCAATTTATTGGGGGGAGGATATAACAGACACTATGCTTAAAGGTGGTGCCCGATTTTGCAGTTCAAATCTTAAATTGAATAAATCAATGATCAGTGTTACTGAACCTGTAGCATGTGATTGATTGTATATTGTTTAAGGTCCCTCACGAGATTTTTCACTCATATGGAGATGCCACCACTTGCCGGTGGAGGGCTACAAATTTTGTCCTATGCTCAGCACTCAAGGCCATTGAGCAGTGAGGGATCTTTTTCATGCCAGCACCTACTGCGACACGGGGCCTCGGTTTATACGGTCTCATCTGAAGGACCGGTGTAGCATAATATTTTGATACCGCAATATATTGAACCCGGGTTCGAAATATAGCATAATATTTTGAACCCGGGTTCACTTTTTCGCTGCGATATATTGAACCCCCTTATAAAATATTGAACCCCTACCTTTTTCATTTAAGAGGTAGGGGGTTCAAAATATTATGGCCATAATATACTGAGTCCCCCTGCACATTTAATTTTACAGGGAGGGGGTTCAAAATATTATGGCCATAAAATATTGAACCCCCCTGCCATTTTGATTTAAGAGGGAGGGGGGTTCAAAATATTATGGCCATAAAATATTGAACCCCCCTGCCCTTTTAGTTTTACAGGGAGGGGGGATCAAAATATTATGGCCATAAAATATGGAACCCCCTGCCCTTTTGATTAAAGAGGGAGGGGGGTTCAAAATATTATGGCCATAAAATATTGAGTCCCCCTGTCCGTTTTAATTTTAGATGGAGGGGGGTTCAAAATATTACGGCCATAAAATATTGAACCCCCCTGCCCTTTTAATTTAAGAGGGAGGGGGGTTCAAAGTATTTTGGCCATAAAATATTGAACCCCCCTTGCCTTTTTGATTGAAGAGGGAAGGGGGTTCAAAATATTATGGCCATAAAATATTGAACCTCCCTGCCCTTTTAGTTTTACAGGGAGGGGGGTTCAAAATATTTTGGCCATAAATATTGAGTCCCCCTGTCTGTTTTAATTTTAGATTGAGGGGGGTTCAAAATATTATGGCCATAAAATATTGAACCCCCCTGCCCTTTTGATTTAAGAGGGAGGGGGGTTCAAAATATTATGGC
>PRKT01000393.1:217025-227134 GCA_003671525.1 Saccostrea glomerata
CTCGATATTTTATGGCCATAATATTTTGAACCCCCTACCTCTTGAATTAAAAGGACAGGGGGCCTCAATATTTTATGGCCATAATATTTTGAACCCCCTCCCTCTTAAATTAAATGGGCAGGGGGACTCAATATTTCATGGCCATAATATTTTGAACCCCTCCCTGTAAAATTAAAAGGGCAGGGGAATCAATATTTTATGGCCATAATATTTTGAACCCCCTACCTCTTAAATTAAAAGGACAGCTAGAGGGACTCAGCATTTTATGGCTATAATATTTTGAACCCTGGGTTCAATATTTTATAGGGGGGTTCAATATTTCGCAGCGATATTTTGAACCCGGGTTCAAAATATCGCGGGGTTCAATATATTATATGACACCGGTCTCCACGTCCCACAGTGGGATTCGATCCTGCGACGTAAGGATTGAATCCTTACTTCGCAACTCTAGAGCAGACGCTCCAAATACTGCGCCACACAGGTGACTGTAGCATGTGTGTTCTTTTAAATGTATATTCTTTTAAAAGGTTAATATATATATATCTAAGTAGATTGTATGATATTTTGTTTTTATTCATATAAGAAACACTTAGTAGAAGGCCTCCTAATAAATATGCAAGATCTTATAAGCCAGTAACAGCAACTCCATCTTGTTTTCCACAAAGAACAGGTAAACTAATATGTTTATTTGGCAATAAGACTGATTTAACACCTTTTCACTTCAGATACCAGTTAAAATAGTTATTATTATTTAAGGAGTGATTATTAAAAGATATACTTCACAGACTGCAGGGAATGAGTTAAATGTTTAACTTTTTTTTATTTTAGTAGAAACTGCATCAAAGGCTGATAAACTCCCAACAGCTACTGATGGACAGCATGAATTTGACCAAGAGTCATCTGCAACTGTTAAGGCAATACATAAATATAATTCAAATTTATGATTAAAATAACAGACTAAATTTAAACAAGAGGCCCATGGGCCACATCGCTCACCTGAGCACTGTGGCTAGGAAAAAGAAGAATTGGTTTATACTTGAAAAGCTTATTAAATTCAAAAGTAGTCCCATGACCAATATCATGGATTTGCTATTCTTGAGAAGAAGATTTTTAAAGAATTTTCCTATATATTTCTATGTAAAACTTTGGTTGGCCATTTTGGCCTCGCCCTACCCTGGGGGTCATGATTTGAACAAACTTGAATCTACACTACCTGAGGATGCTTCCATATAAATATGATCATTTATGGCTTTACTACTCTTGAGAAGATGATTTTTAAAGAAATTTCCTATATATTACTATGTAAAAATTTGGTCGGGCCATTATGATGTGAACAAACTTGAATCTACACTACCTGAGGATGCTTCCATATAAATATGATCATTTATGGCTTTGCTATTCTTGAGAAGAAGATTTAAAAGAAATTTCCTACATATTTCTATGTAAAACTTTGGTCGGCCATTTTGGCCCCGCCCTACCCCTGCTGGGTACCGGAGGATGTTTCCCCATAAGTTTCATCTTTCCTGACACAGTGGTTCTTGAGAAGAAGATTTTTAAAACATGCCACCAAATTTTCATTAATTCCCAATTATCTCCCCTTGAATGAGGGCGTGGCCCTTCATTTGAAGAAATTTGAATCCCCTTTACCCAGGGATACTTTGTGGCAAGTTTGGTTGAAATTGGCCCAGCGGTTCTTGAGAAGAAGTCCAAAATGTGTTTACAGACAGTTTACAGTTTACAGACAGACGGACGCCAGACAAAATGTGATCAGAAAAGCTTACTTGAGCCTTCGGCTCAGGTGAGCTAAAAATATATATATACACCAATTGCAATTGTATATATCTGTAAAAGTTTGTTTACTTATGAACTATTTTTTAAAAAATATTTTAAATATTCTGTGGATTGCGTGCATGATTAATTACTGATTACTTTCTTAATTAATTTAACAGAGAACAATGGCCATGATTATTTGAAAATACTTTCTGATGAAAAGAGGCACTATCTTCCATCAGCTCATACATTCCAAAGGAGAGTGTCTGTGAGAGGAACGAACGACAACTCTACATGGTAGATTGGAGAGGAGGGTCCATATTTTTGCTGATTTCGAGTCAAAGACCCAATATTTCTGTGCTGTTCAAAGAGATTATATAAATATTGCATGTAGTTGAGTGTAACATTGAAAATTTTCACCCCAAGAAAACCATTGTCAACCGAGGCGCAGCCGAGGTTGACAATGGTTTTCGAGGGGTGAAAATTTTCAATGTTACACTCAACTACATGCAATATTTATTATATTATACTGAATGTTTTATACAAATACATATTACAGTGAACCGTGCGCGCAAAAATTCCGCGCAGTCGCCATTTTTTGTAATACCACCCGTCGTCAAGCAATGTTGACTGTTGCTACGCAGGAGGGCGTGGCTTCATTATTCAGCGGGTAGTAGTGTTTTTTATCAAATGTTTCTCGACGAATCAGATTCAAGTGATTTACATGAAAGTATAATATTCTAAAATATACCATGAAATGGTACCGAAAAATAATCAGTTGTTCAATTTTTGCACGGGCTTGGATCTTGAGGTTTTCAATGCATTTTTTACATATCTACAGCAAAAAGCTTCTTCCATGCAGTATTTCTATGATGAAAGAACAACATTAGTGCAAACATTTAATCTGGATGTGAAGATTTAAAAGCCTGGCATTACTAGACAATTCAGTCTGCAACAGGAATAATGAATTGAAGCTTATAGTGAAGGGATTTTCATTCTCTGTCTTAAAAATATAGAAGTAATTTAACTAACAGATATATTAAAAAACTATGGTTAAGACAAAGCAAAATTATCTGTCCCTTGCATTTGTAGTTCTCTGTTATAAGCATGTTTTATTGTATATGCAGGGTTCGAAATTAACTTTTTTTAGCACTAGTCCGCATGGACTAGTGACTTCTAGCTTCCACTAGTCCACAAACTATTCCACTAGTCCGCCCACTAGTATGTAAAAAGAATAACACAATTCTTCAAATTTTATCAATTAATTCAATGAAATATGTGTCCACACATCAGACTAAAGCATGTGGTGAAGGAAAGAGGGTTTTCAACTTTCAGAAGTCTATCGATCACAATGTAGAAAACGCTTTATCGCAGTTGTGTTTCTCGTTTATTTTCAAACGTTTGAGAGATTCGGAAATAAAATTAATAAAATGTGAACCAATTCAAGACTTATATCTGGATTTGCACTAGTCCGTGCGGACTAGTACCTTACAAAATCTGCTAGTCCGACACAATTTTTACTAGTCTCGGACTTACGGACATGAGTTAATTTCGAACCCTGATATGTATTTCTAGATGAGATGAGTAAAGTATTGTTATCTTTTATTGTTAATAACAAAATAGACCAAAAGTTATGTCTTGAACAAAAAAAATTGGGAGTTGAAAAGTTATGCAAAATGCACAATGACTTACACATCATCAAGCGATAATTATGTGAAAAATACTAATACCTGTTTCTGTTTTATAAAAATTACTACAAGAGTTACATCATATGAATATTGTAGGTATAATTATTTTGTTGAAGGTTGTCTACCAGTAGTTTTTTTTTTTTCATTTTTCATTTTTTTCATCTGATTCATTGCTACATCCACAATTACTCGCACAGAAAGTTTGAATCCTCATCTCCCTCTGTTGATCTTAAACATATCCCACATTTATTATTAATTTCAGTTAAGCGTGCACTTTTGCATTACGTCATAAGGCACCCAGCGTAACTAATTCATGCCCTGCTCAGGGTTCGACACTAACACTTTTAGGCTTTGGTCCAGCCGGACTAGTGCTTCTTTACTTTTACTAGTCCGCGTGCAATTTTATTAGTTCGTCACAAATAAAAATAAATTAAACAAATGTTAAATAGAATTAATGTTGCAATGTACTTTTTATAATTTTTTGAAATAAACTAAGCATTTACATGAAATGTTGATACCAAGAATTTGTTAAAATCACACAATCAGGAACTACGATTGTATTCACGATCTCATTCGTTTTTCTCTCTACATGATTACATCATATAAATATCTGACATCTTTCTTTATGTGTCATACTAAATCATGATCGCTAAAATGTTTAATTTCATTTCAATGAGTCCTTAAATGAAGCGCCGAATTGACTCAGAATTACCGAACTTCCCACCAAGAAGCTACAAAGTTAAAAATAATTACGGGGTTTTCCAGTGAAAGTTGTCGAAAATTTGAACATCGGTTAATTTTTTTTTTTCTCCAGAAAACTTTATTAGTCCGTTCGGACTAATTAGCTACAATTTGTATTAGTCCGAATGAAAATGAGTTAGTCTGAGACTTACGGACTAATGTTAATGTTGAACCCTGCTGCTGTGTGACTGGTCAACTCGTATTATCAAAATTGACAAGGAAATAGGCTGCTGCAAGAGCAACCGATCAGAGATTAGGGTTCCAGTCGTAAAGCTTCCCGGCTAGGAGGTGTCTACCCTTTAGCTTGAGTGCAGCTGTTCTCATAGAATGTGAAGTAATGTTAAACTGTAAACACTTAACTGAAATTGATAATAACATACTGCCATTGAGGCCTACTGTAAATATTTTAGAAGTGGTCACAACTTATAAATGTATATACACGGAAAACTGTCTAATCCGACACCTGTGAAATCAATCACACTGTAAATTCCAACCTAACATTTCTTCCCATTTTACTAATTTTAATGTTATTTTACACTTTCAATCCGACATCCTTTCTATTCTAACACAAAATTCATCTCCCAGTGCATGTGATTGTCAGATTAGATAGGTTTCACTGTATATATACATGTACAATCAAAGCATAGGTAATTACTCTGGGTAAAAGTACCAACTGTACATGTTGATAATTTTTTCACAGCACAGTTATAGACCAATGTAAGCATAATGTACTTTCCTCTGCTGATTCAATTCAAATCATTGATTACATTCAGTGCTTTGAGCAAATTAACAGCAGAAGTACTAGTGTGATGTCAAAACAGTTAAATTAAAGAACTGACAAAACGCTGGTACCATTATATTGCGTGCTAATATTGCATTCAGTCCTGTCGATATTTCAACATACATGTAGTTCAAATGACACAGCTGTTTTCAGAAAAAACCCCTGGTTAAGCACAGCTTTGGAGTACTCCATAGCATCTTAAATCTTTGTAAACATTGAAAATTTTAATACATGCAACTGTTGAACTTGTATTGAATATATCATCAATCTTCTTGCAAGAAAATACAACCTGAGCTGACATAATACACCTCTTGCACGTAGAAAATACAACACCGAGCAAATTCGAAATGGTATATACTTCGAGGTTTCCCGTCTTAAAACCCTGATTATTTATTATTTTCTTCCTCAAATAAGTAATTAGTGAAATAATCAATTTATCTAAATTAAATAATTATGCCTAATTTATCTAATCGAGTGTAATACCAGGAATTCACATACTCTTGGTCTAGCATTGTTTATTAAGAGTGCAACGATAAACCTAATGACGGTATACCGCAGTTTATTTTTCCCCGGTTCGGTTCACGATACGTGAAACTGATATTACGGTTTGGTTCAATAGGTCTGTAATTATCCAAATCGTCCGTTTTGGTTCGTCATTTACATTTTCAAAATGGCTTCTGCACGAAACATGAGGTCAATGAAACTGCAGAAATGACAAATAAACTTGTTTCCAGTCTCATATTTAACGGGTCGAAGGATGTTACCACTTTGCTAGTGTTAGTGTAACGTGCATTTTATAAAACTTTTGAGTTTGAAGTATATGATAACAAAAGTCTGACTTTTTAACCCAATATGTCATGTATCGTGATACGTATCATACCGTGAACTGAATACCATGATACGTATCGTATCGTGGGGTAGCCCTATCATTGCACCCCTATTGTTTATACTGCAGCGCTGGTTGTTTTACCCTGACCCAGGGATTTTTTTAGGGTCTCTCTGGGGCCGAAATTCGGCCCCATTCCCAATGCTGAAAAGTGCATGTTTTTCCCAAAATTATACCTAAAATTTCCCAATATGAAAAAAAGTATTAAGTTGTAAATTATCAAAATAAAATAATGAAAAACATGTGTTTTGTTTCATATGTGCGAAGTACGAGCCATCCGAGAAGTCATTCGGAATACTACGGATGTTTTTAAAGCGGGATCAATGTTTAAAAATTAAAGTCGGGATCATTATTCAATAAATTAATGTGCATCATGGCAGTCTCTCGAGTTTGCCTCGGACGGTAATTTTCAGGCTGGGTTGAATCGCTCTTGAGTCTTATTCTTATAAACTGGTCAATCAGTACTGATTAATCATTCATCAGGAACAAACCTACTATCAAATTTTATTTTTATCGAACTTTTTAAAGAAAGGTTAAAAAAAGATGACAACGTATAAATATGTTCATTTACAATTTTATCATACTCGGCGGCTTTGCCATTTTTAAGCTTCTGAACTTCAACAGCCTTAATTATTCCATATCAGTGAAGCTGATTGAAGCCAGTTTCATACAATAAAAGATAAGAAAAAAAATCAAATAGTTGATTTTTCCTTGTTTTTCTTTTTATTTGTATGATGATATTTTTCCCAATTTCAACCAAATATCGCCATTTTTCCAAATCTTGACGGCCCCGGTCCCTGGAATCAATGGGTAAAAAAATCCCTGCCTGACCTCAGATTGACCTTATGACGCGCAAGCGAAGTACAAGTGGTGAATTTCTTATGTCATTTATGTCATATGTGAGTGCATATAAATGTGAAAAATATATTGGAAATATTTCTAATATAATCTCTTCTACAAAATAAATATCAATTAAACATATTTGAATGTCATTTTAAAATGTTGATTTTTAGGGGGCCAAAATTGGCTCTTATCATATATACTCCTTTAAAACTTGCAGCCCTCCAGTATGAATGAGAAATTCTTAGAAGGGATTCAACTTACAAAATAAACATTTTCATTTTTGAATTATATTTTACATGCGTTCTAAATAAAAATGAGGCACCTAGTGAGACGAACGATTTATAGAAATGAAATTAAAACAAAGGTTGAAATTTTAATTTAGTATGAACATGATGAAGACGCACATAAATTTATGTAAAACTTTATTCACTAAAGTTTAAGAGTAGTAACGGATGAAGTGAGAGGAATTTCGGATTAGTGTGAATGATCTTAGTTTTGTTTATGACTATATTTTCAGACTAGGTTGAAATAACATGAATAAGTTGATAAAAATAACATCAAATATTTGGAAGAATAATACTCACCTAATTTGAAGCGATTTTGAAAGCTAGTTCATAAGCATTTAAAATAAACACTCACACATGATGATGAACGCCGTTCGCCGCTTCGCGGTTTGATTTAAATTCTATGGAAGCCCCTGAAGGACTTATGAACACTATTTTGAATGTGGCATATATAGTAAACGGTTGAAATTATAGCAAGGTGCTGAATTACTTGAAAAAAGTACCAAATGAAAGATTAAAAACTAATTTCTTTTCTTTTTAATATTTCTAAGTCTGAAGGCATCGATCACTCGAATCCAAAGAAATCAAATAGTGCGCCGATATTCAATCTCATCAAAGTCAAACGGAAGAATTCAGTTCTAAACTTCAAGACTTTAGCATAATTTCACGACCTAGTTGCATAATCTCTCTTTTTTGCCAAGCCATGATAATGCATAACTGCCAGAATTCCATCGTCCATGGCCCTTAGTTTTCTGTTTGTGTGAACATTTTTTCATTCGACTTTCAGGTGTACTACACTTAACTATTTGAAATTTATACATGAGTACCTTTTAACGAGTGTATCTTCAGATATCAGACGAGGGGCTTGTCCCCCGAGTCTGATATCTGAAGATGCTCGAGTTAAAATGTACTCTATATGTTTTGTATCATTGTTCCCAGGAACAGAGTTACCCATGATCTATTACTTTTACGTTAATAGCACGTAGTTTGACTGTGTTCTCCATGAGTTAGCCTAGCCATGATCTATCAAAATTTCATTATACAATCTTATCTGACCAATGAAAAAGGAGCACGTGATTGGAAAAGTTTAGCGCGCTGCATTTCTTAAACCTCGCCATTCAAGTATGAACGCCATGGATGACGATTGTGATTTTATATGCTAGGATGAAATCCAAAATTTCTGTGACCGAGAACTGTTAGGATATTTGAGTAGTTTCCCTTTATATTTACGAACTAAGATAACTTACCGGGAAAAATATATCCAGAGGGATAAAACAACAGTTAATTTTTTAGCTCACCTGAGCTGAAAGCTCAAGTGAGCTTTTCTGATAACATTTTGTCTGTTTGTCCGTCTGTCTGTAAACTTTTCACATTTTTGACTTCTCAAGAACCGCCGGGTCAATTTCAACCAAACATGCCACGCCCTCATTCAAGGGGAGATAAGTAGGAAAAAATGAAAATTTGGTGGCATATTTTAAAAATCTTCTTCTCAAGAACCACTGACCGTCCAAGGTAGCTCAGTCGGTATAGCGCTCGCTCCGTGATCGGGAGGTCGTGCGTTCGTATCTCGGCCGCGACTGACCTAGTCGTTAAAATTGGTAGCAACTGTTCCTTCGCCACGCGCTCGGCACTTTGAAGTGAAAGTTGCTGGTCCTTCGGATGAGACCTTAATAACCGAGGCCCCGGCAGCGGCAGGCGTTCGCACGATAAAGATCCCTCACTGCGCAATGGAGCTGAGTGCCGTGTAAAGGCTAAAATTTGAAGCTCTTCACCGGCATACGGTGACGTCTCCATATGAGTGAAAAATTCTCGAGAGGGACGATAAACAATATACAATCAATCAATCAATCAAGAACCACTGTGCCAGGAAAGATGAAACTTATGGAGAAACATTCTCAGATAGTGTAGATTCAAATTTATACAAATCATGACCACCGGGGGTAGGGCAGGGCCAAAATGGCCGACCAAAGTATTACATAGAAATATATAGAAAAATTCTTTAAAAATCTTCTTCTCAAGAATGTCAAAGCCATAATTCATCATATTTATATGGAAGCATGCTCAGGTAGTGTAAATTCAAGTTTGTTCAAATCATTACCCCCGGGGGTAGGGCGGGGCCACAATGGCCGACCAAAGTTTTTCATAGAAATATATATGAAAATTCTTTAAAGATCTTCATCTCAAGAATAACAAAGCCATAATTGATCATATTTATATGGAAGCATCCTCAGGTTGTATAGATTCAAGTTTGTTCAAATCATGACCCCGGGGGTAGGGCGGGGCCACAATGGCCAACCAAAATTTTACATGTACGTAGAAATATATAGGAAAATTCTTTAAAAATCATCTTCAAGAATAGAAAGACCAAAACTGGTCAAAGGTGTAATTTTTGATTTGAATTTTCAATAATAAACCAATTTCTACTTTTCTCCCTAGCCACAGTGCTCAGGTGAGCAATGTGGCCCCATGGGCCTCTTGTTTTCTTTGTTTCTGTCTTTTTTCAAATGCAAAATATTAATGACTTTTTATCTTTTAAAGCATATATGGAAGATTTTGCCGATTTTTAAAATCTATTTTTGAGGAATAATCTTAACTATGGTGAGAGACTGCTGTAAGTGAACATAAATTGAAACAAGATGCCTATAGGCCACATCGCTCACCTGAATAACTTGGGTGATGCAGTTCTTTACCTGCATTCCCCACTTCTTATACATATTGTGGCCCCTACTGTATAATATACTGTACCCCATAATGCTCCCACATAAGTGTCAGTTTTTAAAGATTTTCCCTATAAAATTTAATGTAAAACTTTGATTCCCTATTGTGGTCCTGCTTTACCCTCAGGGGTCATTTAACAATTTAAAATCTACACTATCCTAGAATGATTCCACATAAGTAATAGCTTTTCTTGCCCAGTAGATCTTGAGAAGATTTTTTAATTACCTCACCCTATTTTAGTCCCCTTCCCCTCTCCTTGTAAGGCCCTTCATATTAATATTTAAAACTCACCTTCACCCATATATATTATTTAAAATGATGAAAGGTGCATCTAGCAAAATGGTTATTTTTTATACCCCCTTGGTTGCGGGGGGGGGGGGGGGGGGGGGGGGTACATA
>PRKT01000393.1:247039-270043 GCA_003671525.1 Saccostrea glomerata
AAAGTATATACACATAGTGAATTTCAGTCAGTTTCTTGTTATAGTGCCATTGTTGTTGAAGTTTGTTTGATTCATATTATAAACGTGATACTTAGGAAGGAATCCTAAGCGGACCTATTAAATAATTATTTGTACTTTGTAAAAACGTTACAAATTTGGTGGCAGCGGTTTTAGGAATATTACGTTTATATATTTTGTATCATTTGTTGATCTATGATTTGTTTTCATTTTGTGGGCATATTGTAAAACATGGCTGACAAGGATATTACCGACATTGACAAAGAAATAACATTTATAGAGCAAAAGTTAAAAGAGTTGAAAAATGACAGTTTAAGCATTCACAATGCTAGTTTAGCCAAGGATACAAGTGCTAACAAAACAAGTACCCCAGATGTTCGATCAGATACGAAATCAAAAGATTCAGGTTTTGCATCAGGGAGATTTTCTGATATAGACTTTCACGGTGATGTTAAACCGAAAAAGCATCCCATAGGAAAAGTTTCTTGGGAGGATGAAATGTTGTTTGGTACGAGTAGTGTTCCTTCCGATGAGGGCAAAAGACCTGGTTATTTAATGTCAACACCAGTCTCTGGAAGTGCAACAGAGTCAAACATTAATATTTGCATTTCCATTGCTCTCTCCCACTATGAACATGTGGTCATCAACTGCGTTCATAGGACTATAGACGCAACTGCTTCTACTATGAGTGCAATTGCTCTAACATACTCGTGTAGAACAATCTCTACTACACTTATTATAAAGTGTTGAGAAGTATATATATGAAATGTTTCATAAGAGAAATAAAAATAAGTTTTTAATAATATTCTTTGAAAAAAAGGAAATTCAGAATATTTAAAATTGCTGATTTATACCTTTAAAAATTCAATTTTGGTCAATGTATTTAATTGTATAATAAAACTTTTAAAAAATTGTAGAGAACTGCCATATTTTTATTTTTTGTATCATGCATATTTGAACAAAGAAAGATAACTCTTCACACTTGGGTAATAACATTCAGAAAGAGAAAATTTCTTTAACTAGTATATCTATTTCAAGAATGATTTCAGCTATTAAAATTAAATAGAAAAACTAAAAAAAAAATATAGAAAAGCATTCTGGAGTAATAATCATTATAAAAGCATTCTCATTTTTCATCATAGTGTTAAATTACTGATTTTTGTCATAGGGTTTTAATAACGTTGATCGATGACGTCACAACTGCATCAAAACAAAAATGTGATGACGGTGCTGCTTGTATCCAGATAACTGTGTTTGAGAGGGAAATACTTTATAAATATGTTTGTGATTTATTAGAGAAAACGAGCATTAATCAGGTTTACTGATTTTAAAGCCGTATGTTTTTCTTTACTGAAGACAAGAAGCTGCGTCCTTATATATGTAAGTCAGGATTTCCTCTGATATTCTTGAGAAAAAAAAATCAAAGAATGCAAATATAAGTAATAAACAACGATTATTCAGTGAACATGGCATTATGAATAGCAATAGCTCTGCTGGCATATTTTACATGATGCGCTAGCGCGCATCATGGAATATGCCAGCAGAGCAATTGCTATTCATAACACCATGTTCACTGAATAACGTTGTTTATTTCTTAACTAATCGCCGAAAGGATCGTCGATTTAGTGGACAAGATACAGACACCGATATCATAACGACAACAGAGAAGAAACCACAGACCCATATAAAACCTGCAACATTTGATGGTACGGGATCCTGGTTAGATTATCGTTCCCATTTTGATGCATGCGCCATGTTGAATAAGTGGACGGATCTAGAGAAAGGTTTATATTTAGCAGTTTCCCTAAGAGGACAGGCTCAAGGTGTACTGGGAAATTTGCTTAACACACACAAGCATGACTATGTCTTACTTGTGAATGCCTTAGAGGAGAGATTTGCACCTTCGAATCAAAATGACTTGTATAGGACCCAACTGCGAGAACGCCGACAACGAGCAATTGGAACTTTACCAGAACTGGGACAATCCATAAGAAGACTCACAAGCTTGGCATACCCAACGGCGCCAAGAGATGTACAAGAAACGCTGGCAAAATAACAGTTTATTGATGCTCTCCTAGATGCTGACATGAGATTGAGAATCAAACAAGCAAGGCCATTAAATCTCAATGATGCTATTCGGCATGCTGTCGAATTGGAAGCATTTGTTAAATCTGATCGTAAATTGTTAGAAAAACAAACCCACTTACGACCAATGCAGTCAGAGAAAACTGAGGGAAACAAGAAAGACAGATCCGATCCGATCAGCACAAGTATATTGGTAGAGCTGAAGGATGAAATAAGAAAACTTCGTAAAGAAGTTAATGACATGAAAGCGAAGAATTCCCAGGATATTGTATACAAAAAGAAATCTGGAGCTACCAGCAATAGACGCTGCTATTTGTGTGGATCTCCAAATCATTTCCGATATGACTGTCCACAAGGTTATAGAAAACCCCCACAAAACGCATCATCACAAAAGAAATATTCATACAGTACAAAGAAACATCCTGTACAAAACACATTCAAATGCATCACGTCTTACAAAGCTCAAATTGGTGTAAACCAGAATGACCCCGAGGCTGGAATGTACGTGAAAGCTACCATACAGGGAATTGAAGCGAAATTGCTCGTTGATACGGGAGCAACACTATCAGTATTGTCCAGTAAGGTTTACGAGGCTATACAAAATAAACCAGTTTTGTACAAAACTGATCAAATAGTCTCTTCCGCATGTGGGACCGACTTAACTGTGAAAGGAAAAACTAGCATTTGCATTAATCTGGGTAAGAGTTTTTATAGCCAAGATGTCATCGTAGCAGAATTTTCTAATGATGGATCATTGGACTTGACTTTATGAAGAAATACAATTGTACTATAGACATAGTTAATGGGTATTTGAAGGTAAACGACAAAGTTTACAAAGTTGATTTCTTTGGCAAAATCGGTTGCTTTAGAATAAACTCGAAAGAGATGATTGTTGTTCCTGCCAGAAGTGAGATAGTGACTTATTGTAAGGTCTCAATGCCGTCAAAATCATACGACATGAAAGAAGTTTTAGGCATGATAGAACCATCGGAGAAGTTTCTCAAATCAGGAAAAGCGTTAATAGCAAGATCAGTTGGATATGTAAAAGATGGAGAAATACCAGTCCAAATGATGAATCCATCCCATGAACATCAAACAGTGTATCCAGGAACATTTATTGCAAATATGAGTTCAGTTGACAATGTTTTTGAAAAGAGAGGCTTCAAAGTGATACACGAAAATTGAAAATTTCAAAATCAACAGCAGAATTTGAAGTGCTTGAAGGAGAATTGGTAAAACAGAGAAAATGCTGGCATCAGGAAGTAGACGATATCTTTGATAAACACAAGAGTTTAATTATGTCCATGAGAGAAAACGCGATATAATCTCTTACCGAACAAAATCATGCACCAAAACATATGATCGAGAGGAAGCTTCAAATCATAAAGGAAAACAAAGATATCATAAGGTCCAAATCAGTCTCTAAGGTTGTCAACTACAAAACAGAATTTCAGGAATATAAAGCTTCACCTAAAGAGATTGATGCTGCAGTAACCGTTCCTTCCTAAAAAATGAAGACGGATCGAGGTAAAGAACTCGACATAGAATTTGGAGAGCTAAGTGCTACATAAGCACATAGATTACATTTCAGCGAAACTAAAGAAGCCCCTGTGTCGCCTTCGACAGAAATGCTTGGAAAAGGCAGAGTATTGGCTGATATTCAACCTTTATCGATTTGCGAGTACATGGATGCAATAGCTTGTGTTTGATCTGACGAAGCATGGCTTGGTCGTGGAAACAAATTCATTTTACGTTTGGACATGACTGAATCTGTAAGAGAGTATGTCAAAATTACAAACGATCCAGTTGACATCTCAGTAACTCAACAGGGTGAACTGATATATACTGATACGGACAGTGTGATGATTGTCAGATCTGGTATGACAGAAACTTTGATAAAAACGCCTGAAGGCTGGGAACCATGGGGATTATGCTGCACCAATTCAGGTGATATCCTTGTCAACCTGGTTACGAATGCTGTTGTCCATGATCACAAAATAGTTCGTTATGCGGGGCAGAAAATAGTACAGGACATAGAGAAAGATTCTGATGGAAACCCTATTTTTCAAAGAGGAAACTTTATAATTTGTTAAGCTGAAAACAAAAACAGGGATATTTGTGCCTCAGATGGAAATGCAAAGAAAGTAGTCGTGATGGACAAAGAAGGGGCTGTCAGATTCCGGTACACAGGATATCCAGCTAATAGGAAGAAATATTTCTGTCCAGAACACATAGCTACTGATTCCAAGAGTCAGATCATTGTGCCAGATCTCAATAATGATTGTTTACACGTTCTAGACCAGAATGGACAATTCTTACAATGTGTGGATGGCTGTGGATTAGATACACCCGGCGGTCTAAGTGTGGACAGTGAGGGAAGATGCTGGGTTGGTTTGAATTCTGGGATATTGAAAGTGATTTCATTGAACATGTAAACCTGCAGCACTACCAAGAGATATTTTTCCTATAAGGTATGAATTTTAACAGTAATTACAGTTTTTGCAAAAACCTATGACATCATAGGAGGGTGGAATTACCTTAATGTAATTATCGTATGAAAGAAATTTTAATGCCAGGCAGGGAGATTTATAAGTCGTATTTCTTTAATTTTTTAAACAGAAAAAACACATTTTGAAGGATTGCACATTATTAATTTATATATAAATTGTAAATATGTAAACAGTAAACACAGAAGGCATCATAGCATAGCATTGCCGTAGATTGTACGTCATGATGTATATACAACTTCACCGATACATTTTTTTCTGATTATATTTCTAAACATTATGATTACAGACGAGACTGGAATACAAAACTGTCTGCTGTATTTAAAGAGGACTTCAAACTTCCGGATAAATTTTTGGAGTCCGAATTGACGATCAAGGACCTACTGAGTCAACGCACGGGGTTTAGTCCCGCGGATGTATATACGGGAGTACCGAAAATAGGCCGGGGTGAATTTGTAAAGTAAGATAAAATACAAAAATATATTTTCATATTAATCATGAAAATAATCAAAAGAAAACAAAATGTTTTATTATTTTTTTTACTTTGTAAATATCTATAAAGTCGGAATCAGATATTTAAATTTGTGATTTCAGGAGATTAAGGTATTTACCAAAAAGCGCTTCTTTTCGGGATACATGGATCTTTAATGACCTTCTGTACGCAATAGCTGGTCACGTGGCGGAAGTGTGGACTGGCCAAGAATATGAAAAACTAGTTGACGAGAAACTTCTGCGGGCTCTAGGAATGTTTCAGGCTGTTTGTGGGACCAATATATATCCAAACAGTTCTCAATCGGAGTTCGCACTCCCATATCATTCCGCCGGGGAAGGAGTGCGACCAGGAAATCAGGATATATACCAGCAAGTATTCATTTCCTCTAAATAAAACGATAAATTACAAATAATTGTGAATGGTATCAAATTCCTTCTACGTTTACCTGGACTTACCGATCTCTCTAATGTTCTACCTTTTTCTGTTGTATGTTCATGATTAATATTAAACTATCATCTCTATTTCAAAATAATTTCTACAAACAAATTCAAAGTATTGTGGTCCCCTGCTGTCGATGTCTTTGTGGGTTGAGATGTAATTTTATGGCATATTGTGTCAAATACGAACGTCCTATCATAGGTCATTCAGAAATTATAACTTAAGTTGGTTTTTGAAAATAAGGTAAATCGTGAAGGCCAAGGTGAAGGGGTCAGAAATCGTAAGATTCTCGTGAATATCTTGTCAGAGGTATTGCACATATCAAATATAAATTACTATCCCTTCTCAATCAAAAATCATATGGAAAAATTAACAATTTTTCGAAAAGTAGGTCAAACTTCAAGATCACAGGGTAAAAAAAATCAAAGAACATTAAGAAAGGTCTTGTCTCAGGCAATACATAGGATTCATATGTCAACTCTATCTCTTTTCATTTAAAAATGTTGACCTGTTAAAGTTTCTTTAAAGTAGCTACAGGTCAAACTTCAAGGTCAGGAAGCCAAAAACATAGTTTATATAGAATGTCTAATCACAAGTTTTATACATGTGTAATATGAAAGCTCTATCTCTTCTCATTTTAAAAATTAACTCGGTGTAATTTTAATGTCTTAAAAAGTATGTCAAACTACAAGGTCACGGGGTCAAGAATCACGTGTCTGTTAAACATTTTCAATTAAATACTTTCACAGAATAGGAGATGTTGGACCGGCCGGATGTATTTCTGCGTCACCTCAAGATTTGGCGAAGTGGATTCGATTCATGGCCTCTGGAGGAAAAACAGTGGATGGATATCAATTAATTCACCCAGAAATTTTCAAGGAAATCACCGAACCTCAAATGTTATTAGATGCTTTTTCTAGAAATCGATTTCGTCTTGACGAGGATTTTCCTGTTCAGGCCTCCGGGACCTGGTACGGATACGGGTGGTATGGCGGATCATACAGAGGTACGTGTCTATACATGTTATATATCTATTTGCCAAAGTGCTCAGGTGAGCAATGTACCTGCTGTTCTCTGGGTCCTATTTAGTTTATAAATCACCCACAGAGTTATCGTGTGTAAAGCAACCTCGAACAAAACTTCTAGGGCAATGGTCAAGGTAAATGAAAATTTCTGTTTGAAAGCACACCCGTTTAATTATCGGAAGCATTATAAAGAGTGTATGATTCTTCAATAACGTTTGTTCGGTTCTCTTCAGCTACGTTATTAAGTAGTCGGTTCAAGTCAAATCAGACCTCTGTTTATCAAGGCCATCAATTGCTTAAAATCCGTATTAAGTCTTTTTTTCCTTTGAACTATTTTGCCAAATAAATATATTTCCCATAAGGGGACGACCATTTGATTCTGAAGGGGGGGGGGCCTGGCAGATTTTGGAAATAAATAATCTGTCCCTGAAAATGTTGAAAATGAATAATCCGTCCTCCTCTGCAAAGAAAATAAATAATCTGACCTTGACTTATGATATTTAGATATTGTGAAAATACCTTTTTATTTCTGTGTAATTTAACCTCAGAATCTTCAATTCAGCATTTTTTTTGGCTCGCTTCGCTCGCCATTTTAGAACCAAATAATATTTAAAATCAGATTACCAGACTGGATACTTGTAGTCAGTTGATCAACATGACAATGTGCACTCAGTAGATGTGGTGAATCACTTTAAATACAAGCAAATTCTTAAACACCACAAAAGATAAATTTTCTTGTCAAAGAATTATACTTCCCGATAAATTAATTACAAAGTATACAGTGGCGGATTTAAGGAAGGCATACATGTGTATGACCCCTCCCCTAAAATTTCAAAGTATGATATGAATTATATTAATATTGCCATACTTTAGTACAATACCAATATTTTTGTGCCTAGTTTGTTTTACTCTTAAAATACACATAAACCCAAGAGGTTCAGGGGGCTTCGCCCCCTGGGCCCCCTTCATCCGAAGTATGATATGACTAGTATTAATTATGTCATACTTTGGACATAACTAACCAATTCCTAGATAATTGTGCCTGGTTTTACTCTTAAAATACACAAAAACCCACGAGCTTCAGGGGGCTTTGCCCCCTGGACCCCCTTCATTCAAAGTATGATATGACCAATATTAATAATGTCATACTTTGCTACATAATAACCAATACCACTATAATTGTCCTGGTTTTACTCTTAAAATACCCGAAAACCCAAGAGCTTCAGGGGGCTTCACCCCCTGGACCCCCTTCATTCAAAGTATGACATGACCAATATTAATAATGTCATACTTTGCTACATAATAACCAATACCACTACATGTATAATTGTCCTGGTTTTATTCTTAAAATACCCGAAAACCCAAGAGCTTCTGGGGAATTTCCCTCTCTTGGCCTCCACCAGTGCTTCGCCCAGGACCCACTGGGGGCCTTAAGGCGGCCCCAGACCTCTTGCCTGAACGAAGTTATACACGCCCCCAATCCTGAATCCGCCTATGGTATATAAATGATTAGTCTTTTAGAATCAATCGATCAAGGTACCGTAAGACAAAGAAGAAAATAAATAATCTGTCCTCGATAATCTTGAAAATAAATAATCTGTCCTTGACAGGCATGAAAATAAATAATCCGTATCAAAAAAATTTGCCAGCCCCCCCCCCCCCCCCCCCCCTCAGAATCAAATGGTCGTCCCCTAAGGTTGCTCAGGATAGACGTAAAGGTATAGCTAATAACTAGATCACAATAATCTGCTAATATGAACTTTTTTTATATTTCGAGTGCCTGATTAGTTTCTAGTGTATGAATCAAAGTTCAGTATCAAAAGAATACAATAAAACCTGAATGTCATCAATTTGTATGTAGAATTTCTATTAATTAAGTTTTATGATTTCCTAGGTTATGAAAAGCTGTTTCATCCCGGGACCTGGTACGGCTATTCCGCTGTAGCTGGATTCTTCCCTGATCAGAATGCTGGATTTGTCATATCTGTCAACGGGCCCTGGTACATGGATTATACAAACTCTCTCGCACCGTTAACTTATGTACTCTCAGACATTCTTCTGGGTGAAAAACCGTGGCTAGACAACAGCACCATGTGCAGTTTCCCCTCTCCATGGAAATCCACAGGAACATCTGCTACAAACAACAACACAATGCCCACCCAGGCAAGCCTAATGGATATGAGTCAGTTTACTGGTGACTACGGTCATCGAATCTTTGGAACGTTGAAAATCGGAGAGATAGAATCTCAAAAACTGTCCTTCAAAATGAATACTGCTGGGATTGGAAATCTTACACTTTTGTCTGATAGCGTAGCTAAATTTCGAATGACGTTCAACGAGCTGTTGAATGACGTGGCAGAAAGCACGTGTAGTCTGCAGTTCTACACTAAATCAGAGGGAAAGTATCAGAAGGTCACGACCACCTGCTTCTATTCCACTTTCGAATACCAAAGAGGAGTTGATTTTCTGAATCCCGAGCCTGACACTAATGCAGCAACAAAATTTATTCAATCCTGGCCCCAATTTCTCCTTTGTTTTATAAACGTTTGGTTACCTATTTTATATATTCAATAACAGATGGTACAAACCAATAAAAAAAACAGGATTTATATTTATTTTTGGACCTTTCTTGATTTCTAATGCAAATATTACTTTAAAAATTCTCAAGAATTAAGTTCTTGTAATTCTCTATGTTGTTTAAACTTCTATCCGAAAATTCAAATAAGTCTTTTACAATAGCTTGTTCAATGTAAATCACATTAGTTTTCTCACTATTACTATATGTGCCATTAGTGAATGAAAAGCTAAAATAAATTTATTCATTTCACCTACGGGAATATGACTTAAGTTTTTTTTAATGATTTTTAAATCGTTTGTATCATCATTCCTGAACATGACTAATCTCTACATAATAACAAATTTAACAGCATCTTCACATTTTATTACATTGTTCATCCCAGTTCTTTAAAATACGTATGTATTAATAAATTTTGGCAATCTTGTAAAGAAATTTTTTCATTTTTTTTTTGTTGTTGAACAAATCTTAAAAATTAGTGAGCGTAAATTATTGTGTGACCTCTTAGCACTGAAAAGTAACATAGTTAGGGTTTTATTTATCTAAATAGGTAATAAAATGTTTCTTGTATCAAACTTTTTACGATGTAAGTGCTGATCAATCAAAAGTATCGAGTAGTTTAAAATAATGAAAGAAAAAGTTGGGGTCATTGATGTTAATTTTGAAATATTGGTCTAAACAAGTAATTTTCATGCAAAATACGGCGTTAATTTCATCTTGACTTCTTAAGCATATCTTCATTTCTCTGAAACGTTTGTTGAGGGAAGGTGTAAAAATTGTTCTAAAAATATAAATTGCGACCTTGATTAACTATTCCTAGCAGATCATAACGTAAAATACTCCCCGGGTAAAAGTATGTGAGTCTCAAGATATTAAATTTGATAATTTTCTGCTAAATATCCTTCCGTCACAAGAAATAGTCCCTCATATATCTTGCTACTTTGTGGATTTTGTATTGAGTGTCTGTATTTGTGGTTTTTTGTATTGAATGTTGAATAATTTACATTGTTGAATCTTTAGATTTATGCTGTGAATACGATATAAATCATTTTATCACAGCGCCCCACGCTGTATGATGCGCGCGCAATATACGCGCAGAGCATTGGAACAGTCAATTATCAACTACCCTCAAAGATACACGTCTTACTTTGAGTGCTGGATCTGACCTACATTTTCTAGATAAGTGACCAGGTTAAAGTGTTTGGAGCAGGTTAAGGTTTTTGGAGCAGGTCCATTTCCAAGGAACTATAACCCCCACCCGGACCAAACTTGCATGGATGATGCATCTAGGAATGTACACTACAAGACTTGCTTCGGATGCTGGATCTGACCTACAAAGACCTACATTTTCCAAATGAGTGACCAGGTTAAAGTTTTTGGAGCAGGTCTATCCCCATGGAACTATAACCGCGTAGTTTGGGTCTTAAAGATGTGTCGTTGATCGGGCAAGAGGGAATGTTGGTAGGGGAAATGAGTGGCGTCGTTGGCTGGAAGTAGAAGAGGCGTATTCCAAGGACTCTTCCCGATGACACATATAAAAAGTCCAAAGTAACGAGGAATAAGTATGGTTTCCGAATTTATTATAAAGTCCCAACGATGGAAATGACTAATATGGAGCAACAATTAAAAATAACCAGTTGAATATAGCCATACCCTCTAAACTGTTAAAAGTAGAAATAGTTACAGCATGATGGGGGAACGAGTCAAGCGTGTGGCCGGTAGTACACTCCGCCTCCGAACTGCTAGGTATAATTTGACAATCGTATTTATGGGAAAATGAACAATGAGTTAAAAATGACAGGTGTTGACAATGAGTAAAAGTGATCCAGTGAACAATTAAGGAAACGCTTTGATGACATGGACATAAAGAAAGCCGGTAATTAAATAATTACAAGTTGTTTGGAAAAGTGATTAAAAGGGTCCTTGGGCATAAACACTCTGTCCCTATGGTGTCCGACAAGTGTCACTCAGTAATTAAATAAAGAATTAGAAATTAAACATTAGGCATATTTGCAAAAATGCAAACTTAAATAAAATAAAATTATTTCACACTAACACTAAAATAAAATATAGCATTCAGAGTCCAAAATAAATTATAAGAAAAACAGTCAATTTCACACGGTGATAGAACTATAAGCCCTACCCGGACCAAACTTGCATAGATGATGCATCTAGGGATGGACACTACAAGACTTGCTTCGGATCCTGGATCTGACCTACATTTTCCAGATGAGTGACCAGGTTAAAGTTTTTTGGAGCAGGTCCATTTCTAAGCAACTATAAGCCTTACTTGGACCAAACTTGCATGGATGATGCATCTAGTGATGGACACTACCAGACTTGCTTCGGATGCTGGATCTGACCTACATTTTCTAGATGAGTGACCAGGTTAAATTTTATGGAGCAGGTCCATTCCACAGGAACTATAAGCACTACCCGGACCAAACTTGCATGGATGATGCATCTTGGGATGGACATTACCAGACTTGCTTCGGATGCTGGATCTGACCTACATTTTCATTCCTAAGTAACTATAAGACCTACCGGAACCAAACTTGCTTGGATGATGCATCTAGGGATGAACACTACCAGACTTGCTTCGGATGCTGGATCTGACCTATTTTCCATTCCCAAGTAAGTATAAGCCCTACCTTAACCAAACTTGCATGGATGATGCATCTAGGGATGGACACTATCAGACTTGTTTCGGATGCTGGATCTGACCTCCATTTTAATTCCCCAGTAATTATAAGACCTACCGGAACCAGACTTGCATGTATGATGCATCTAGGGATGGACACTACCAGATTTGCTTCGGATTCTGGATCTGACCTATTTTCCATTCCCAAGTAAGTATAAGCCCTACCTTAACCAAACTTGCATGGATGATGCATCTAGGGATGGACACTATCAGACTTGTTTCGGATGCTGGATCTGACCTACATTTTCATTCCCCAGTAATTATAAGACCTACCGGAACCAGACTTGCATGTATGATGCATCTAGGGATGGACACTATCAGACTTGTTTCGGATGCTGGATATGACCTATATTTTCCATACAAGAGACCAGGTTAACGTTTTGGGAACAGATCAATCCGAATGAGCGTGACTTTCCCGGATATTTGCAGTAATAACAAAGTTATGAATACACCATAATGCATGTTTTTTACGCTACACGTGTAGAAATGTGTATATGCCATGTAAGGGGTTAAACACAATTTGCAAGAATATAAGGATAAATAGTTAATATTCAGAAAAAATGATGTGAGATTTGCATTACTTACACTGATAGCGAGCGCTGCGAGGCGGTGCGAAGCGCTGCTCGCGTAGCGAGCTCTAACGACAACGCCTGGACGAAGAGAAAATTCGGACTACTGCACATTCATTCCATAGAAATTTTTCCGCAGTAATTTTGACCCACAATGCATCGCTTCGTACACAAACGCTAAAGACACGTTCTCGCGAGAATAACGACAAAAGTTAAAAAGAAAAATGAAAAATGAACTTGTCTTCATTTAATGAATTTGTTGCAGAAAAATAGTAAAAAACAAGATGTGTTTGTGACACACTGATGCCCCCGTATGGCAACATAGCGAAGATTAAGCTTTTCTTAAATGCTAATTTAATTAATTGGTACCAAACGTAGGGTATTTTCACTGGAAACCAATTGCGAAATTTGAAATTAAGCTAATGTTAAAGTTTTTTGATAAGTACAAAAATATCCAAGGTCAAGATCAAAAGGTCAATGTAATTAGTATTGAAACGGAAATTGGTTTTGTGATTTAGTTTCGTTTTAACGTTAGACCTACGTTCTTATATAAATTCTTAAACACTAAAAAATATTAATTCTCAGATCATACAAGTAGTATGAAACTGCCTGTGTACGGGAGCTGCACTGAGGTAATACAAGTTGTGTTACTGGAACTCAGGGGACCTCTCTGGTGACGGAGTGGATAAACATTAGTTAGTTTCTTCTCTTGCATACGGTCGTAAGACCTGAATAAGGCAGACAGTTGCAGGGGATGAACAGCTAAGTGTTTCACAGTACACCAAAGCACGTAAGACCTGAATAAGGCAGTCACTTTATTGTAGAGAGAGGTGGCATACCACAATCAGAGGTGGGGGAAGTGCCAAGATGTAGCAGTACTAGTGGAGTGGCAGGACCGAAGTAATTCATTGCGGGAGACACCCGTCGACCACAGTTAGTGGTTGTCCAATCAAAAAGAAACCCATTACATTGATTATATTTTACTTGGTCAACAAAAACCTGAGTTAACAGGTTAACGAACCTAAGTGTAACGCCTCGGTGATACAAGACATATCACCAAACAACAAGCTCGGCCGCGTTGCACGTTACAGTATCAAATGAAAGGTCTTGCCACATAAAATACTTATGTAGAGTAAAAAAGCCCTAGCCCTAACCGTTCAGAAGTTATGGTCAACGTTTAATTTTTTAAAAAGTAGGTCAAACTCCAAGGTCAAGGTCAAAAGGTCAAAGTTATTGTTATCAAATGAAAGATCTTGTCATTAGGATCAAATATGTAAAGTATGAAAGCACTAGCCCTAACTCTTCAAAATTTATGGTCAAGGTTTGCTTTTTTAAAGTAGGTCAATCTCAAAGGACAAGGTCAAAGGGTCAAGTTTCTTGGTATCCAATGAAGGATCTTCTCACAAGGATTACATATATGAAGTATGAAAGCCCTATCCTTTACTGTTCAAAAGTTATGGCCAAGGTTAAATTTTTTAACAAGTACGGAAATCTACAAGGTCAAGGTCAAAGGGTCAAGGTTGTTGTTATCCAGTGAAAGGTCTTTTAACAAACATTACATATATGAAGTATAAATGTCCTGGTGTCTACTGTACAAAAGATATGGCCAAAGTAAAATTTTAAAATTTTCATGTAAAAGTGGGACAAACTCCAAGATCAAGGTCAAAGGGTCTAAGTTATTGTTATCAAATGAAAGATCTTGTCATAAGGATCAAATATGTAAAGTATGAAAGAACTAGCCCTAACTCTTTGAAATTTATGTTCAAGGTCTGCTTTTTTAAAATAGATCAATCTCAAAGGTCAAGGTCAAAGGGTCAAAGTTCTTGGTATCCAATGAGGGGTCTTCTCACATGGATTACATATATGAAGTATGAAAGCCTTGTTCCTTACCGTTCAAAAGTTATGGCCAAGGTTAAAGTTTTTTCACAAGTACGGAATTCTACAGGGTCAAGGTCAAAGGGTCAAGATTGTTGTTATCCAGTAAAAGGTCTTTTAACAAACATTACATATATGAAGTATAAATGTCCTGGTGTCTACTGTTCAAAAGATATGGCCAAAGTAAAAGTTTAAAATTTTCAAGTAAAAGTGGGTCAAAATCCAAGGTCAAGGTCAAAAGGTCAAATTTGGTGGTACCCAAAGAAAGGTCTTGTCACAAGGAATACACATATTAAATATGAAAGTCATAGCTCTACTAAATCAAAAGTTATGGGCAAGGTTAAAGTTTTTGCGGACAAACAGAGAGACAGAGAGACAGACAGACAGACAGACAGACGGACATGACAAAAACTATATGCCCCCAAAACTTCGTTTACGGGGGCATAAAAATGTTTCTTCATTTAAAATCAGCCCTGTTCAGGTTTCGGTTTGATAATTCAACATGCATACGACGTTATATGACGTCAAAGTTTTAGACGCGCCGAATGTCACGTGCGGTTTGACGAGCCTAATCTTAACGTAATCTTTAATTACCTGTATATGTTTTAAATATATTTTTATGCCCCCGTAAACGAAGTTTAGGGAGGATATAGTTTTTGTCGTGTCCGTCTGTCTGTCTTTCTCTCTGTCTGTCTCTCTATCTCTCTGTTTGTCTGTTTGTCCGCAAAAACTTTAACCTTGCCTATAACTTTTGATTTAGTGGAGCTATGACATTTATATATCACATGTGTATTCCTTAGCTTGTGACAAGACCTTTCTTTGGATACCACCAAATTTGACCTTTTGACCTTGACCTTGGAGTTTGACCCACTTTAACACAAAAATTTTGAACTTTTACTTTGGCTATATCTTTTGAACAATAGATACCAAGACATTTATATTTCACATATGTATTTTTGTGGAAAGACCTTTCATTGGATACCAACATCCTTAACCTTTTGACCTTGACCTTGCAGATTTCCGTACCTAAGAAAAAACTTTAACCTTGGCTATAACTTTTGAACAATAAGTACTACGGCTTTCATACTTCACATATATAATTCTGATGATAAGATCTTTCATTGGATACCAAGAAACTTGACCCTTTGACCTTGACCTTGGAGTTTGACCTACTTTAAAATACAACATTGACCATAATTTTTGAAGGGTTACGGCTAGGGTATTCATACTTCACAAATTTAATCCTTGTGGCAAAACCTTTCATTTGAAATCAAGAACTTTGACCCTTTGACCTTGACCTTGGAGTTTGACTTACTTTTTACAAACTTTAACCTTGACCATAACTTTTGAACAGTAGGGGCTAGAGCTTTTATATTTTACATGTGTAATCCTTGTGACAAGACCTTTCATTGGATATCAAGAATCTTGACCCTTTGACCTTGACCTTGGAGTTTGACTTACTTTTTACAAACTTTAACCTTGGTCATAACTTTTGAACGGTAAGGGCCAGCGCTTTCATACATCCCATACGTAATCTTTGAGACAAAGCCTTTCTTTAAACCCAACAACCTTGACCCTTTGACCTTGAAACGGAGCTTGTCCTATACTATAAAATGTTAGCCTTGGTCATAACCCTGAAATAGGTGTACCTAGCGTTTTATGTTTCGCATTTCTTGTGAAAATTTGGTACCAACATATTGGATCTGCATTTGAGAAAGCTTAACCTTCGCTATGTTGCCATAAGGGGGCATCAGTGTTTCACAAACACATCTTGTTTAAACTAAAATAAACAGAAAGAAGTACCGATCTTTTTATATGTTAGTAATTGCCAAATAAAGACAGGCTACTTACAATCAAGGTGATGATACAAAGGTATCAACTATTAAGTCTACATTAGATTCTACAAACTATATGGTTAAGAGAATAACAATTATTGCAAAAATTTAGGTTAAATGCTTTTGATAACCGACATCTTTTATAGTAACGACGATGCTATTATTAGCTACTGAATTTTCTACGGATTTCTCTGTTTGAGCATGATATGATAATGGCGGATATGCCTATTGATCCATGGCACCTGATCCCACCTCTTACGGATATGCCTATTGATCCATGGCACCTGATCCCACCTCTGACGGATATGCCTATTGATCCATGGCACCTGATTTCACCTCTGACGGATATGCCTATTGATCCATGGCACCTGATCCCACCTCTTACGGATATACCTAGTTATCCATGGCACCTGATCCCACCTCGTACGGATATGCCTATTGATCCATGGCACCTGATCCCACCTCTGACGGATATGCCTATTGATCCATGGCACCTGATTTCACCTCTGACGGATATGCCTATTGATCCATGGCACCTGATCCCACCTCTGATCGATCTGCCTATTTATCCATGGCACCTGATCCCACCTCTGACGGATATTCCTATTGATCCGTGACACCTGATCCCACCTCTGACGGATATGCCTATTTATCCATGGCACCAGATCCCACCTCTGACGTCTGTGATTGCTATTTATTTTATTGCACATTAAAACTTACCCCTCCAAACTAAAAGAGGAATCTATATGTCTCGCATGAATTTCTTGCATAATCATCATATTAATGGTCTATACAAGAAGCTATCAATTAGTATTTCATTAAAGGCAGTCTTGGAGAAGAAGCTTCAGGAGTTATTTTCAAAAATTTATTTAGTGGCATTAATTTTTCTTACATAGATATCAAATATCAAAAACCTTTTAGAAAACTTTCAGTTACATCAAACGTATGACTTTTCATCACTGTATATAACATATCTACGCCCCAAAAGATTAATGCCTATGTTATGTCTTTCTTTGCAAAAAGAAAAGTAAAAAAAAAGGTGGGGGGGGGGGGGGGGGGGGGAGGGGGGGGTGGGGTAACCTTCCCTAGAGCCCCCCCCCCCGTTTCCGACGCCTAAATTTAAACAATACTTTAAATTGGCCATAACAAGGTTAAAGTTTTTGTGAAATACAGACAGAGGAATGAGGTTTAATGTTCCCTTGCTTTCGCGAAAGCGGGTGATAATAAAGTTCACGGAAATAAAACAAGAGTCCCGTGGGCCACATTACTCATTTAAGCACATTAGGTGAGTTTTCGAAAGTTTTATTTGAAATGTCTCTTTTTATTGCAGTCGCCCGCGTGACTCTTGGTTAGAGCTTCTTCTTTAGAGTCGCAAAGTAAGGAGTCGATCCTTAGACCGAAGATAGAGACCGAGAAGCGACTCCCTTTATAATGTTTTAAACAAAGGTTTCATTATATTAGGCTATTTACACTGTAGACAAGATCACCATTATTTATTTCTCTAATCGTTGTGAGGAAATAAAACGTTGCTCTTTATTCTCCCATGTAAGACTTTTTGAATCACATAAGACGTTACCAATTTAAGACCATTGCGCGATGCTCAGGGATATTGACCATTGGGGAATCTTTATCGTGCAAACCCCTACAGGTGACACAGAGGTAATAATAAAATACCTGTAACTTTATCTTACAAACCCCTACTGTGACACAGAGGTAATAATAAAATACCTGTAACTTTCACTTTTCACTCCAAGCACTCGGCAAAGAAACCATGCCAAGAAATCTCGTCCACTTTTCCACCCATATTCCCAAAACGCTGGCAAGACAATTTACGGCAGCAGACTTCTGGGGGTGGATCCTAGGTTTTTAGCTTTCTTAGTTAAAGAAAAAAAATAAACTTCTACCCCAGGAAGTAGTCCCCTATGCCCTAAAAGTTCCTGTCCAAAATCTTTATTTATTTACAAAATACGTACTAAAATAAAGGAGGCACTGGTACCAAAATTTGTATTTAAAAAGTTGGACTAAAGAAAATAAGAAAAAGATCAAAAGAATATATTCACTTTAAAATGAAAATTTTACAAAGCCAATCGATTAACGTCTACCCATTCAGTACTCGTCTCCATCTTGGTTCAACCAGGAAATGATGTATTAAAACTTCCGGGAATTTGGTACCCTTTTATCTATATTTCGACACAGTACTTACACAACTACCCGATGTCAATGTGTACTGAGAAAAAATATTTTGAAATTGAATTACGTAATATAGATTGAAAGGCAGCTTATTTTATTGAAGAATTACTTTACTATGATTTAATTATTTCCAATTTTTATTCCCCCCCCCCCAAAAAAAAGACGGGGGAGCAAAGGCTTAAAGCTTCTAAATAATTAGTATTCTACCTATAATTTAAACCCAGTAGATTTTAAGATCCCACCCTCAAAACTGCGGACATTAATTGCTTCCGCACATCTCCCAGGGGAAGAATCACAGATTAATGTTAATTCGGCTTTTATCGAGTTCGCTATATGGTCGGGAAATAGTTTCCTCCCTCGGGGAACCATAAATTTGCTATTTCCCTCGTACCCATTCCATAACTGTATACTATCCTCCACCCGAATCAAACAGTCGTCCTATTATCTATATTTCAATAACATTTATTGCAGTAGACAAAATTCAAAAGAAAATCAACAATCTTAGGACTTACTACAGGAGGGAATTAAACAAAGTTGCTCATTCAAAAAGAAGTGGTTCAGGGACAGAGGAAATTTACGAGAGTAAATGGCCCATGTTTCAGCACCTGGATAGATTTTTAAAACCCCATGTGAAGAAAAGGAAGTCAAAATCTAACATTGTAGGAATATACATTTATTTCTATCCATATATTATTTAGCTAATGCATGAGATCTGTTAACATTTATATTTGTTGCTTAATTGCTTTTGATATGTCATAATTTATATCAATTAATCATAATTCATTTCAAGCCTTCAACTGATATGGATCAAGATGGCAGCTTTCTGGAAGTTACAGCATCAGAAAATAATTCTACACCTCTGAAGAAAAAAAAGGACATTTGTAAAAAGAGTCAGTCGGATCTTTTACTCCAGAAAGCCATAGACTGCTTGAATCAGCCTGACGAAGATCAAGCATCTGATGATGTAATTTTCGGTAAATACGCTGGCCGATCACTAATGTCCATGCCAAATACTATCCAAAAATGTGCTCTAAAAAACAAAATTCAAAATTTAATATGCGAAACGCAGGTTTCTTTATTGCAGCAAAATCAACAGCAATACATGCCTCAAAATTATCAGTTTAATTACAATCAAACCACAGCATCCGAAGACGTAATTAGACACTTTACAAACATTTGATTTTACTCAAGGGCTGTAACGAACTAACGATACACTTTTATGACGATTGCAAACATTAATCCCGATACATTTTTAAAAAGGAAATGTGTTTTAATTATATCTGCATGTTTTGATGTAGCATTATCACTTCTAAAAACAGTAAAGTGTTTGCATAGAATTACTGGTGTATTTATTTTGTTATTTTTTATGCGCCCGGATCGATAGATCCGAGGCGTATATTGTTTTTGTCCTGTCTGTCTGTCTGTTTGTTTGTTTGTTTGTCCCCAAACTTTAACCTTCGCCATAACTTTTGAGCCATGAAAGGTAGAGACTTCATATTTGGTATGCATACTTCACTAATTATGTGCTTTCAAATGACACCAATATTAATGACCTTGTGACCTTGAATGTGACCTATATGCTAAAAATAGCTTTTCTGACTGCAAACTTTAACCTTCGCCATAACTTTTGAACCATGAAAGATAGAGACTTCACATTTAGTATGCATACTACACTAATAAAGTTCTTTCAAATGACACCAAGGTCAATGACCCAGTGACCTTGACTGTGACCTATATGCTAAAAATAGCTTTTTCGTACCTTTCACCATAAATTTTGAACTATAAAAGATAGAGACTTCATATTTGGTGTGCATAATCCATTCATCAAGTTCTTTCAAATGACACCAAGGTCAATGACCTTGTGACCTTGAATGTTACCTACGCTTGTATGCTAAAAATAGCTTTTTCGATTTTTGTTGCCGCCGGGCGCATTGTGTTTCACAAACACATCTTGTTTTACTTATTAATAAATTTATAGAATGTTTTACAGGAACATACTGTAATAGACGTACTTATGCAGCTGTTTGCCATGGTACTTGTCCATTAGTGCAGAAATACTCCTTGAATTCATCACGGATGTCTCCGGCATTCTGACTGCTGGGGTATCCTTGACTAGATAAACTGACCATTCCTGTGCCAATCTCCCGGGGCGTCTCACACTCTGTGGCCGCCACTTGAAAATCGGGCCGCAAAAAATTATGAAGAGCGCAGCAGCACAGTACCAAAATTTCCACTTTTTCTGGCGAAAGCAGAATTGGGGATCTCAGTACTCTAAACCTATTGCTCAAAATCCCAAACGCATTTTCTACGAATCTGCGGGCTCTTGACGACCTATAATTAAATACTCTCTGCTTATCATCAAGACCTGATCTTTGAGGGTAGGGCTTCATTAGGTACTCTTTAAGTGGATATGCCTCATCCCCAACAATAACATAAGGAACGTCCCTCTCTCTTTCAGGAAGAAGTCTTGGGCCGGGCATGTTTAAAAAATTGTCTTCCACGGCACTGCGCAGGGTGCAATCCCTAAATATTCCACCATCACTCACCCTCCCATTGCTGCCAACATCTACGTATATGAATTTATAGTTGGCATTAACCAGAGCCATTAAGACAACACTATGTGTATTTTTGTAATTAAAGTAGAATGAGCCACTTTTGAATGGAGCCTGAAGGACAACGTGTTTTCCATCCAAAGCTCCGAGGCAATTGGGGAAATTCCATCTTTCCATAAACTCCCTAGCAACATTCTCACACTCGGCCTCAGAAGATGGTATACCTATGATCAGTAATTAGCATATGTAACTTGACACAGTGTATACTTTTCCACAATTTTTTTTTTTTATTTTCAAAGGTTTATTGACTAATCAGCATGTCTATGTTTACTTTGAGATGCACATATTTAAGGGCATTGAACAGGGCGGTACAAACTTTTGGAATGATACTGCTTAAGGTATTATGAGCTATTCGGAATGAGTAACCCAAACTTCTGAAACTCTCCCCTGTGTGAGGAAATGGGAATATATATAGGTCAAAAATTTTAAATTGGAATTTTATTTTACATTTTCCTCGTATCTGCATGTAGTATACATGTACATGTATACTTTACTTAATAAAAGGCGTTCCTACCTGTAGCCAAATATCTTAGGGTGACAGCTAGTCTCTCTCCTCTGCGGAAATGGTTGATCTCATAGGGTTTTCTGTTTTTGAAATATCGTTTTTTGTGAGCTCCAGTAGATAGAAAAACTGTCTCTGGTCAACCCTTTAATAGAAAATTTTTGAAGGATTGGCTGTCTTCAACCGACATTTCCCTAAGCAAAATCTGCCATATTCCTAAAAGAAATATATAGGCTATACCGATATATGCTTACAGTCTATTTGTGGTACTTGAAACATTTTTTGCATATGAAATCAGGATTATGAGATCAATTCATGCAGATACACATTTACACATACAGTAAAATTTCCGTCTTGTTCTTGTTTCTGGAGGATTATTTCATGTGATATATATAAAACCCTGCTATTAAGATAATACTTGTATGTAATAGCTTTGATACAAACTTTTTAAAAGAAAATTTCCGAAATTTATTTCTCAAAAAGGACCAGGACCCAACTCTCATAGGTTATGTCCACAGATCATTTTCAAATATTGATCTGTACTAGGATCTAGTATATATATATTTAGACAAGTGCACAGGGGCGTAGCCAGGGTACGTTTGATGTAGAAGCCCGAGTATAGGCTCGGGAATGGAGGCGGTCTTAATAACCCCAGTGGGTCCAGCGAAAATGTCCCGAAAATAAATAAATTTTCGGTGATTTCTATGAGAATATCTGAAACTGACTTTCAATCCTGATCGCATTTTTCTGACATTCTAAATGTTTGTAACGCAGGCTCCATATTCGAGGTCTGTTTTATTTTAGGGTTATGGTTTGTTTCATTCTAAAAGCAAGGTCAGAATTGGGTGTTATTTGTTCTTACAGTCGTTTGGCCAGTTCCGGATTTTGGCCAGTTCCGAATAATTAGTAATTTAAGGACTGATAATTAATAAATTCAACAGTGTAAAAATAAATTGATTTCTATGGTAAGAAAGCTTATTCATGAGTGTTTGAATTATGTGAAGTTTTGATTTTTTGCCCTCAGTTTGGTTTCGTTATCGTACTTGAAACAGTCGACACACTTTTACGATGCAACAAATCTGAATCACCACGACGCGTAAGTCTGCAGAAAAACCTCTGTAGATGCATAAATTTTTCACATAAAACAACGTTCTAGGTATCAAAAGTAAGTTTGATATGTACTCTAACATATACTAAAACATGTCAAAAATAAATATTTAGAACACTGGAAGATATCGAAATATTTTCGTGCTCTTATTTTACCAGTTCCGAATACCCATTTTAAACACTATTATAAATTCACTCTTCGATCTTTTCTTCATTGTAAACATGACTTATTCTACCCCGCTTGAAAAACAGGAAGAAGCGGTATATAGTAATGGGATGTTTGTCCATCCGTCCGTACGTCCGTCCGTCTGATATGCTCTGGGGTATCTATTTCTTATCCGCAACCCCTCTTCTACCACTGAATGAAGTTTAATGAGGCTTCACAGAATTTAATGAGTCTTTCACAGAATCTTTGTTTAACAGTGCCAAAGTGCACCTTTTTTATTTTTGGATCTGGTACATAATTTGGGCT
>PRKT01000393.1:273131-288159 GCA_003671525.1 Saccostrea glomerata
CCCCCCCCCCCCCCCACCCACCCACCAAAGAAAAATTAAAATGAAAAAGTATGTAGCATTATAAAGAATTTTTTAATTAACTAGTTCATTTTTAATATTGGGAGAAGTGATATAGTATCGTTTATGAAAGGGGACAGTTAGAGAAAAACAAAATTCAACTTAAACATATGTTAAATACCTGAAAAAAAAAATCAATGAAAAGCCTCAAAATAAGATACATTTTTCAGATATAGTTTCAAGCTTGATCTTATATCACTGGCGGTTTTAGTGAGTTACCACCCCCTTCCCCTCCTCTTTTGTCCAAATTATGCATGAGATTATTTATTGTGTGGCTGTGAGCCTCTACCCCGACCTCAAACTGCCCCCAATTTTTTTTCTAAATTTCTGGATCCGCCACTGTACACACTGACTTTGTAAACATAAAAAAATGGATATTATATAAGAACTGGAAAAATTATATGTATGAAGGTGCGAGAAGAAACAAGAGTTGTATAACGTGTCTCTGAATAAACCTTGTGTACGAGTTAAATTTCAATTTGAGTCAATTTCTGTTGAGTGCTACTGTACGAATCAGTTTATGTACGAGTTGTCAATTTCAAGCGCATTTTTTGAACTACAAATTGCATCGCAGCATCGCATCACAGTCAAGTTTTCTTTGTTTAACTTTAGACCATCAAGTGCCAAACACGTGTAAATTTATACTAAATAAGTTTCTCGAAGGTAAGGATAGTCTAGTTTTCTTTGGATGACAATATCGTCGTGATCGTGTATCCTAAATTCGTCCCTTCCCTCACTCCCTCAGCGTTTTCAATAAGATTTTCGGTAACTGGAAATTCCAGAAGCCCCCCGTTTTTTGGAGAATACCCATACAGAAGGGTAGAAGCCCCAATAAAGTGGTAGAAGCCCCATAAAATTGAATTAAATGGGGTACATAAAACCCTAAGGTGATGTTCAAATGAATGTAATTGATAACCGTAAATTTTTATAGCAAATTTTTACCTCAGAGTCGACATTTCTTCTTGTCTTCATATACCGTACACCACGCCCGATCTAAAATCGCGATCGCTGAAGTCGTTTTGAGTAATCCGTGAAAATCATTACCGTACTCTTGATCAACAGTGAAAAATATAATATATGATTTTTATTTTCAAAAAAAAATATATATATATGAAAGGAAAGTTAAGAATATAAATGAAGCATTAAATATTTACATATTTCCTAAATGAAATAAAATATTAATTATGAACATATTTCATGGCCTACTTGAATACTTTTATCCACACTGGTTTGTACCTACCAAAAAGAATTTTATATTAAAATTTTAAAATCATTATTGAAAATATGAAAATATTTGTTTAGCTGATGTGTACTGTTACATAAAAACATTGAGATTTAACCTGTTGATAGACATTACAGTGAAAATACTTTAAATGAATTTAACTAGGCAATTAATCAATTAATAAAGTTCCTTTTTTTAAATTCCAATCATTTATAATATAAAATTAAGTTAAATTAATTAATGAATCAAGTTGTTAATTTATTTAATTTTTAAGGTATTTGTTTTGGTTTGTTTTCCTTCCATGTTTATTTAAATTTGAAATTCAGTATTCATGCATTCATTATTATTTTCCAGTTACTTGTTGTAATTTTTTTGTTTTTGGTTTTGTTTTATTTGGGGGAGACGTGAAGATGGGATTAGTTTGAACAGAGAGGCAATGGAAATTTTTAGTCAACAGATTCAACTGGCAATGAAATGTAAAATTACATAAAATACCTATGCTTGGAGATGTAAACAACTGATGTAAAATATTTTTAAAATCTGATTTTTTTCTAAGAAAAGAACATAAAAAGGTTACTTTGAAAAAAAAAATCTATATATTTGAAAATTGATAATTATATTCTTTTAATTTACTATTTCTTTCCAAGTTTCATTATTTTCATATTTTGACATTGATTTATTATTTTTTCTCTTTTAACATAGAAGTAATTATCATTTTCATTTTAAAATTTAATTATTATTGTTGCTTTGAACCTTTGAATTTCATATTTTTGTCTAAAATCTCAAAAATAAATTCAGTATTTTCATATTTTGAAATTTATTTTTTTTTTTTGTTCTCTTCGAAACATATAAGTAATTATTGATTAATTATCATTACTATTTTTTATTACTATTGTTGTTGAATAAATTCAGAATTTCTCTAAAATCTCAAAAATAAAAATAAAAATCTTTAAATTATCTTAATGGCTAACGTCCTTAATTTTGTTAAAAATATTTATAACATTATTTGATATATATTTTGCATAACAAACATATTAAAATTAAAATGAATTAATTGTTTTTAACTTAATCTATACGATGATAAACAACAGTTCGCTTCGAAATTAGATCGGGCGTGGTGTACGGTAAACCAGTAATGGCGCCCGATTTCTGTCGACTATGAGGTAAAATTGGCTATAAAAATTTACGGTTATCAGTATCATTCATTTAACCATCACCTTAGGGTTTTATATACCCCATTTCATTCAATTTTATGGGGCTTCTACCACTTTATTGGGGCTTCTACCCTTCTGTATGGGTATTCTCCAAAAAACGGGGGGGTTCTGGAATTTCCAGTCACCCTAAGATTTTCAATAGAAGGAAAAATAGATGAAATAGCAGGAAACCAGTCTTGGCGAAGGGTCTGGGCATAGGCGCTTGGGTCAAGGATGCTGTATTTTTTCTATATAATGTATTGTCGAGGAAATTCGAACTATACTCGTAACATTTTTTTTCAGTGTGTAGTGTTAGTTTTTTGTAAACCTATCTGCTTCATATACACTACAATGTCACGGAAATTCGATTTTATGCACGCTTTAAAAATGACATATCCCACTGTATACTAATAAGTTTCTTTTTAGTATACAGTGAGTGGGATATGTCATTTTTAAAGCGTGCATAAAATCGAATTTCCGTGACATTGTAGTGTATATGAAGCAGATAGGTTTACAAAAAACTAACACTACACACTGAAAAAAAATGTTACGAGTATAGTTCGAATTTCCTCGACAATACATTATATAGAAAAAATACAGCATCCTTGACCCAAGCGCCTATGGTCCAGGGCAGAGCCTGTTTGTCTTTGCGTCTGTCAGTTTCATATATACATGTACTGATATAGCCTAACATTTTTTTGTCGCAGTTTTCTCAGCAACTACTCATCGCAGATGCTTGAAATTTTAGCACAGTCTTCCCTAAGGCATGCCATATGGTGGGATACATTTTTTGTTCAAATCCGATATCAACTTCTTGTTTGTCTGTGCATCTGTCGGTTGATATGAATCTGATGTCAACTTCAAATTTTTTTGTTCATCTGCCTGTAGGGTGAGTTAATCATGCACAGGCTTTCATTACATAAATTACCTTGATCAAGGTATTTTAAATACCTTGATAAAGCTATATACAGACCTGTTTACTCTTACGATTTCGCCGTATTTAATACGGATTTTTTGTACAAAATACGTCTCACGTTTTAATGTTATGAAAATACGGAAAGACATTTCTTTGAATTTTCCCAGTTAGTTTTCGTTATGTTATGTTCATTTTAGTAATTAGATTGATTGATTGACTGTGCGTTGTTTAGCGTCCCTCTCGAGAGACTTTCACTCATATGAAGACGCCACCATTTTATTTTTGATGGAGAACTGCAAATTTTGTCCTCTACTCTGGCCATTGAGCGGGGAGGGATCTTTTTCGTGCCAGCACCTACTGCGACACTGGAACTCGGTTTATACGGTCTCCATGTCCCACAGTGGGATCCGAACCTTCGATGTAAGGATCAAGTCCTTACTTCGCAACTCTAGAGCAGACGCTCTAACCACTATGCAGGGCCGGCTACTTAGTAATCAGAAAAACAGTCTTTCTCCATAAATGTATAAAAATATGAAAAAATAAATGAAAAAATGATATCTCACTGGGAAGTGCTAAATCTTACGGATAGATTTCATTAAAAATACTGAGAAACAACGTTATGGGTAAACAGGTCTGTATATAGCTTTATCAAGCTATGCTATATAGCTTTATCAAGCTATATACCTTTATCGGGGTATTGTGCTGGACCTGATCAGAGCGGGGGTATAGATGGTTTTCCTTTGACATATTTTGCCTCAAAGTTATTCCCCTTAGGCCTTAGCCGCCATCTTGTAGGGCAAGCCTGAAGGCACTGAATTTTCCTCTTCAACCAACCAATTTTAAACATGCATGCCAGAAATATATGGGGGGAAGTATTTACAATCTCAAGATTATGAATTAAAAGAGGCTTTAACAAACGTATTTTCAAAAGAAAAATTATATAGTGTTAACTTTACCTCAGAATCACTTCAACAAATTGAACTTAGTTGAATAATGAAGGGATCTGGGAATGTTGCCTTACACATGGTGGCCATGGGGAATAACTCTTGCTTAAATTACCTCAATGGAAAACCATCTATTACCATGATTACTAGTGAGCATTGGCTCACAGATTTATTGTTTGCATACATGACATTGTTGACAATGTAACTGAAACTAAGTACGTTCCTGTTTTTTTTTTTTTTCATTAAAGAAAACAGAGTCAGTAATAGCGGTTAGCAATTTAATGTTCTTAAATTGATAAAAATATTTTTTTTAAAAATGCTTAGAAGAACTTATGTACAATTTTTATATAAATGATTTTTCGACCCTTTTTTCTTCACAAATCACCGGAATACATAGACCAATCACCTGCGGCCGGTTTATATCTGAAGGACAAAAATAGGGTATGGGTGATATTTTTAAGTGTAAAAGTTTGATTTTGTAGAAGAGCTCTATAAATCTTGTGAAGAGTGATAGGGAAAAATAATTTTTAACATTTAATCAGCTTTTCCATTTTATAACTAGCACTGAAGTTTGTTTAACAATTTGCACGTGCTCATCGTTACTGTGACGTCAAATGTCGCAAGATATATTTCACCAGGATTTCTTTCTTATCTGTCCTTATATATTCCACAATAATCTTGCATTGTGTTCAATAGTACCTGTAGGTGTCATAACAGTATTTCACTTGGGTTCATGTCAAATCTTGGCTGATGCATAGAAATCCAGAATCTTCCATTCCAATTCAGTTATTTTAACACGAGACTGGAACTGAATTTTTTTATGAGATAAAAAACAATATGTAAACTTCCTGTATTGACTAGATTCATTATAATTTAGGGTGTGCTGATTTTTAGCTCTACTGGTCAGAGACCAGAAGAGCTTATGCGATAGTAATGCGTCCGGCGTCCGTCTGTCTGTCCGTCCGTCTGTCTGTAAACAATTTTTCAAAATGCTACTACTCCTACAGTTTTGGTCTGATTTCAATATAACTTGGCACATAAGTAGAATGCACTAAGATACATAATTCTGTGTATCGGTTTTTGATTTCGATGAACGGTGTTGCCATGGTTACTAAAAATAGAAATTTCTGTGAAATTCTTTCAAAATGCTAATCCTCCTACAGTTTTGGTCTGATTTCAATATAACTTGGCACACAATTAGAATACACTAAGATACATAATTCTGTGTATCGGTTTTTGATTTCGATGAACGGTGTTGCCGTGGTTACTAAAAATAGAAATTGCTGTGAAATTCTTTCAAAATGCTACTCCTCCTACAGTTTTGGTCTGATTTCAGTATAACTTGGCACACAAGTAGAATACACTAAGATACATAATTCTGTGTATCGGTTTTTGATTTCGATGAACGGTGTTGCCATGGTTACTAAAAATAGAAATTTCTGTGAAATTCTTTCAAAATGCTACTCCTCCTACAGTTTTGGTCTGATTTCAATATAACTTGGCACACAAGTAGACTACACTAAGAACATAAAGAGACTTTATCAACGATCATTATTCTATTTATTGCTGTTGTAAAGTTTCAAATCCCAGCTGCTTAAGTACTTTTCGCTTCCTTTGCTATAAGTTCAAACCAGTAGAGCTTCAGTCTCGACAGAGACTTCTGGTTCTTTTTACTGTATTTGAGTGGGGAGTGATTAGGTCCTGGACTTAATTTTCAAACACCTGCTCAACTTCGACCGAAACAAACTTGTATGCCTTACTGGATGGCTATGCATTTTTTGGTACTAAAATCTTCATAGCAAATTGTTTTAAAGAGGAAATGGAAACTTCTCAAAAGTTTGTTTTCAATTAATTCCACCTTCTCAAAGTTGCACATTTTTAGTAAGAATATATATCATGTATATAGCAGAATTTAATACTGTTGTGCAACCTGCACATTGCCCCCATCCAACAGATGTTTTCTACCTCCACCCTCCACCGCTAAAGAGTTCTTCTTAATTCAGTAATCACTATATCAAGTACATGTGTCTGATTGGTTGAAAAAAAAATGTAAGCAAATCTATGGTTGGTCATGAGGGAAAACACTAATAAACCTCTTGGAATATCATTTTGAGGTGAACTCAATTTTAAACAAGGATCATTGGTTAAATAAGATTGCCATGGTGATGATGTGAAGAAAGAGATAATTGAACCTTTACTATGACTTTTATTTAGGTATTGTAGATAAAATTACACCGATTGACCAGGTCAATAAAAAATCTGCAAAATTGAAAAAATAAAAAATATAAAATAAAAGCCGCCCGCCCGCCTCGATTTTTTGAGTTGGCTCGCGTAGCGAGCTACTCCCTGTCGACATAGCCGTTTCAGAGCTGTAAAATTTTTCACGCATTCATTAACTTAAGGTGATCCATATGCCAAATATAATAGTTCTAGCAAAAAATGCTTTGGTTTGAGTGATTGTATAAACTTAAGAGGTAAAAACTGTATAAAATTTCATACTGTAACATTATTTATGCCTTCATGCTTTTAAAGACATTTTTGATTAAATACCTGTACAATGTACAATTAGTGCGTATGAATATATGTTCAAGCATGTTAGGCAGATCTAATCTTCCCATCTGAGGTTTATTTATAATTGACCTAGAATACTCTCTAACACAAATACCTGCTGCTCTCATTAGCTGCTGCTAGTTGTTGTTGAAAATCTATTTTTAGAATCCAGATTTGCTGTGGGAATCTTGAACCTAATTATTCCATAACACTGACCACTTCAGCTAATGTGCTGAAATTCATTATAGAATCCAGTCAAAATAATACGGAAGCCCATTAGTGCCAACCTGTATATATAAAGGAAAAGCAATACACTTTATATATGAACCTAACATGGATCATACATATAATATTCAATCTCTTAAGTTGCATAATAAACTGAATATATTAAGGTTTGGTGTTTGTTTGTAATTTTTTTCAAGTAAGTTAATTGTTGCTATGTTTTAGCCTTCAGGTTGCTATGCACCGCAAAGGATTACTGGGAGTTTGGAATTTTTTCACGCGGTCAGATAAAAATTTCTTGGAACAATGTGCAGATTTTAACCCCTCCGTTCTTACACGTTAGTCTATTGAGCTCGCTACGCGAGCGGCGCTTCGCGCCGCCTCGCTGCGCTCGCTATTATGGCCTTCTGAACCAAGATGTTTGTACTTTATTTCTGTTTGTGTAAACGTCTTGATGATACAGACTAAAGGACTAAAAATTTCAAATTCTAAAGCCTGGATAATTTGGAAATTAAAAAAAAATTACAGTACAAGTATCGTGACACTAAATTAGAAGAATCGATCTGTAGATCATCAAAGTGCATACTGTGATTCATCAGTGAATCATCCCCCTACTACATGTAGCTGTGTATGAAAAATTATCCTGCTTTAATTTTCTATACTGTAATACCTTATTTTCACAAAGATTTTAAATAAGATAATTACCACAATGAAAAAAAGAAAGATTTATATCTGTAATCATGACATTTAAGAAATAAACACTTATCTGTATCCTTTGGAAATTAGACAGAGAGTATTCTCAAGTAGTATTAAAATTCAAGCCCTCCCCTCCCCTCCCCACCCCCCCCCCCTTCAGTAAAGTTTTCAGTTATGATCTGATTTTGCTTTTTCCTAGCCGATTTGCTTACTAGGTGAGTTATATAATCATATAACATATATCATATAAACATCAAATATTATAAGAAATGGAAAAATCACAGAATCTTTTAATCAAGGTTGACATGATTTTCTTCCACTCTAAACTATTTAAGATAGTTAAACAATATTTGATGGGTGTATCATGCTTGAAGGGCACTTAATTCATACTAATTTGGTAGGAGAGATTGTAGAGGTAAGTGTTCTGATCAAGTATTCCAACAGAATTGTTATTGTGTTTTGTAGATTAAATATGTCCTTTAACTTATCGGAGCCCCTTGAGGCTGAGAGATCTCGGAAAAGAACAGCAAGTGATCTTGAAGAGGAAAAAGGTGCTAGCTTGGTAAGAATAATATATACATGATATATGTTCGTTGAAATTTCACCTAAGACAAATGCTTAAGGTCGAGATCTTGTATATGAAATGTGCCTACAGGTTTATTAGGTCACCTGAGTAAACTCAGGTAATCTATTGCTATCCGTTTTCGTCCGTCCTTGTGCGTCGTTCGTCGTGCGTTAACATTTGAACATTTTCAGCTTCTTCTCTGCAACCACTGAACCAATTTCAACCAAATTTGGCACAAAGCATCTATGGGTGAAAGGGAACAAAAATTATGAATTTCATGGTCCCTGCCCCCCTGGGGCCTGGGGGTGGGGCAAAAACCACTTAAATTAGCAATCTTTAAAAAACTTCTTCCTCACTCCTGGACATCAAGCAGTCTAACTTTTGGTACGATTGTAATGAGCATTGAGTCCTCTACCAAAATTGTGAAATTCATGGCCCCAGGGTCAGGGGTTCCAGTGTTGGGCAGTCTTCATGAAAACTTTTCAAACTAACTGGCCAGTCGGACCAGTGAACTTTCAAAATTTACTAGCCCACCAAAATTTTTACTGGCCCTTTCGTAAAAAAATTAATGACTTATTTGCGAGTGCCTAGTTATGTTGAATAAGGCTGCCTCTTCCAAAATTGTGAATTTCATGGCCCCTGGATTGTGGGTTTAGGTGTTAGGGTGGGGCTCTATTGATTATATAGTGAAAATGCATAAATTCTTTTGATTTAAAAAAAACACCAATTCATCATATCTCTAGATATTTAGATGATTCATCTAAGGGTGCCCACTACCAGGCTTGCTTAGGATTCTGGATCTGACCTACATTTTCTGGTTGAGTGAACAAGTCAAAGTTTTTGGTGTAAGTCTCATTTCCAAGTAACTATAAGCCTTATACATGATTGGTACATCTAAGGATGCACAATTATTATAATGGACTTGCTGCGGATGCTGGATCTGACATACATTTTTCGGATAAAGGACCAGTTAAAAGTTTTGGGTGCATTTCCATGATTTCTATTACTAAGAAACCATAAGGTCTATCTGATCCAAATTTACATGGATGATGCAACAATGGACTCTCAAACTTGCTTCAGATGCTGGATTTGAATTACATTTTGTGGATGAGAGACTAGTTTGAAGTTTTGGATAAATCTATTCCTGAGTAACTACAAGCCCTATCAGATCAAAGTTGCAGTAATGTTACATCATGGGATGTACACTACTAGATAATTTGTTTAATGGGGGACTTTGATTTACTTAAACACAAAATTCACTGAGGTGAGCTCTGTAATCTCTTCTTACCTATGTTTGTACTCTATGGATCCCAGAAATTTTGTATAATGCACAGGGGATCATTAAGGTACATTGATACTCTGATAAGAGAGATAACTCTTAATGACACAAATGTCTATTATTCCTTTATAAATTTTTCAAGTGTAAGTGCCCTTTTTTGTCAAAAAAAAAAAAAAAAAAAAAAAAAAAATAGCAAGCCATGCTATAATTGTTTGTATTTTATTCAGCATATACATTTGGAAAAAATCATAAAAGTTAAAGACAAATTTCATATGAGTGAGCAGAGGGTTTATGAACCTTAAGGCCCTAGGGCCTCTTGTATTTATAGCAATATCACATGCACATTAAAACTTCTCCTTTTGATAACATTTAGAGCAATAAATCAAAACTTACTATATTTTACCTTTGATATCTGGTAATAGTGTGACTATAATTTATATTGAAGCATATATACTGAACTTCTGAGGTGATCAAGTGTTAATTGTTGCAGTCGGCCTGTTGTTTGAAAATTTGCATTTTTTTTTTTTTAAGGAAGATGAAACACCAAGCTCTAGTAAGGAAACCAGCTTGCCGCCTAGGAAAAAACATGCACCATCAAGTTTGTCGGAGTTTAGTACATGGAGTGAGTGTGATGATGAAGCAGATTCAAGCTGTTCAAAGAGTCAACTTGCAAGTTCAAAGGAAGGAAACTTCTCAGCAAGTCATTGGACCTATAAAGATCTTATGGACCTAGATATCTATTATGAGGATATGCCAGATCCCTTGGAAAAATTTATTAAAGATGTAAAGGATGCTTTTAGGAACGAAAAAGGTTTTTGTCCTGATCCTAGCAAAATTATCAGCTTTCTCAAAAAACAACTTGCAAAAAGTTTAACATTTACGCATGAAATGAGAAAAATTGAAAAAATGGTGAAAAGCCAGCATAAAGAGACACAGATAGAAATAGTAAAAAAAGAGATTAAGGAAAACATGGAAATGACATGGAAAAAATGTGATGTCCCATTTGATTTCAAGTAAGTTATTTCATAGTTAGTTTTTCTAATCAAGGTTCCGCAAAGAATATATACTGTAAACCAACTTTAATTCGCGATTTACCAGGGGTACACTAGTTGGCAAGATCAATTTTCGCGATCAGGCCTTTTTCGATCTGTTGTAAATATACAGAGACTTTAAGTACCGGTTTGCGGTGAGAAATATTCGCGATGACGAGGCTGTCGCGAACTTCGCGAAAATTTCTCACACATGAATAAAAGTTGGTTTACAGTGGTAGAGGCTTCTATCTCTACCCCAGTAACTTCAAACTTTGAAAATGTCATGAAATTCGCACAATTAAATTTGATTTAAATTAAATGAAAAATTTCAAAATGCAAAATTTGCATTTGCATTTGCTATGCTGAATTTTATACCAAGCCAACTGTTAAAATGATTCAAATGTCATTTTTAGCTCACCTCGACCACAGGAGTCTGAAGTTTTTATCGTCAAAAAAAAAATTAAAAAATTAAAAAAAAACCAAGAAAAAAAATTTCCTACCCTTAACTAAAAAAATCACCAGGATGGCAACGTGTTTTGAGGGGACCCATCTAAAGAAATAGATCTGGGCTTGGTCAGAAAAATCTCGCGACTAATTCAGTATCCGGAGTTTTTGTGCTATTTATTCAAGTTAAGAAATCCAATCTGCTTGACGACTATGTGCCGTTCATGGCCCTTTTTCCAGTTTGACAGCTCATCTTGGACTTCATGCCACTAAACCGGAATTGAACTCCGAAGTGAATATGTGACGTAATTGAAGAAAAGAAACAAAAAAAATTGCATGTAAAACTTATGCGCAATATTATGTTATCATATGTGATCAATAAAGAAAAAATTTTTTTTCAAACAAAATAATGCCTTATCAGGTCGCTAAGTCTAACTGTTCGGCTCTTTGTCGAGTTGGTTTTTCAGTGATTTAAATTTGGCGCCTTGTAAAAACTAAATTATCTGTCCCTGGTACACATCGTCATACAAGTAAGAAAAAGAACTAATAACTTTTTAAAGTTCTATTAAATATATTTAAAATAACTGAATCAAATTACATTGAACAATTATTTATTTTATTTCATTTGAACAAGTTTTTATAAACGTCAAATATACACTGCGAGATTCTCTTCCGGTTTAGTGGCATGGAGTCCAGGATGAGCTGTCAAAGTGGAAAAAGGGCTAGGAACAGCCCGTAGTCGTCAAGCAGATTGGATTTTTCACCTTGAATAAATAACACAAACGCTCCGGATACCGAATTAGTCGCGAGATTTTTCTGGCCAAGCCCAGATCTATTTGTTTAGATGGGTCCCCCCAAAACACGTTGCCATCCTGGTGTTTTTTTAGTTAAGGGTAGGAAAATTTTTTTCCGTAATTTTTTTTTTTTTTTTTTTTTTTTTTGTTGACGATAAAAACTTCAGACTCCTGTGCCTCGACGAAGTCGAGATGAGCTTATGCTATACTGTCAGCATTAGCGGTGGGATCCCATTTTTAGTTTTATGAGCAGGTCCATTCCCAAGTAACTATAAGCCCTATCTGGACCAAACTTGCATGGATGATGCATCTAGGGATGGACACTACCAGACCTGCTTCGGATGTTGGGTCTGACCTACATTTTCCAGATGAGTGAGCGGGTTAAAGTTTTTGGAGGAGATCCATTTCCAAGTAACTATAAGCCCTACCTGGACCAAACTTGCATGGATGATGCATCTAGGGTTGGACATTACCGAACTTGCTTCAGATGCTGGATCTGACCTACATTTTCCAGATGAGTGAGCAGGTTAAAGTTTTTTTTTTGGAGCAGATCCATTCCCAAGTAAATATAAGCCCTACCCTGACCAAACTTGCATGGATGATGCAACTATGGATGGACAATTCCAGACTTGCTTTGAATGTAGGAAATGAAAGACATTTTCTCAATATCTGGGCATATTAAAGTTTTTGGAAAAGTTCAATTGCCAATGAACTATAAGACCTACTTAAACTGCATGAATATTGTTGTCAGGATGCACACTAAGTATAAAGAAAATATGTGAGATTTGCACTACTTATACTGATATACATAAGTCAAGGTGACCTTTGTAATCTTTGATTACCTTTGTTTGTGTTTAGTCACATGTAAAAGTATAGACAGGGAAACCCACGCTAAAGTGACATCACAATGAGTATACAGAGAGGTTAAGCAAAGAATTTCACTGTGGCAAACCTATTCTTTTAAGAAGTGATTAATCTTTAAATCTTATACCTTAGCTCATCAGTTTTGTATAATTCAAGAAAAGCTGTGAAGAAACAAATGTAAATGATTCTACATTAGAGAGGTTGAGATTTCAAATGGGTACGTGTACGGGTACGTCTAGTAGGGGAATAACCTAAATTCTGTGTGTATTACGTCATCGATTTTAGTGACGTCAAGATTGCTACACGTTCATAAAGCTTGTAGAATGGAATCTACACGTAAGTGAAAACGTGTAGTTTACTAATTAAAATTAGCCAATTTAAGTGTGAAAATGTGATTGTTATACATTATATAGGATGTTTACTTTCACGAACACTTATTTTCATCAAGTTTTGTTTACTAACTGACGACAAAAAATCTTCTAAGTAGTTGAAACAGAGACACCGATTGCAATGTACACGTACATGTTACACGTCATAAAAATCTCAACAGACAAATTAAAAAGAAACGTGTACATCAAAATACATACAAGTACACATACACGTACAAGTTTAAGATCTCAACCTCTCTATTTTCACACAAATTAACCAGCATTTCTGTCATTTGGGTGCTATAAAGATGTTTATATATTTTTTTCTTATTGAAGAAAAACCCTGTAACTTTCTGCTAGAAATAAATAACTCTAAATCTAAAGTACAATCTTGTTATTTTGTCTGACTGAAAACTTTATATCTTTAGTTCTCCATCAGCATACGTCAGTATCGAGATCATGTGAGATTGCAAAGCAACTCCCAGAATTCAATGTGAAGTTTGACCCAGATTCGATCAGACGTGGAATTTTACGCTCTGTATTTTATTTGGATTTAACCTTTAATCACTACTTTGAAATTTTGCAAATATTTCACCATGGAAGAACTTTCTTAACACACCTTTGGTTATCAAATTTAGTTATTACTTTCCCTTATCTAAAGATAAATTTTGTTGAGATGAGCTACATAATCTTAGATTACTGATGTTTTGTTGAAATGAGCTACATAATCTTTGATTGCTGATGTTTTGTTGAGATGAGCTACATAATCTTAGATTACTGATGTTTTGTTGAGATGAGCTACATAATAATAGATTACCGATGTTTTGTTGAGATGAGCTACTTAATCTTAGATTACTGATGTTTTGTTGAGATGAGCTACTTAATCTTATATTACTGTAATGTACAATCCTGGCCTTACAAGCTAGAAAAAAGTAATATTTCTGTACTCTTCAAATTCCATAGATCCTTGGAACCTGCTACGGAGGAATTTGTAAAGGAGTCTGTTACGTTGTTGAATGTGGCAGTAAGGGACTTTGCAGAGGAAACTCTTGAACTGTTGGGAATGGGAATATTTCAAAAACCAATGTATGCTTCACAGGAAAAGGAGAGAGGGAAAAATAGAGGTGGAAGAGCTAGAGGCAGACAAGGAGGGTCTCGTGGTGGACGTGACAATGCAGAGTGTAGGCACACCACTGATAATATTTGTCAGCACTATTGTAGATCATTTGGAAACATATTCTCTTTGAAAGAAGGGTTAGTATAGGTTAGGTTCATGATGCGAAAAAAATTATACAACCCAATCCATTTCTATTGACATTTGAAAAAATTTACTTATCTAAAGTTAAAGTAAATCTGTAGTCGTGATTTCTCAATATCTTTGCAATGAAATATCATCTTAATTGAAAATGTTTACTTTGAGTTATCACTTATAATAACTAGATGCTGTCATGAGACAGTAATACCCGCACTATGGTGTTTGCCTCTAAATACACACTCCTTCATATTGGACTTTCCAAGGAAGAAGTCAGAATAATTCTATAATTATCACCGTACATGTATTCGTCAAATTGAACTTAAAATTTTCAGGTGACCATATGATCTATGAGCCTCTTATATGTATTTTGAATACTTAATTCATTACCAGTCTGAAATAACAGAATTTAATTAATGATTGAAGTAAATTACTAATTAGATTCAGATAAATATTTTGCCCATAATTTGGAACTTTTTAAATCTACTTTCTCAACGACATATTATTTTAGTACAAAGCGTTTTTGATGAATTTATCAAAATGTGCAAACTGATTTTAGTACTTGGTCGGGAAAAAACCCCATTGAAAATACAACCCGATTAATTTGTCAATGCCTATCTCTCTCTCTCTC
>PRKT01000393.1:306036-322238 GCA_003671525.1 Saccostrea glomerata
CCCCCCCCCCCAACCTCAGTAAACTTTCAGTTCTATTCTGATATGTGCTTTTTCCTAGCCAAGTGCTCAGTTTGGAAGAGGAACAATCAGCTCTGTCTATGCAACTATTCTCTAATACTAGTAATCAGTATAAGTGACAACATAAAAAATAATGAAATTAAAAAAATAATAAATGAAAAACTAACAGAGTTAGGCAAATTAAATTGTACATTTTGTTTTACTTAGCAATACATAGGAAAAAAACTCTGAAGATTCTCTACTCAAGAAGCATTTTCAGATAGAGTACTAGTATTTTCAAATGTGTTCCATTCCAATGCAATATGTTCCTGAGGGTGGGGCAAGGCTTCAATTTAAGATCAAATTTTGGAATCACATTAAAGTTTTAAATACTGAACTGATGATTGGAGTTTGACATACTTTTAAAAAACTTTAACTGCAGCACTGTTTAGGCTTACTTTGAGTAATCAACGAAAAATACTTATGGAAATAACATAGTATAACCTTCTGTGTACTGTATGAAGTTGAATTGGTCCCATCGATGGACATTCACATGATGAATGCATAGTGCCTGTATTGAATGTAGGTCAATAACAAATTTCAATATCGCAAGGGCATACCCTATTTGAAATTAAAAATTCAAGCTATTAATTGTTTCTGTATACTTTATGCTTTCTGGAAAGTGCTGCTGCTTTGAATAGAATTCGCGTTTTAATGGTTAAAATTTCAAGTAAATGGGCCCATGTCGAAACATGTTTGACTTTTACCAAATATTTTTTGTACTAATAAAGTCACACTCTAGATTTAAAGAAAGCAGCAGCACTTTTCAAGTAAAGGAACATATCCTTTATTTATATTCAAAAAATGGTTAAGATTTATTTAGTGTATGCCCTTGGGAAAGAACAATTTAATGATGCACCTTGATGTAAAATATACCTAACCTGAACATTAAAAAACACGACAAAATTATTTAAATACATTCTCTTGACAGTTCATGAATAATCTCACTGAACAAATGATATACATTGGTATTAATAGCCTATTTAAAACATGTAAATAACATTCTGTTTTATAATAAAACACATTTTTCATTGTTAAAAAATTCCAAAATCTGCCTCTCACAGCACATGAAATACATCATTTTTCCAAAAAGACGTCATGATTGACAAGTTCATCAAGATCAGTGATCTGTTTATAATCTGCTGTATTGGATTTAAGTAGCAACATTTTTAAGTGCATTGATAAGTTTTATTATTGTTTATTATGCTAATACAGTTAAAAGTTGCAAATTATTTAATTTTCAGGTATTATGAGGAATACATAAAAGTCATATTTTAGTGTGATGTCACAGTAAACTTTTCCCGTATAACATGTATGAATTAGGCCCCACCTCCTTATTTCACCCTTAACAATGCTGCGCCTTGGCCATAACTTTTGAACAGTTGGTGCTAGGGCTTTCATATTTCACAATTGATTTCCTTGTGAGAGGGCCTTACTTTGGGTACCAACATATTTGACCTGTATTTGAGAAAAATTAACCTCCCTATGTTGTTATATGGGGGCATCAGTGTTTCTCAAACATATCTCGTTTTCAAAGGAATAAAGGTGGACAATCATAAAAATCCTTCAATGGCTAATGCTACTTAGGTGAGCATTGTGGCCCAGGGATCTCGTGTTACTTAAATGTTTGAAAAGTTCAACTTTAATAGTACATTTTGAATAATACAGTTTGCAGTTAAGTGTTAAGTTTTACATTACGTCACGATCTTTTTGTCAGATGCACCCAGCGTAAACAATTCATTTCATTGGTCAACTCAAATTATCAACATTGACATGGAAATAGTCTGTTGCTTGAGCAACCAATTAGGGATAAGAAGAAAGATCCAGTCGTAAAGCTTGCGGTTAGGAGGCGTGTACAATTTACCTTGAGCGCAGCTGTCAACTATATCATGACGTAATGTGAAACTTTACACTTAGTTGCAAACTATAATATTTCTTTAAATTCTCCATATTTCTTTGTAGTTAATTTTTGTTCTCCTGAAAATGTCAAAAGAGCATTCAGAGGGCGTATATTCTGGAGAAAAAGGAACAGCAGACGATCCTGGGAAGATTCATTACACTGAGCCATTTGACATGTTAAGAGCAGAGGACAGGTCTAAGATTGCAGAATTTATGTTTTGGTTAGGATTCGTTCAAAATACAAGAAAATACAAGTATTTTGAATCATGTCAATAGATTAGCTGCATTTGGTCCATTGATTATGATTGTTCATATGACAGGGAACATTTAAAGAGAGATATGTGCTAGGGGTGATCAAAAAGATTTGAGATAGAGTTAAAAAAATACAATAGATACCTATGCCTTTGTTCACTATAATTTTAGCATATAAAATGTGTGAAATGTTTAAGCAAAATTTTAACACCTCTTAGAAACAGGAATCTATTGATTTGGTACCCCCTGTGAAAATCCCAGCAGGGGGTATTTGTCTATTTTGGACAGTTCTTCTTTACTATTGACATTTACCAGGTCAATTATTGACATGAATAGCAATGATACCTATACTAACACTTTGAAATTCATGGCTTTTATGAACCAGTCTCAAAGATTAGGCAAGTAAATTATATATTGAAAATGCATTATATCTTTATTTATTGACTTCTAGCAGAAATTATAATGTCAGACTTTAGAAAAGTGTGTCCGTTTGGTTGAGCATTTCAGACTACAGATTTGGTTAAGATGGCAGTGAACAGTTTTGGTCATATAGCTCTTGTAAGAAAGGCCACAAGTACATAAAGCATTGAAAACTCCAGATATCAGTGACCATCAAGGCCTCTTTATATTTACATGTTACATATTTATTATTATGTTCCCCAAACGGAGTATGTTGCATTTTGAATTGATTTACAAAAAATTAGATCTCATATTTTTGTATAATTTAAATGTATCATTTTAATATGCAGATTACTTCATTTATTGTTTTGAATACAGTAAACATGTAAATGCCTTGTATAGTGTATTATGTTTTGCATATTTTTTTACTAGAATACTTGGTTGGTATTTACATTGTATATTGTAATGTGTTGTATATATATACCTATATATAGACCATGATTTTCTGGTCATTTATTTGTATATCACAAGTCAAGGCATGTAAGTAAATTGATTGATGAATTTAAATAGAATATACAGCTCACCATTTCTATCAATTTATATTCTGTGGAAGCTCAGTTAATAATGTGATGAAAATTCAATAAATTCATAAATGATTAATATATGATTAATGCTCTTGTTTATTTGGTCATTTTGTAAATACAAAGCCCCCATAAATTTGCAGTTGTGCTGAGTTTCATATAATATTAATATTACATATGTAGGTGTTTACCATGTTAATATTGATAAATGGTTTAATAAAAAGGGAGAAATTGTTTATATGTATTTCAATTTATAAATTTAACAGGGCTTTTAAAACATGTTAAGCATATATCATATCACATATAACACTGGATTCATTAAGAATTAAAGAAGCACTTTTTGCAATCTTTTCCTTGGAGAAGGAAGATTAGGTTTTGCAAAGAGATAAAATTAGAATAGAATGTGTGGAGATAACAGACCTAACAGAACTCCGCTTAAAACATTAATATGACATCATCTTTTGTTCTTTTAATGCTTTCTATTTCTTGCAAGGCCCTAAACAGTCCAATAAGTTACCTGAAGCGGTCCAATAAGTTTGAAAATCTGTCCATTATTAAAAATAATGGACAGTTTTCAATAACTTATTGGATGGCTACAGGTAACTCACTTGAATAGAAAACACAACAAATAAATACAAATGCATGTAAATATTTTTCAGGCAATTAATCCAACATGTTTCTTAGTGTAATCATATAATCCATTCCAAGTCACAGAAACAAAAACTGAAATTTTGTAATTATTCCAATAAATGATGAAATGTATATTCCATCTCACAAAGAATATCAAAACTTAAATTTGAAGGAAATATCTTTGAATTCTATTGGAATGTAATCTGCACCAACAACACACGAGGGGATATCACTTCTCCTGGCAACAATAACTACGAGTTTACATTTCTGCTCGTATTATCCTCTTCTAAGTCGTCTAAATATTGTTGATTAAATTACGGAAATCTTTCTAATTTCCTTTGCTTTTCTGCATCCTTGAAAACCCTTGACCAACAAAAGTTGAGAAATATTTGAAAATAAAACGTCCACTTTGAGCTTTAAATTCATTTTTTGACAATCCTAGGCTCAAAATATCACGAGAATGATATTTGCATTGCCCTTCATATCTGAAGTTGTTTTGCATCAAAATATGCTTCCTTGGAAGAAGACATGCTTTCAGCATTTACAATCACAACAAAATGGTGATGGAATCTCATGCCTTGTGATTAAATATTCTTTCGCCAGTTATTTAAAAATTGCACTTACCTGTAACTGTCCACTAAGTTAACAATAACGATGAATACAAGTTTCTATTGATTGTAAATAACCTTCACCTGAGACAGTCCAATAAGTAGACAATGGTTACTTCATACAATGGATGAGAAAAAATTCTAAGAGAGTACATTATGAACACAATAGGGTAAATGTTTTAAGTAGGTTATACATGTAGGCCTCAAACTAACGGCCCTCCAACAGTTCTTTCTTTCTTCTCACAGAATGGACAGTTTTTGGCCTATAACCTTTACTTAACAAGACAAATTATTGATAAAGCTATCGATGAATTGCTTGATGCAAAAATCATACAAAGATCACAATCACCGTAGTCTTTTCCATTGGTAGTAGTTGGAAAGAAAGACGGAACACAAAGAATGTGTTTATTTTCGGTCATTAAATAAAATTGTAAGACCAGCATCATATCCACTTCCGCTAATATTTATTGGATACATCTAAACATTTTACTTCATTAGACCTTAAAAGCGGATATTGGCAAGTTCAATTAGATGAAGAAAGTAAAGAAAAATCTGCATTTGCTTGTCATAAAGGTTTATTTCATTGTAATTTAATGTTACTTGTAACACACCATTTGATTGGATAAAAGATTTTATCCATTTTGGATAACATAACTTGCTTATGCCACAATGAGTTACGTCAAAAAACGTGTTACTCCGCTTGACGTTACTTTCAAAATTTTGAAAATCATTTTGAAGCCTTATTCTGGGGAGAAAATTATCTCATTGTCTGCACTGAAATTAAATTATAAGGAATGAAGCTTATTCCAACTTATATTATGAAGCGTAAACTGCCCCAAGTTATGTTATATTGTATAATATAATTTGAAATAAGCTTCATTCCTTAATTAACAGAATGCCTTTTGGTTTAAGTAATGCACCCGCAGTATTTCAAGAGCTTATGAACATTGTTCTACAAGGATACGAAAAATTTGTCGACGCCTACACTGTAAAAAATGATGTTTAATGTAAACCTATAGGGTTTAGAAGGGACATTTTATTTGAACAATTTAAACTTGGACTATAATCATTTCATATCATAATCATTTTAGATATTAATAGTGAACTTATAAGTGATGGTAAAATAAAATGAAAGTTTATTGAACAAGGATGTACATTATTAGTGTACCACATACAGTGACTTTATAATTGGAAAAGAGATTTTAATTCCATGAACTATAATTATCTTGTTAGAACAAATTGGATGTTGTTGCTGGTACAATGAACAATAATTTTGTAAATAATTTTGTAGGAAAATTGATCAGAATAGACCAATCCAGTCCTTCGAAACTTAGTAATAAAATTTGAACGGAAATGCAAAGTTTCTATAAAGATTCTTGATCAAGAGTAATTAAACTGGGAATTTTGAAAAGAAAAAGAGCTTAGGACTAGAACTCCTGTGGTGCGGAGATAGGGACTGAGTCCATTAATATTACTAACGTATGTTTACCTGTATTTGAGGGTGGTGCCATGTTGGGGCTCATAGGTCAACGGACAGACCTACGGACAAAGCGTAGGTGGCAGGGCAATGGTAAGACAGCCAATGGAAAGTAGTTTTAGATATCCGGGACCATGAATACCCTCTGAGTACAAAATACCCTGTTTTGCCAGAAATCGGGTCATTGTCATTATCTTTCACCTTCCTAGATTCGAGACTAAATTCTAAATTCCTTGCCTTTCTTTTGAAATATTTTGGATTCTTAATTTTCGGACCATTAGTTCTAAGCTCTTCTTATATTTTTGCAAAGGATTATACAAACATTTGCATACAAAGGGTATTGGTCTATTCTGATTACAATTCCGTTATTAATTCAAAATCTATACGATCACGGAGAAATTGTGAACTTGGATTCATTTAATAAATTTTGAAAACAAAGACAAGTTTTCTTCATTGGCTTACAACCCCAGAAGTCAATTTGGTGCCAATTTGGACTTACGAAGTGCTGTAATTAAATCAATTTAACATTTGTGAATAAGATGGAAAAAAGACTGTGAATTAAATTAATACTCGTAACCAGGAATGGAAAAATATTACAAAGTCAATTCACTACTTAAGACCAAGGAAATATTACAAAGTCAATTCACTACTTAAGACCAAGGAAATGCGAAGTATGACTAAAATGTCAAACGCAGAGGGAAAATGTGGCAAGGTAAGACGTAACTTTCTGACTCAGAAGTATCTGTAGTCTGACCATGTTTTGATTTTTTTTTAAATTGATCTTTCGGAAATAATGTTGGCTTATTGTTTTGGTTTGTTTTGAAGGATATTCATGACGTATTTGGCAAAAGTTCTGAAAATGAAGGAAATTAATATCTAACATTTTATATGAAGAAAAACTTTTATCATGTAGTGTTGATTACTTATTACCAAGAGTTAAAGTAAATAATCTTGGAAAAATTAAAACAAAAATCATCATCTCGAAATTGAATTTCTTAACACATGGAATATGCGTTTAATCATATTGTACATAAGTAGTGATCTATATTATTTCAATGTTAACCTTGGATTCCCTATTGTGGCCCTACACCCATGGGTCATGATTTTTACAATTGAGCATCTACACTACCCCAGAATGCTTCCACATAAGTTTCAGCTTTTCTGGCCCAGTGGTTCTCGAGAAGATTTTTAATGACCCCATCCTATATTTGTCTTTCCTTGATTATATCGCCTTGGAAGGGGACTTGACCCTTTCTTTTAACAATTTCAACTCCCCTTTACTCAAGGATGCTTTGTACCAAGTTATATTAAAATTGGCCCAGTGGTTCTTGAGAAGTTGAAAATGTGAAAAATGATCTTGAACTTGCACAAATGACCTTGGTTTTTGATCAGGACACACCCTCAGGCCATAAGCAATCTTTGTGTAAAATGGGAACCTACTAAGTTTATCCATAGGAGATATATGGACCGGACACGAATTATGAACTTTTTCTTTCATTGACCTTGAACTTGCCCAAATGACCTTGCAGGGTCAAGCTGTCAAGATCATGACACAACCTCAGGTCAAGAACAATCTTCGTGTGAAGTAGTAGATTCTTATGTTCCTCTGACAGAAAGATATGGACCGGACAAGCTTGCAAAGACAGACAGATGAACACACAGACAAGGTGATTCCTGTATAATCCCTCAACTTTTGATTGTGGGAGTATAAAAAATTATAATGCAAATAAACAGACATAAGAATTATGTTTTATAGATAACAAATACACACTAGTCATTATAGACGTACTCTAATAACTTCAAGGTTCTATTGCAAGTCAACATGTAATAACTGAATACATGTAGAAATTGACACTATTGGCAAGAGTCCGCCAGCAGCAAGATACAAGAAACTGACACTATGGAGGGGGGGGATAAATAAAATTACAGCAATATCTTATGTACACATAGATGCTGTTTCTCTTTTGCTTGAGTCGCCCGCGTGGCGCAGTGGTTAGAGCGTCTGCTCTAGAGTCGCGAAGTAAGGAGTCAATCCTTACGTCGCAGGTTTGAATCCCACTGTTGGACGTGGAGACCGGTCCTTGGATGAGACCGAGGCCCCATTGACGCAGTAGGTGCTGGCACGAAAAAGATCCCTCACTGCTCAAAGGCCCCGAGTGCCGAGCATAGGACAAAATTTGTAGCCCTCCACCGGCAAGTGGTGGCGTCTCCATATGAGTGAAAAATTCTTGAGAGGGACGTTAAACAATATACAATCAATCAATCAATCTTTTGCTTGAATTATTTAATATTAAGACAAATATTGTCCTAAGCAATTGCAGTGTTTGCCGAATCCTTACCTTCTACTAATTAAGCAAGTGTCAGTTCAAGTTTCCATCAACTGTATTACTAGTATCTGCTCAAAGTCAGGGGTGTCATCTGGCGCCACCAGACTTACTGTCACTGCTTCAGAAGTGTCCATGTATCACTAACATTCTTCATACATGAATACATTCAAAGTGAGTGATAATATCTGCACTGTACTAAAATGGAATTGTTTGCTTTACTGTAATTTATTTTTAAAATATTGGAATAAAGAAAAAATGCATTACATACTTGTAAACAAATTAAGCAAATGCCAAAAATAAAATGTACAAACTCATGATTTTACACCCCTCCCCCCAACTCTAAGCAACTTCTTAAAATGTGTTTAACATGAACATGATGATACATATAATATCATAATGTTTATACTTGTCCTCTATAAATTGAAGTGTTTTTTTCACATTTTAATACAGAGCAGACATCTTTAAACTACCAGACTGTAGCTCTACAACAAAAGAAATAAGGTACCAGGACTTTACCCACTTGAGTTTTTAATTTATAGAAGAGTGCTAATAAATTTATGCACTTCTACAAAGTTATCGTTTTAATTTAACAGTTATTACCAATTTTTACTGAAATCAGAAAAGCATTTGGAAGTGAGCTTTTTAAGAAAATCAAAAGGTCAAGATCTTGTAAATTATTTTGAAAAGCCTTTTGTTCCAAATTCATCCTGATCTTGTAATTCATTCAAACTTACTTTTACATGTACTTTACAGCTGTCATTGGATTAGATACAAAATGAATCATTTTATTAAATTTAATTTGAAAACCTGGGAAATGTAACCTGGATCTCCATATTCAATCATGCGTATTTTAAAGAAGTGAAGATCAAACAAATTACATTTGTCTTTGAGACTTTAGGCAATCTGGTTACATATTATTTGTTTAATATGAAAAAAAAACCCCAAATTTAAATATAATTTTCTTCATTAGGCCATGAAAAAGATATTTAAGCAAATTATTTTCCCTTTTTTTTTACCAAAACAATTATATGCTGTTAAACCTTATTAAACCAGAAGTCTCTGTCGAGACTGTAGCTCTACTGGTCTGTACTTATAATAAAGGAAGAGAAAAGTAGCAGTTGGGACTTGAAACTTTACAAAAGCAATAAACAGAATAATGATCTTTGATTAAGTCTCTTTTCGTGATAGACTGCAATAAGAATAAAATTGTAGGAGTAGCTTTTCATAAAATTTTACAGAATTTTCAATTTAAATTACTATGGCAACATCAATCATCAAAATCAAAAACACAAAACTGATAATTATGTATCTCAGTCTACTTGCATGCCAAATTATATTTTTTTTATCCTTCAGAATTATACAGTCAATCTGATTGGTTTAGAGCAGGTCACGTGCAGGGAAACAACTTGTGATGTCTCCTTCACGTGCAGGGTGACAACTGTTATCTCCCTTCAGATGATAATGAAATACCGTAAGCGAGCATTTACTTTTTTGCAGGGTTACAACTGTGTTGTCGCCCTTTGAATAAAACTACAGTGATTTTTAAAGCGAGATAACTCTTATTTATAAGTACAATTATATGCGGGATCGGTAAACAATAAATTCAAACGATGACGTCAAAGTTGACAACCCGCCGATATTCGTGTGTAATAAATTGTCAATTGATAAGTCAGGTTTAAAGTTTAGAATTTATTGTAAGTCCAAAAATCATTCATGTCCAGTTCCCTTAATCAATTCGATATTGTCGACATCGCAATGTAAACAATGTTGATACGATATCGTGTATACATCTACATTGTTATTGTTTCTACATAACAACATTGTCAACGTCGACATTGCAATGTTAACAATATTGATACAACATCGTGTTTACATCGTCTACATTGTTATTGTTTCTACATGACGACATCGTCTACATCGCAATGTTGACAACGTTGATACGATATCGCGTTTACATCGTCTACATTGCTATCGTCTCTACATAACGACAACGTTGACATAGCAATGTTAACAATGTTGATACGATATCGCGATTACAACGTCTACATTGTTATTGTTTCTACATGACAACATTGTCGACGTCGACATTGCAATGTTGACAATGTTGATACGATATCACGTTAACATCGTCTATATTGTTATTATTTCTACATATTAACATTTCCCTGTTTTTTCCTACTAAGCAAACTATGAAATTAATTTGAAAACCATTTTCGTGTATACTTACGCGTAGAAATATACACGGAGAAACGTGCGTTAACGTGACGTCACAATTAAACTGCAGCGACGTTAGTTAAAATGCAATGATATAGGGCAGCAAGGAATTCAAATATTGAGTATATCTATGTTGCTTCTAAACATGTAAAATGTAAATATATGGAATGCTTTAAGTTTAGTGTAAGTTATTGGTGTGTGAATCACAAAGACTTGCACGTAGGCATATTTTTCATGAAGCGCTAGCATTGCAATGTTGACGATGTGAACGATGTAAACAAGATTTGGAAATAGGCAATGTTGACACGATGTCGACTCGATATTGACCAACATTGCAATGCCGACGATGTGAACGATGTATACAAAAAAAGGAAGGGCGATGTTGACACGATGTCGACTCGATATCGACCAACATTGCGATGTCGACGATGTAAACGATATAAACAAGAAAAATAAGAAGGGCAATATTGACTTGATGTCAACTCGATATTGACCATCATTGCAATGTCGACGATGTGAACGATGTAAACAAGAAAAATAAGAATGGCAATATTGACACGATGTAGACCCAATATCGACCAACATTGCGATGTCAACGATGTGAACGATTTAAACAACAGAAAAGGGGAAGGCAATGTTAACAAGACGTTGACGTTATATTGTTAAACAATGTAGTATGTAGAGAGATAAACAAAGCTATTATTGTCATGTTGAATATGTTATGATATTAGGAGGACTGGTATTTTTAAAGCGATGTCGACAATATCGAAAAAACATCGTGCACTGGACATACCTCCCAAAAATATGAATTTCACAAATATAATTTAGAACAAATTTCGTAGATGTAATGAAAAGTGCAATGATACGGGGACACGCATATCGACAACGACTGGGCATAGAAATTCAGCAAATTGTTGGATAGTCATCTTTAAGAACGGAGAAAGTTTTGGAGCCGGAGCCTGGTCTATTGGTAGATTTTCCATGCATGGTCCTGTTGGAAATCCTCATCCACGGAACAAAACGAAAAGTACGTGGACAGGGGGCATGCATACTGAACACGACCGAGCAAAGCAGGAATTCAGCAATTACGGATTGTATCTCGTCTTTAACGCCGAATTTTACATTTTTTTTTCCATGAATCTCTGCAACACTTTAAAGAAGCGAGAACGTTGAGAAAATTAATTGAATTTTTGTCTTTATTTGGATTATACTTAAGGTTTAAATACTTCCACATCTCCAAAAAGGTTTGTTATAATTAATTTAGAAGTTATTTTCAAAATCGTTTCGGGGCGATTCTGCAATTTTTTTGCTATAAACCCTAAACCGTGCTAACACCACTTGAACGGTACGGTACGGTACGCTTTGTGCACGGAACGATACGCTTTGTGAACGGAACGGTTCGTTTTGAGAACGTTACGGTACGCTTTGTGCACGGAACGGTTCGCTTTGTGCACGGAACGGTAAGCTTTGTTCACGGAACGGTTCGCTTTGTGGACGGTACGGTACGCTTTGTGCACGGTACGGTACGCTTTCTGCACGGAACGGTACGGTTCGTTTCTGAGGTGTAGTAGCACGGTTTAGGGTCTGTACATTGAAAGTATGTGGGAGGTATTCTAACTGTGGTGAAGGCTTGTCCCGAGACACAGATTAATCTAACTACAGCGACACGAACATCGGGCATTTCTGTTTATCTTAAGGTCATGTTTAAATAACTCGGCACCCCTCAATTGTAAATCTAATCAGTGACCAGGGTAGGGATGGTAACTGGTTAGTAAATTTTATACATGGCTTGACTTCGTCTTGCCACTGACCAGGAATTAAATCTGAACCCAGTCCCCCCAAAAAATGTAAGTCACGTAACGACACTGTCCGCAGGGAATACTAAGTTCGCTGTTCTAAGTAAAACATACGTACACTATTTTATTCTTTCACGGTTATCTGACTTCAGGGCCACCAATCTAAGATTTTCTCCAATCCAATATTTCTAACCAAAAATATAGTGTAGAAAAATTCACACAAAAAGTGCAACTATATATGCAACACAAACACCAACTAAATACTGAATCTTAAAAAATGTCAAAATCCACCATGAACTGTGGAAACTGTGGACTACTAAGGTATCTAGCTTGTTGAATCCACCATCAACTGTGGACTACTCCGCCATCTTGTTGTGCATATCTCCCTTCTTATTCTCGATACCTTCAGTCATGCAGTTTACAGCGAGAGTAAATTAAGCTATTTGACGATTTGTCCTTAAAAATGGTATTTTCCTTTTAGCAATGTGCAATTTTGGCGATTTTAAAATTTTCACGAAAGAAGCTATTACAAATAAAACGCAATTAATTTTAGCAATATCAAATTTCAGCGATCTCAACACCTAATAGTGCATAAATGGAATCTCCGCTAAAAATTCTGCTTAAATGGTATGTGAGATAGTGTTTTATTTATTAAACATATTAAAATAAATTGTACCAATAAAATATATATGCCCCTTTGGGTGTTCGATCCGGGGACCTTTGTGATGTTGAGCGGGAACTGTTCCACTAGACCAGCCACGCCTTACATTTATTGTTTGTTTAACATGCTATATAATACTTACATGGGATGTTAGTAAATAGCGGGACAGAAAATGTTTTATTTTTACATGTATATCGATGCATGAAATAATGTGAAATATTTTATCTATAATCCCAAATGGTAGATGTATGTTTTATTAAGTAATTCAATAAATGATAAATAAATAAAATGAAAAAATTAAAATCTAAAGTCTTTCTACTATTAATAGGGTATAAAGTGTTACCATACATTCCTTTAGATCCGCCCACACAGTTCACAAAGACACTCATTCATTGGTTGTACACTTGAATTCTATTGGTTAAGAGGCTTCACATTGTCAAAAAGCGATTACTACTCAGGTTTGAAACTTACATTCCTAGCTAAGATTGACACAGAAGGATAGAGCCGTACCCGTGTAAGTGAACCTTTTTTTCCTGACAAATATTCCTGACATTTTCTTGAGAAAGACGCAATCGGCCAGAAGACATGTACATGTAAGTACTAATATTTAAACCTTTTAATCTATATTAATTAATTAAAATATGATAAACAGCAGAAACTGAGAATTCGATACTAGGTAAAAATCACGTGTATAGAATATTTTACACAGTTATAATAATGTTTCATTACAATCCTTCCTCAGATAAATCATAAATATACCGAGGTAAATCAAGGTTGTCAAAGAATAATTAATTACCGGAATATCACACCTTTATAATTGAATGATACTTGTATTTATTGAAACCATTACACTAAAGTCTAGATAAATAGAAAATATCAAAAGCAGACCAGTGGTCGGCCAGGCATCCCCCCCCCCGTTTGAAATTTTTGTAAGTGAAATTTATATGTCCATTATCCCCAAATCAAGGGAAAAAAATATCTTATTTGTAAGAACTTGTCAGCTTCCGGGGACTTCGCCGACGGACTCCCAGAAAAAAGACCTTGCCTTCGTACAGACATCAGACCCTCTCTGCCTTCTACTAAGCTTCTTTGATTTCAAATTTACCACCGAGCATTTGAAAAAAAAAAGATCACAACACGTACATATGTGCCCCAGGGAATTTTTTTAATTCACATTCGCTTCATTGATAGATTTACAAAACTCAGAGATTGGATTTCAATCAATTTTAGCTCACCTCAACGAAGTTGGGGGAGCTTTTGTACATGTAATACCCTCGGCGTCCCAGGTTAAGTTTCTTTGAGCAGTTTTCTTTTTTAAGTACTTCTATGTCCTATATTGATTAGACATGCATGGAAGATGTTTCTAGTGTGTATCATTGTACCAGTCAAAGTTTCAGATGCTGCAATTTCAGCAATTAGAAATGCATGACCAGGTTAATGTTTTTAGAGCAGGTTAACATTTTTGGTGCAGTTTTTAGCTCACCTGAGCCGAAGGCTCAAGTGAGCTTTTCTGATCACATTTTGTCCGTCGTCCGTCCGTCTTTCTGTCCGTCTGTCTGTCAGTCTGTAAACTTTTCACATTTTCAACTTCTTCTTAAGAACCACTGGGCCAATTTTGACCAATATATAGGAAAAATCTTTGAAAATCTTCTACTCAGAAAAGCTGAAACTTATGTAAAAGCATCCCGGGGGAGTGTAGATTCTAAATTATTCAAATCATGATCCCCGGGGGCTGGGCGGGGCCACAATGGGGAATCAAAGTTTTATATAGAAATATATAGGAAAAATCTATCTTATTCTCAAGAACCACTGGGCCAGAAAAGCAGAAACTTATGAGGAAGCATCCTGGAAAAGTGTAGATTCTAAATTGTTAAAATCATGACCCCCGGGGGTAGGACGGGGCCACAATGGGGAATCAAAGTTTTACAATGTTGAATCAAAGCATCCTATGGTATTGAAGATTTCAAATTGTTTAAATTATGATCAGTTGGGTAGGGTGGGGTCACAATATGTATTACAAGGGGGAAATCTGGTAAAGAACGGAATGTTCAAAGCTTCTCAGGTGAGCAATGTGGCCCATGGGCATCTTGTTGGTGTAGATCTCATTACTGAGTAACTATACGTCCTATGTTGACCAAACTTACATGGATGATCATCTAAGAATGCATACTTCCAGACCTTCATTTTCTGGTTGAGAGAAAAGGTTTAAGTTTTTGATGCAGGTTTCATTTCAAAGATACTATGAGCCCTATAATGACTTAACTGGCATGGATGGTACATCTTAGGGTGCATTTTACCAGGCTGGTTTTGTATGCTAAATTTGACCGACATTTTCTGGATTAGTAAATAGGTTTCATTTCCAAGTAGCTTTGAGCTTTATGTTGAGCAAACTTGCATGGATGATACATCTTAGGATGCATACTAATGGACTTGCTTCAGATGCTGAATTCAACATACATTTCCATGCAGATAATGGACCTGGTAAATGTTATGGGTGCAGGTCTATTACTAAGAAACTATTAGGCTTATATAAAACAGACTTACACAAATGATGCATCAAGGGATGAAAACTCTTAAACTTGCTTCATATGCTGGATTTCAATTATGTTTCCAAGATAAAGAACTAGTTTGAACTTTTAGGTCTATTCCAAAGTATCAGATCAAAATTGCATAAATTTTGCCTTTCTGGACGTGCACTTTTTGTTGGTTAAACTTGTTATTAAAATGTTCTTGATTGATGGTAAAAATGACGTAACAGAGCTCAAAAAGGTAAAATGGAATAAAATACATCCCCATCTTGAGAGGGTCATCTCAACTTAACTATAAAAGATAGATGAAAACTTTTAATATATTTATGAAGTGTGCATCCTGAAGTCATATTTATATAATTATGTTCAATTTTCAAAGAAATGCCGCTTTTCTTACTAACTTACCGAGCTCTTTATGTTTCTACAGAGGTTTTTCTGCAGAATTACCCGTCGCAGTGATTCAGATTTGTTGCATTGTAAAAGAATGTCAACTCTTTCAAGTACATGTACGATAACGAAACCGAACTGACGGCAAAAAGCATAACTTCGCAAAACACTCACAGATAGGCTTTCTTACTATGGGTATCTTATTTTACTTTTGAATATATTAATAATCAGATCTTAAATTAATACATGCAATTATTTGAAACTGGTTAACATTCGGAACTGTCCAAACGACTGTATTTCTTGCACGGATGTAGCACTATAGGAGGGGCCAGGGGGGCCTGACCCCCCACTTTTTCCCCCAACATATCCTTTACTTTTGAAATGTC
>PRKT01000393.1:328824-358952 GCA_003671525.1 Saccostrea glomerata
TCTGACCTCACTGTGACCCCTGTATATTCTAAATCCTAAAACCAACACTCATTTTGTGGCAGGGGTGAAAACATGTTTTAATGGATAAACTGTTGGATCATTCTGAAAGACACCCAAAATCGGGGGCCAAATACTGGTCTTACCCTATCTTGTCCTTTGCTTTGTATTTGACAAGAAAGATCTAAACGAGGGTGTATTTCTTAATCAAATGGCATAAAGTTTTCTACATAAAATTACATGATCTACAGTATCAAAAGCCTTTTAAAGGTCCAACATGACCATACCTGTATATAAAAATTTGATGTGTTTTCTTTTATAAAATCAAAGGGGAGAGGGAAAGACTCAGATCCCTATTGGAGACAGTTGACAACAGAGAACCTCTGGAGAAGGTAAAGTATCTTACAAAACATGTTCAAACGTAAAGACAAAGTCAGACATTTGTAGTCTTGATCAAACGTCAAGACAAAGTCAGACATTTGTAGTCTTGATTAAACGTCAAGACAAAGTCAGACATTTGTAGTCTTGATCAAACGTCAAGACAAAGTCAGACATGTGTAGTCTTTATCAAACGTCAAGACAAAGTCAGACATGTGTAGTCTTTATCAAACGTAAAGACAAAGTCAGACATGTGTAGTCTTCATCAAACGTCAAGACAAAGTCAGACACTTGTATTCTTCGTCAAATAGGATAAACAATATTGAGTAAGAAGGAAATGAAGTATCAAACTATTTTGCATCGTCGCAAACCACGGCCAAAATGTACGATCCTCTCCAATTCTGTAGGGGAGAGCTTTATGCGAACTCCGGACCGTGGCTTGAGACGATGACTATTTTGAGGTACATTTAAACTTTGGTATCTGAAATACTTATACATATATGTCCAACACCATGGTTATGTTCAAGTTCCAGGTACTAAATATCTAAGAACATCTCAATCCTTGTATAACACTTTCATTCTCTCTAAATATCTCGATCCTTGTATAAGACTCTAATTTTCTCTGTATATCTCAATCCTTGTATAACACTTTTATTCTCTCTGAAAATCTCTATCCTCGTATAACACTTTTATTCTCTCTGAATATCTCAATCCTCGTTTTACACTTTTATTCTCTCTGAATATCTCGGTGAATTTTAGTTTAAGAAAAGAAGGTTTGACTGTATTTATTTCGTAGTCAAAGGATTTTTCTTCTGTGGTTTTTATTGTCACAATTAAATAGGATTTATTGTTTATTGTTTAACGTACCTCTCGTTGTTTTTTTTCATGATTCTTCATGACCTAAAGTTGTAAAGCATCAATAAAGGAATTTAATTCTCAAGTATGATAAATCTGTTCTCTGTAGAGTGCCCTATGATATCACGAGATCAATTTAAGTGAGTCATTGCTCCCAATCAATATGAGCCCTATCAGTAAATACAACTATGTATAGGTATATTTGTGTGTATCAATTACATTTGCTGTTCAGCAAATCCTGCAGAATGCCGATGTATAATAGAGCACTTCCTTTCCCAGAGCTAATTTCCTCCCCCTTCATAAAATGACTGACATCCTGCCTACTTATTCACCAATCTCAGTAGAAAAACATATGATCTAGATTTATTGTATCCCTACTTAGTCTAATTAACCTTGTATTAATTACCTGGGAACAAGTCCTTTGAAATTTTGTGGGTTTTTTTCCTATATATAATTTAACTTTACTTGTAACACGCCATTTGATTGGATAAATTTATCCATTTTGGATAACATAACTTGCCTACGTCACAATGAGTTACGTAAAAAAACGTATTACTCCGCTTGAAATTACTTTTAAAATTAAATCATTGTGAAGCCTTATTCTGGGGAGAAAATTATCTCATTGTCAGCACTGTAATTAAATTATAAGAAATGAAGCTTATTTCAACTGATATTATACGATATAACAAAACTTGGGACAGTTTACGCCTTTTATAAACTGCTTCGCGGTTTATAAAGCGTAAACTGCCCCAAGTTATGTTATATCGTATAATATAAGTTGAGATAAGCTTCCTTGCTTAAAAAACATTTTTTTTTTAGAAATTTGATATTTCATGAAATAGAGTGTGATTTCATGCAAGTGTTTACTTCAAGTGCATGTGATCATGCATTTGAAAGTTAAAAAAATAATAGCATGCAGAAATATACATTTTTTTTTACGTTTTATGAAGTTGTATGCATGTTTGTAAAAAAAAATCACCAAAGATCGCTGCAGAATTCAATCACTTTGCATTACATAGAGATGTATTATTCTGAAGCAATATAATATTACAAGGCGTCTCATTTAAGTTGTTCATTCCGAGATAATGATATTTCAAGCATTTTTTTTAGCATTTTGATTTTAAATAAATATTTATCATAAGATTAGAATGTTGATATTCTGTATTGTATTAATTTGAAATATTTACCTATATCTTGAATCATGTTAATACATTTTCAACTTATCTTTTTTTCTTAGGACAAAAACGTTCAGCATGAACTTTAAGCAACTGTTCGCCAGGAAAGAGAATTATGACGAAATATTCGGACGTCAACAACACAAAAAGCGTTGGCAAGGCTTCCAACCTAACGGTGAACAACAAACAGTATAAGAAGACACTGTTTGATGTTGTGTGCTTCATTTATTTTTTTGGTCGATACGTAATTTCTTTTGTATTATTGTTGTATATTATATTGCCATTTCATTTGTTCATATTATAGAGACATATTATTCATTTTCGGAAAGAATTTTAAGCAAAATGTGCACCTGAAATGATGAAAGAAGGGACACAACTCTTGCTGTAACGAATGTAGGAATAATCCGAGTGCTTTACGATATTTTTGTCCATGTTTGAAATACATAATAAATTCATTGTATTATATTCATTATGTAGAACATTTTAGAAAAATTACATGCCTGTATTTTACAAATTTCGAGTAGTCATCAAATTTTCAAATTAAAAAAAAAAATTGAAATACATTATAGAGGTATAAAACAAGTGTCTTTTAAGCATAAGATCTCAGGCATGTGTGGTCTTCCATTGAAGTGAGCAAGTCGTTGAACAAACCATGAAAATTAAAATCATTGCAGTGTTTTACGATCATTGAAAAAGGCTTTTATTTAAATTGTCTGGGATTGTAAGAACAGATGTATCATATAATACTGTAAAGTGTGATATGAGTGCAATTTTTTTTATATCGAGATAATTTGAATTGTTTACAGAACTTTATAACGGCAGTTTGTATAATTTTTTTGTTGAGAAAATCATTTACCTTACTAATCTGCAAGTTTCTGTTTTGTCGTATATATATATTTATTATCATTTTTATATATTACATTACATCAAAGACTGTCTGAAAGGCAGATTTGTAGGGGAATGAAAGTAAGGAATTTATTTTGTTCTCTTTGAATCAATTACACATGTAATAATGTAACATTTTTATAAAAAAGAAATTTTTATTATTTTTCCACTCATTTTTAATATTAAGTTTGTATGAATGCATTTCAATCAATGTATTAAAAAGAAAATCTATGCATCTGTTTAAAATTTTTTCTTCTTCAGATTTTCATTTTATATTTTTTTGTTTCAATGTAAATGTACTTCGCTGCAAATAAACTTGGACATTCTTATTTTAGTCATATATTTCATTAGATTATCGACACTGCTTTAAATTCATTTGTTAATTAATTTGTGAATAATAAAACTCGGTTTTTTGTATTGATAGTTATGAAATCTTTTGACACGTTTAGTCAACGTTAAAACGTGACAATCGGGTTTGAGTTTAAATAAATGCTGGTCTCATTTCCCATCAATATTATATAAAGATTAATATTCATATGTGATTTTGGCCTTTAAGTATCAAGCTATAGCAAATATTACTGCATAGGACTTTTGCAATAAAATATTTTTCATTAAAAGTGCCTTGTTTTGTCTTGTTCCGTTCAATAGAAATTGAAGAATATGTACATGTTACCAGTATTCAAAATGAGCAAATATTGAAAGTCATTTCTTGAAAGAAAATTATGGAACTTTCTAAAATATAATTTCGTCTATAAAAACTTCATGATTTTACACAGGGTCAGGTTACATACTTTAATTGATTTCAAGTAATCACTATACATACAAAAAGAAATTGCAGCAATTATGTAAAATCAAAATATTATGGGGGTTATGATTTTAACAATTTAGATTCTATTCTACCCCAGGATACTTCAACATAAGTTTCAGCTTTTTTGACCCAATGGTTCTTGAGAAGAATTTTACTGACCTCACCCTATTTTTGTCTTTTCTTGATTATCTCCCCCCCCCCCCCCCTTTGAAAGAGACATTGCCCATTATTTTACCAATTTAAACTCCAAATCAAGGATGATTTGTACCAAGTTTGGTTAAAATTGGCCTAGTGGTTCTTGAGAAAAAGCCGAAAATGTGAAAAGTTTACAGACGGACGGACGACGGACAAAATGTGATTAGTAAAGCTCGCTTGAGCCTTCGGCTCAGGTGAGCTAAAAATTGGTCAAATTCAGCGCTATTAACAAATAATAAGACTTGATTAGGTTTTAACCTCCGTAACATTACATTAAAATCAATGTAATTTTTAAATTGTTGTAAATATTTAACGATGCTAAATTTGTGGACATTTCTTTTTTTTTTAAGTTCACTGATATGTCCTTTAGAGAAATATGATATTGACTTAGTTTTTTAACTATTATTTTTTTTCATGATTTACATTTCGAATAGGTTGATTTATCGAAGAATGAATAACGTACGACTTAATCTCTCTCATGTACAACTTATTATCTCGATGTTCGACTTATTATCTCGTACGAATGACTTAATAATTTAATTTTACTTGTATCAAGCAATTTCATTGGCTGAATCATTCTGAGGAACATACAATATTTTGGATAACATAACTTACCTACGTCACAATGAGTTACGTCAAAAACATTAAAAATTAAATTATAAGAAATAAAGCTTATTTCAACTTATGTTATCCGATATAACAAAACTTGGGGCAGTTTACGCTTTCTTTTAAATCGCTTCGCGGTTTATAAAGCGTAAACTGCCCCAAGTTATGTTATATCAGATAACATAAGTTGAAATAAGCTTCATTCCTTAAGTATATCGTATGTATGACACTATCTCGTACGTACAAATTAGCATCTCGTACGTCATCTCATTATCTCGTATGTACGACTTAGTATCTCGTACGTACGATCGACTTATCATCTCGTACATACGACTTAGTATCTCGTACGTATGACTACCTATCTCATACATACGAATTATTATCATCTCGTACGTAGGACTAGCAAAATAATTTTTTCAAATGGCAGCAATAAGCTTCCGTACATTTCAATGCATATCAGCCCCACAAAATATTCTTTCTAATCCGTTTTAAAAATTTCTGCAATTAGGTAAATTATTGACAAACCAGTTGATGAAACAAAAATTTCAGCTGTCTCGTTTAAAGTAATCATTTCGTAAGTTCTATTGTCGATACAATGACCTTGTCAGCAAATACAATTTATCATTGAGTCAAATGCTGACTGACGTTTTTCGTACTAATTGCTAGTCTTTTATTTATACACTGAATTGACGACGGATTTTTCCGTTATTTCCCGATCATGACAAGGAGCATACGGCGGGTGTGACCGGTCGGCAGGGGATGCTTACTCCTCCATGGCACCTGATCACACTTCTGATGTTTTGGATGTCCGTGTTTGCTCTGTTCCTATTCTGTATTGTTTTATGAACTTTTGATTTTGAATACTGTTCGTGATCTCCATATGTTTCATACACAAGTTGATCATTATTGATTTTGAATGATCACTGTTCATGTATACCAGCCGAAAAGCATATTACCGGAATATACACACGAATCACACAATTAACACACTACACATCTTTATTATACATTTTAAAAATATAAACAGAAGTCTATGTCGAGACTGAAGCTATTCTGGTTTGTTCTCATAGCAAAAAAAGACAAAAGTACTAAAGCAATTAGGAATTGAAACTTTATAAGAGCAATAAATAGAATAATGATCCTTGATTAAGTCTCTTTATGTTCTTAGTGTAATCTACTTGCAAGCCACATTATATTATAATCAGACTAAAATCAATACAGAGAATTATGTATCTTAGTGTAGTACACTTTAGTTCCAAGTTAAAATTGGAAATATTGAAATCAGACCAAATCTTTAGAAGACGTAGCATTTGAAAGAATCTCACAGCAATTTCTATTTTTAGTAACTACGGCAACACTATTTAACCAAATCAAAAACCGATATATAGAATTATTTGCCTTAGTGCATTCTTCTTGTGTGCCAAGTATACTGAAATCAGACCAAAACTGTAGGAGGAGTAGCATTTTGAAACATTGTTTACAGACAGACAGATGGACGAACGCCAGACACATTACTATCGCATTAGCTCTTCTGGTCTATGATCAGTAGAGCTAAAACCCTACATTACTATAAACCAATTACATGATATTATTTTTTTAAAATTAATGCGACAAAGTTTTGTAATCGGAAGTAGAACTCTTTAGTGTATAAATTACCAAAGTTACTAGCCAACTTGGCTTAAAGCAGTTAACTATCTCCAGTTATCAATGATCAACCCAGGTAAGGGGATTTCTGAACTATGATCAACGCTAAATAAAAACACAGTTGTAAAGTTTTATCAATTTAATAAAGTGAGAATTAAGCTTTGGAAACGAAAACAAATATTAAATAATGATCAAAATTTAACAAGAAGTAAAGTCGTAGAAAATTGCACAGGATTAAATAAAGCTTTATCAAAAATATAATTCAATTTGTCAAGTGAATCACAATACTCTCTATAAATAATCTCAATAAATAAATAAGTTGTCGAAAAATGTAATAGAAAAATGGTAGAATATGGAAAACCTAAGAAAGATAGTTATGTCCCTACAGAGCTTCCATGCTTATGAAAAAGGTCAGAAATATTATAAAATGAACGAGATGGAAAGTCCTATATTTTTAACAAATTCTTGCTTTAGATTATCTTGCAGGCCTTGCTTTGTGCATCCTGCACGGCAGGCTAATATTTTTAAACATTCCTCCAACATAGAATTGTTTTCTTTCATTTATAACCCATTCCTGTAAATAAATGTCGAAAAATTAAGATATTTATATCAATGTTAGAAAAAAAAATTCTGTAAGATCATAAGTAGATCAAAACATCACCACAACTTTGTAATTGCATTTCCTTTCACTTCAAAAGTATAAGTGCGAAAAAAAAAATTAAAATTGTTATAAATACTATTCTAATGCAAAGACTCACCAGGCAAAAAAGATCTGCATATCTTGAAGAATTGTCTGGGACTCGTGACTGATGTCATTCTCCAGAGTCTGACGACAACAGAGAATGACTGTTATAATGTGTCATTTAGAAATTCATAATATCCAGATGTAAAAAATAACTGTCCCAATCAAAAGAAATAAATGTAGTCAAATTGTAAAATACTTAATAAAAATTACTGCATGAGTGCAAATGTTAGCGAGACGCAAAGAAAAAGGTATGGTTTTAGCTTTATTGTGCGATAAGGAAAAAATTGGCATAAAGGTGCACTATTCTGGAAATATGACGTTATTTATTTGATGTATTTGTCTATTTTGAACAGAAAAAGATTAAAAATGTCCCATTTCAAGGGGAATTTTTCTTTAGAAAATATTGTCCATAGCCGTCGCCATCGCCCACTTTAAATTTTGGATATGTTGTGTAAAATACAATGAAAAATCACATATCTAAAAATCTTTGTGGGCGATGCCTGTGGACAATGTTTTCTGAAAGAAAATTCTATTGAAAATTGTTGTCTTCTGCAACATTTTAGGAAAATACGGGAAAATACATATGTTTATGACATCACAAATAGAATTTAGTTATTAGAATTGGAATTTCAATAATTCAAAATACGCGAGTTTTTATTTTTTACATCAGTTTCAATTTTAAGAAAATCACAGGGCAAGATTGGTATTAAAACTGTACCTTCTTCTTTAATTACTTTAATTAATCATGGCATGGAACCATTCTTTGTAGAAATATTATTTCTAAGATTTTTCCTAAATATACATGTATTTCCAGGTTAAACTATGACTCCTATTATGGTGCCACCCTACCAGTAGGGGTCCATGAATTTACATTTTTAAACATTGCTGTGTTATTTAAAGAATATGTTACTTTAACTTGAGGTAACTAGTAGGGCTTTCAGTCAAAGTTTGCTTTGTTCATATACTTACCTCGAGAAAAGATTTGCTTTGGGAAGATATGAGAGAGTGAGAGAGTTTCCAGTAGAAATCTTCCAACAGAAACTCAAGCTGAGGTGGCTGTATACTGGGTTCTGTAAAATAAATTAAGTACAGAATTATCATTACATACAGGTACCTCAGACACTACAGTGGAGGAGAATTGTATCCATCCCTGTACAATGTGGGGAGATCATGTCTGATGGTTCACTTCCAACCAGATCAATGCAGATGACCTACCTGAATTTATCTTTTCACTCAATTATAAATGTATAAAATAATAATAAATGAACATTTTGACAAACAATTTCTGCCCTTTCGACACTTAAGAGTTCAACTGGGCCGCTTTTAACATTGAGAAAAATCCGCAAAATCCGTAAAAAAAAGAAATCCTGAGAAAATTCTCAACTCAACTCTTATGAATTATTCAGCTGAGAATATTCTCAAATTGTCTTATGGCAGCAAATTTAAGAATATTCTTAGCAGAGTAATTCTCAAAAATTGAGTTGAGCTTTTTTTGAGAACTCTTAAAGTTTTTTGGCGACAGGGGCCTGGTCATCAATCATGGCCCGTGGCCCTTTACCTGCTCACAGATGTCCACTGTGGATAAAATGAATACATGCTTGTTAACAAGATTCATCTTTAAAACAATGTTACGAGATACATGTACCAATATGTCAAAAGAATAAAATAAAATACAACAAAGAAACTCACAACTTGACGATACATGTACCATTTTGTCAACAGAATGAAATAAAACAAAGAAACTTACAAGATACATGTACCAGCATGTCAACAGAATGAAATACAACAACAGAATAAAAAAAAACAACAAAGAAACTTACAAGATACATGTACCAGTATGTCAACAGAATGAAATACAACAAAGACACTTACAAGATACATGTACCGTATGTCAACAGAATGAAATACAACAAAAAAGTTACAAAATTCATGTACCAGTATCTCAACAGAATAAAATACAAAGAAACTTACATAATACGTTTACCAGTTTGTCAACAGAATTCTACAAAGAAACATACAAGATACATGTACCACGTGCTCATTCATCTAGAAAATCAAAGTTAAATCCAGCATCCGAGGCAAATGTGGTAGTGTCCATCCCTAGAAACACCATCCATGCAAGTTTGGTCTGGGTAGGGCTTATATGTACTTTGGATTGGAAGTGCTCCTAAAAATTTACCGGGACGCTGTCGCTAACGCCAACGCCGGAGGTAAAGCATAATATCATCTTGACTTCGTCAAGGTGAGCTTAAGAAAAATACTTTTACCTTAAAAATGAGAGAAATCTGGTAGGTGAGAATAATGGATTAAAAGTGAGTGAAATCTGGCCGGTGAGAATAATAGATTAAAAATTTTGTAAAATTACTAGCAAGTGACAAAGTGATCGTGTCTGGGTAAGACCTGTTTTTAGGATAGTGTGGGATTTGCCATCTTCGCTAGCCAAGGGATTTTGATACGCTACTCCACTCATGAACCCTTGGCATACGGTGAAGTCAAAAGACGGGATTGTTTTCTTCACATGATCTCCATTCTACCAGGTATCATTGACAGAAATAAAGACGCGTATAAAAAAAATCAAATCAAAGTGTTTAAAGAATAATTGAGTTATGTTTATTTATTATTTATTGTACAAATCTGAATCTTCAATATAGATTCTTAATCACATTTTTAGAAGATATCAGACGACACCAGCAATAAGCAATTTTTCTTATAATTCAAAAAATTCAGTTTTTGAATAGTTATAGTAATGCAAATATTTATTCTATAGACATTCTTTTATTAGTTTCGAACAAACAGTACTTTTATCGCCAACTACATGTAGAAACACTGATACTTGTACATTGTCAAGCGACTTCACGCATGTTAATTCTAAAAATTCCAATTCACTATACTATTAATTTGCTTAAAATCAAAACAGAATATAACCTCCATCATAACATCGACGAAAACGATATGAAACATGAAACTCTTCAACAATATCTACGTTTCGAAAAGCCCGCGCTATTGAAAATAGTTCGCTTAAAATATGCATTCAGCAGCGTATGTGCACAAATTTTTATATCACGATTATCCCAATAAAGCAAATATTTAGTTTTCTCTTCTAGTTTGATTTTCAGCAAAAATATTGATCATTGACTTTTTCAACGATTGGGGTGTTAAAAATATTTGTTTGAATATCGTCTCGCAATGGGGCTATTTTGTTTATCGGAAGCTTTTGCTTTGACCTTGTTAGGTTTTGTTTACTATGCTATTTATAGTTAGACAGTGGATCATAATGCCTACAGCCAGGACTTTGCTTCAGCAAAGCCCGGCTAAAAACCCAACTTCTATTAACTCCGTATGCCAAGGGATTACATGTACGAGGACAGAAGCGTATCGGAAACCCTTGGCTTGCGAAGATGGGATTTGCTTGGATTACCGACCTCTCCGTTGTATTCCTCATCCATGGAGGTTCTAACTTCATAGTTCAGAAGTGTCAAGACACTGATGTCTAGCTCCCTGAAATTAGCAATAAACATATCTAATACTACTGGTAAAGTTACAAATCTTAAATTTACTTATAATTATTACACAGTACATGAGTGAATTATTTTATTTTTTTACCCAAATATTCTAACAGTGCATAAACTTTATATCATTCACGAATAATCAAGAAAATCTAAATCACCTGAATACATAACACAGTTTTTTTTATGATAAAACCAATCACCTGAAAAATGGTCTGTATATTGCCATGTCAACAATTTGTTTCTCATTTGTCTCCGAATTTTCAGGAATCTGGTTTTCATTCTGTGTGTCCTTCAATTGATATTCATATTCACAAAATTAAACCTTTGTCATACTGAATTAGATAATCATCTTTACTGCTAAATTTCTTCTGACATTACTTAATCGTATATAAACAAAATAAAGTGCTTTAAAAGAAAACATCTTACCAGTTGAGAGGAATCTCTACTGCTTCTGAATACAAAATATTTGAGATTTTAAGTTGTAAATATTATTAAGAAATAAGATATCATTTTTAGAGTTTCATTGGGATGTGACATGAAGTCGGTCACGTGATCAAATTCTATAACGCCCGAAGGGCGTTTTAGTAAATTTGATCACGTACTGACTTCATGTCACATCCCAATGAAACTCTAAAAAATGATATTTTATTTCTTATATTTTATTTTTATTCGTGTTATAAGGATAAATAGGCGCTATTTGGACATTGTTATAGAAATGCACCATAACGTAACTATGGCGTCATATGACGTCACAGTCAAGACTTTCTAATAGTCTCGTGTGGTTTGCCCAACTGCATGTCATTGAAAATTGAACGTCAATTTAATTTATAGTGTCATATAAGGAAAGACATTAGCAAATGTAAATATACACCTATATACATGCATTTTAAATTATACCACGCAATCATTAATGACCATATTATTGTCTTTCATAATAAAGTAATGTGGTACTTTCTCTATGCAAATAAAAATATATCCTCATAAAAATATAACTATACAAAAGATTCATACCTCTGCTTCAAATACAAAAAACCACATTATACTGCATTTTTTTTTATATCTTGTAATCTGAAACAATATTAATCTGAGCACTGAACTCACAAAATATAATCATCCCTCCAATATGTGTATAATGGCAAAGTCTAGCTTAATATAAAGATATACAAACATATATGAAATTTTTCTTTGCCAAATGATAGTTGATAACTTAAGGTATCATATTAAAAATTTAAATTATATCTGATGGTTAATTTGTCGACCCTAACCCCCCCCTGCCTCCTTAAAGTTCTGTGAAAGTCTCATTGAATTTTATGTAATGGTACAGGGTAATGGTACAGGCGGTATATAACAGGAAGAAGGTCAGTCACCAGGTTTTGCCATTGGAAACCATTAGGATGGGTATCGCCAAAAATTTCGTATCGCGATATGTCACGATTTTCCCCAAAAATATCAAAATAAAATACGTGTATTGATATTTTTACCAGCAATATTTACAGTGATTTTAAACAAAAAATCATAATTTTTCCTAAAAATATGCTGGAAGAACATACCATCACTTTTTTCATTTGCTTCATTTTAATAATATAAAGCATACATTTAATTGGATGCTAGAATGCCGTTCTTCCACTGTTTTCAACATTTAAAAAAATTCTGTAATTTTTACTTGAAATACTGAACAAATTAATGAATAATTACTGTAATTATGCATCTAAGGCCATAATAAAATAAAAATCATTAGATTCTCATCCAAATTAATGAACAATTCCTGTAATTATGTATCTAAGGCCATAATGAAATAAAATCATTAGATTCTCATCCAAATTGTTTGAAAACTGGAGGGAGGCTAGTGGATTTTATTTTATATTTTTTTTCATTTTGCAAGTTTTTCATTGACCTGTTCAATTGGTGCAGATATTTCTCTAATGCCCGAATAAAAGTTATAGTAGAGATCCATTTAAACATGCATATCTCTTAATACACATAATCACCAGTCTTTCATTACCAATGATCCTTGTTTAATATGTATTAAAATAAATTCGATCTTCATGATCTTGTCAGCTGTCAAAATCATGCGGACATTCGCAGGATTTAAGACAAAAGTTGAATGGTATAGTTGAATACCAATCCTGATTAGAATCAAGACAAAGAAAATCAAGAAGTCTGTGAGCGAATGCTCCCTAGTAATACCCCCGCTCTGCATTTGAATTTACACTCTCATGTAAATATACACATATAAAAATGAATCACAAGATACGTTTTTGCCTAGAGAAAAGGTACGTAAAATTTTTTACTGCAAAGGGAATTTGGTACGGAAAATTTACAGTTTAACAGGAAGTTGACATCAGATATGTATAGAAATGAATCCTACCATATGGCATGTCTAGACAAAGAATGTGGTAAAATTTCAAGCATCATCTAATTATCGAGAAAATTCCAACTAAAATTTGGTACGGACAAATGCATGGATTAACAGGAAATGGACATCGGATTTGTACGAAAATCAATCCCACCATATGGCATGCCTTGACAAAGATTTTGCTAAAATTTCAAACATCAGTGATGATAAGTTGCTGATAAAACTACAACGATTTTTTTATGAACAGACATACACAAACTAGATACACAAGGGTAAAACAGTATTCCCCCTCCTCTCCGGAGCAAAGGTATAAAATATCGAGGTTGGGTTAAAACATTCTGGGCGGGGATCAGAATCTAGAAATCTATTTATTATGGCCTAAGTACCAGTATTTTAGTCTCTATATTATGATATGTATCACGCAATCAAAATCATGATATATCGATGAGATCTCACATCTCCAGGAAACCCCAAATATATGTTCAATCTAAATATAAAATAGAATATGTAAAATGGCACTCCTTAATAACACAGTCACTGTGTAAAAAAAGATTCTGTGAAAGTCTCATTGAATTGCATTAAGTGGTGTAAGAGGAGTTACAGATAAGTCATACCTATCTCCAAGAGAGACGGATACTGTGCTGAAACCTCCATTATAATAATTATACTCCTACTTTTCAAGTGGGAGGTATAACAAACCAAATAAATCACTCACTTCTTCAGGCCATTGAGAATAATGAATGCCTTTAATACCACTAGTACCAATCCCATGTTATGAATTACTTACTTCTTCTCAGGATTTCCAGTCCTTTTTCCCTCTTCAAAGCTCGCTAAAGGAGGTTTAAATTCTGTGTGACCTACAAAACCAATTTTTATAATGTTTAGGTACAATATGATGTCTTTCCTGATGATACAGTCAAACATCTTTATCTATAACTTGTTGGAGCCAAGAGAAAACCTCAATATATCTGAGGATTAAAGATATTGAGCATAAAAAATACTTAAAGAATAAGTGTTTGATATTTTTAAATATCTTCAATATATTCAAGGTATTTGAGATAACAGTTTAAGAGACACCCCAGTTTCTCTTTACTTAAGAATAACATAACAAGCCGAAGGCCTTCTCAGAAGATTTTATCACATACCGACCCACTTCAATTCCCATTGACCGGTCACGGTAGCCTAGTGGTAGAGCGTTCGCTTCGTGATCGGGAGGCCCGGGTTCGATTCTCGATCGCGGCGCCGCGTCATACCTAAGACGTAAACATAGGTAGTGACTGTTCCTTCGCCAAGCGCTCGGCACTAGAAGTGAAAGTCACGGGTCTTTCGGATATGACCTTAAAAACGTAGGTCCCGTGTCACGGTAGGCGTTGGCACGATAAAGAACCCTCACTGCTCAATGGCCCTGAGTGCCGAGTATAGGTCTAAATTTGAAGCCCTTCACCGGCATCGGTGACGTCTCCATATGAGTGAAAAATTCTCAAGAGGGACGTTAAACAATATATAATCAATCAATCAATTCCCATTGAAGTTTATAAACTTGTTATTAATTACTTAATCGCCCTTCAACGCAAAGGCGCTTACTGTTAAACCTTATATCTTTAAAAGTGTAAGTCGTAGAGACATGGAGTCAATTGCAATATGACCCTTGACCTTGAAAATTTTTTCAAGGTTAAAGGTCAAGGTCATTCCAAAATTGAGAATTTAAACTCCTTTTATATCTTTTTTGTCTTTTAACGTATACAATCTGACTTTGTATCATTAATATGTACTCGTAAAAACTATTTCAGAGATTTCATTATTTTTGAAAAAGTCGTGGAAGCATGAAATTAATTGCAATGTGACCCTTTACCTTTGATCTTGAAAATACATTCAAGGTCAAAGGTCAATGTCATTTAAAGATTTCAAAAATTTCCATTTTTTCTATCCTTTAAGCCACTTTTGGAATCTTCTTTATGGTATTTAAGGAGTTAGATACAAAAAAAAAATGAAATTCAGAGAAAGTGAACAATAAGTCTCCTAGTTATTTTTTTTTTAATTATTTTTCCGCCGAATGTTTTTTGTTTCACAAGTTATCGAAATGATTTATAGTTCATATAAGAATGTGCTCCTTATATGATTTTTTCATTTGACCCTGCGTTTATGAACTTCGACCCCTTTCGGAGTTATCGACCCTTTTGCAAAAATACTTGTTATCGCTACTTCTCCGAAACTGTAAATCGTAGAGGAATGAAACCTTCAGCAATGTCTTTGACTAATTAAGGAGACCTTAATTGCTTCTTTGCAAAAGTATTTATGATCTCTTCAATAAGTTACCGCCCCTGAAAGTTCTTAAATTTTACAATTTCTTAAAAATTTTCAAAACTTGAGGTCGTAGAGACATGGAATCAACTGCATAAGATTCATTGACCTTTGACCTTAAAATTAATATAAGGGTCAAAGGTCAAGGTCATTCCAAAATGATGAATTAAGTTCTTTTTATATTTTTTTTGTCTTTTAACGTATACAATCTGTTTTTGCATCATTAATATGAACTCTTAGAACTATTTCAAAGATTTCATTCTTGTCCCTTTAGATTGACCCTATTAAAAGTTATTGCCCCTTGTGCGAAAAACCTTGTTATTGCTCCTGCTCCGAAACTGTAAACCGCAAAGACATAAAACTTTTACTTATGTCTTAAGGGACTTTAGGCACAACTTTTATGTTCAAATGCGAAAGGATCTGGTGACTCTTTGAATGAGTTACTCCCCTTTAATGCTTTTGTGCTTACCATTAAACCTTATTACTTTAAAACTATAAGTCATAGTGACATGGGGTTAATAATAATGTGACACATGACCTTTGACTTTGAAAATAATTGGAAGGTCAAAGATCAAATCACCTCCAAATTTTCAAATTTTTCATTTTTCTTCTTTTAAGCCATTTCTAGTTTCGTTTTGATAAAATTTAATTTTAAAGAGATAGATATGAAATGAAAGTGAAATTAAAAAAAGGTGGAAAGACCTCTTATTGTTCTGTGAACAATAAGTCTCCTAGTTTCAAGGTTAGTAGAATAAATTCCAGTCTTCATGGAATTACAATAATAAGTGCCTTCTCGACATGGTTTCACATGAGGTATGAAAAAATAAGCTTTACTGAAATATATTCTACATCTCCATATTTAATAAGTTTGCAGTCAGGATCAATACGGGAAGCCATATCCTTGACATAGATTTAAAATAGTAAAGGGCTTAAAATACTGTCATGAGGAACCCCACATTTTTCAAGACCAGGGTCAGACGTCACATTTTCTAATTGTACAAAGGACAAGATAGGGTTAGAGCCGAATCTGACCCCTTATTTAATATAATAATCAGGACACTAGTAAAAATTGTGATAGTTTGTAGTTAAGAAGTTGAAATGATGCTAACTTTAAGACAAGCACTAATTTTGATTCAAAGCTTACATGAAAGCCACTAGAGGGGTGCAGAAATAGGATATTTTCCCGAATTTCCACAATTCTGGTGGAATTTCATCATATTTGGGATACATTTCTCTTCGGAAAACATAGAGCACAAGCTTGCCTATCTGAGATTTTTACACATATACTGCATCTGATATCAGTGTATAAAATATATAAATTTGATAGAAAGGCAAGCGTGTACTCTGTTTTCCGAAAGAAAATGAGAAAAGATAAATTTCGAAAATTGACCATTTTCTGACCTCACTGTGACCCCTGTATATTCTAAATCCTAAAACCAACACTCATTTTGTGGCAGGGGTGAAAACATGTTTTAATGGATAAACTGTTGGATCATTCTGAAAGACACCCAAAATCGGGGGCCAAATACTGGTCTTACCCTATCTTGTCCTTTGCTTTGTATTTGACAAGAAAGATCTAAACGAGGGTGTATTTCTTAATCAAATGGCATAAAGTTTTCTACATAAAATTACATGATCTACAGTATCAAAAGCCTTTTAAAGGTCCAACATGACCATACCTGTATATAAAAATTTGATGTGTTTTCTTTTATAAAATCAAAGGGGAGAGGGAAAGACTCAGATCCCTATTGGAGACAGTTGACAACAGAGAACCTCTGGAGAAGGTAAAGTATCTTACAAAACATGTTCAAACGTAAAGACAAAGTCAGACATATGCCTCCACATAAGTTTCAGCTTTTCTGGTCCCGTGGTTCTTGAGAAGAGGATTTTTTAATGACCCACCCTGATTTCCTCTTTCCTTAATTATCTATCTTTGTGAGGGGACATGGCCCTTTATTTTAAGAACTTTAAGTAACCTTGACACAAGGATGCTTTGTTCCAAGTTTTGTTAAAACTGACCAAGTGGTTCTTGAGAAGTCGAAAATGTAAAAAGTTTACAGATGGACAGACAGACGGACAAAATTTGAAAAGAAAACTTCACTTGAGCCTTCGGGCCAGGTAAGCTAAAAATATTGTACAATAAATAATTAGTGTTAATTACATTTTAAAATATCATATAAGTTTTGATAATGATATACATTATCAAAGTAGTTTTATTATCTATCATGAAAGTAAGACTAAGCAACAAGAACAATTAAATACAACACAAGCAATTAATTAAGAGGCTGATTCCTTCTGTATAATTCCCAAGAGATGTTGATGACACCTGCTTGATCAGAGATGCTTTAAGAGCTTTATTCTCACACTTGAATCATTAATTTCTCTCTAATTTGATTTGCAATTTTCTGCAATCGATATTTTCCCTGACCTGTGCCCGATAATTACGCCCATGGGTGTGGTAGAATTTTTCTTGTAACAGATTGCTGCAAAGAACATAATGAAATAAATGACAAGTACTTTCTTGATTGAACACTTTTTTCATAAAGATACTGCAACACCCTTACATCTTTTTGAATTGTTTTATTAAAAGATAATAGACTTAAATTAAAGGTCACAGTGTTCTAAAAATACATGTAGGTTGCAACACATCATCTGCCAAAGATGCACAAACTGCCTAAGTTTTATGATTCTAGGTCTGATACTTTTCTAGCTATGAGCCTGCCAGGTTTTTCCATATTTGGCCATCATCTTACATGTAAATAAAGGTCAGAGGGACCTGGTGTTAATGTGCGACTAATCATCTCTAGATTTATCAGCTGACAAAGTGTGATAATTCTAGGCCTAATAGTATTAAAGTTACGACAGACATTATAAATCTAACAGATGGAAGATGAGAACGCTATATGCAGTTGGAAGGTCTATAAAAAGTGTTAAAACCCAAGTGTATCTAGATATATCAGCTACACTTAATAGCCATTAGGAGACATAAATGTACATCATATTCAGGGCCTTTAAAAGTTACCAATATTTCCAAGCTTTGTGATTTTCATTGATTTACAAAAACCAACAAAGAGGATAGCTGACCCTGTACCAAGAGCAAATAAAGCCTTGCTACATTAAAACTTAGTTATTATGAACACTGATATTGCGAATTCACATATAACGCGAAGTTATCTTGGATCCCAAGCTAAAAAAAATTATTTTTTTTTACGGATATAACAAAAAAAAATTGATATAACGAAGTAATTTCATAGTTCCCAGTGACTTCGTTATAACCAAGTTTTACTGTATTGAAAATACTGACAGCTGATTCATACTTACCCAACAGGGCATCAATTTTTTCCAACGAGCCATTTCTGCTTTGCTCGCATATGCATAATATGCGAGCAAGAGAAAAAAGGCATATTGGGTCCTGGTTGTTTTCACTGAAAAACAAGCTTTGTATTAACTAATAAATATTAACAGTATCATACTTTCAAATACGACTAACCTATCCTTAAAATAAATAATCAATAAGACTAATTTTTCTTTAAAATAAATTGTTAAAATAAATTGAATTTTTTTTATAAATAAATAACAAAACTATAATAAGTCTTATGGCCTTGTTTGGCTCTGTGATTTTTTTTTTAAAACTGAAACTACTTAGTTTTAGCTAACAATGCATTAAATATCACACTTAGATCTTTGGTGATTGCATATCTATCAAAAATGACCTAGTTTTTGGGCTAATCAATACATTTTGACGTCACGAAATGCGTCAATTTTCTCATTTTCTGGGGAAAAAAAAGTTTTAAAAAATGGCCATTTTATAAAGCTATTATTATAAAGAGCACAACCTCTGATCTCAAATTTGCAAGCAGTATATGCTAGAACTTTTTCTGAGGATTAAAAGACATGTTTTATTTTTTAGATCAAGGGGAATGCTCATATTATTTTTCTTCACTCAAAATACTCAAAAATACAAGTTAACCATAAATATTTTTATGAATTTGTAATTTAGGAAATTGTAATTTCATTAAGCTGGTTCTCCAAGGCGTAGACTTTTAGAATTAAAAAAAAAAATAATTTAACAATTTGTATATCTACAGGGCCATTTTATGCATAACGTAAACCGAGCTCTTTGATCAGAAAATCTTGAAATCTTGAATACAGATGCAGTTGAATTGCTTACATCAATATAGACCGTTTGACACTAATTTATATTATATAAACGTCATATGACGTTAGACACTAATTTAGGAAAAGTGAGGTCAAGTCAAAGGAAAAGTCAAGGTCAAAAAAATGTTATCAAAATGTATCAGCACATAAAGTTGAAAAAACATATAGTGAGTAGTGTCTTTAAAAACTGACATATACACAATGTGATGATAGTTAGTTCAAGGTCAAAGAAAAGGTCAAGGTAAAAAATGTTGATGAATTCTAATAGCTCTCATCAGTTTCTATCAGCATATGAGGTTTGATAAAAATCTCATGGATGGTTTCTTTAAAACTCAGTTAAACAATAAACATTAATTTGAGAAGTGTGGTCAAGTTCAAAGGAAAGGTGAAGGTCTAAAATGGTTATGCAGTTGAATAGCTCTCATCAGAATGTATCAACATATGAAGTTTGATAACATTACCTTGAATGGTAAATTTAAACCTGAGCAAAACACTTTCTTAAGAAAAGTGAGGTCAAGGTCAAAGGAAAGGTCCAAGGGAAAATAGTGATGCAGTTGCATAGCTCTCATCTGTATGAATCAACATTTGAAGTTTGATAACACTATCTTGAATGTTATGTTTAAAACTGAGCTTAACACTAGTTTAAAAAAGTGATATCAGGGTCAAAGGACAGGTCAGGCTTTTGATGCAGTTACATACATGTAGCTCTCATCAATATATATCAACATTTGAAGTTTCATGCAAATACCTTGTATAGTTTCTTTGAAACTGGGCTAAACGCAAAGTGTTATGGAAGGACAGGCGGAAGGAAAGAAGGACGGAAGTCGGACATGATAAACTATATATGCCCCCGCCATATTCATGGCGGGGCATAAAAAATAATACTAATTCTCATTCATTGCCAAAAATGTTTTAAAAAATCCTTCAGCGAGAATGTGGGAAAGTTTATAGTATTCTTACTTTATGGAATTACTATCTTCTTGTTTGGTACATACGACTGGTTATGCTGATTCAACGGTCGCTGACTATATTTATTGTCAATGCTTAAGCGGAGCCAGTAAAACGGATATTTGCTACCACTAAATCAGCATTAACGGTCATAAATACCCAATTAGAAGATAGTCATTCCCATTCTAATGCAATCTATGCATTTTGTTCATTGTTATGTTGTTCAGTCTTATTTTTTTGATTTTTTTTTTATGATATACGAAGCATTGTGTTTTTGCGTCACTCTATTATTACGTCACAATGAAAAGCTTTTACTCTCGTTAATGCTCGTTTTTCTCCTTCCAACAAAGCACATTAGTCAATGAAATTGTGTTTTACAAACCAATTGCATTAGAATGTGATTTCATCATTTCTTTTATCAATCTTATTGTTTGTTTGGAAAAAAAGAATTGCTACACAATACAACACCTACACATAAAATTTAATCTAGCAAATTTAGTGCAAGTGATATCCCTTGCCTAAATTTTCATATGTGTAGTACAAGTGCAAGATTCTGCATTCTTTATGCAAATCTATTCAACATTTGCAGTGTACTTCATCTGTATTTCAAAATATTAAAGTGCTCAAAGAGTCAAGTAAACCTCTTTATCCTTAACCCAAGAATAGGATTGAAAATTTCCGAAGATTTAAGATAAACTAATATGACAAAAAAAAAAACTTTATTTCCTTTTGATTCCCTTTGATATTTTCATGGTTTTTGAGATTTTAATGTTTAAGATACAAAAGTCAACTGTACTTGATTAAGGATTTTATAGAAAACCTAGGGTTGTCAATCAACAAAACAAACTTGTAGAAAACCAACAATTGTCTAAAAACAAAGCAGACTTGTAGAAGACCTACAACTGTCTGACAACAAAACAAACTCTCGAGAATTTTTCACTCATATGGAGACTCCACGGTGGAGAGCTGTTAATTTTGTCCTATACTCGGCACTCAGGGCCATTGAGCAGGGAGGGATCCTTTTCGTGCTAGCACCTACTGCAACACGGGACTATGTTATATACGGTCTCATCCAAAGACCGATCTCCACGTAACACAGTGATATTCGAACCGGCGACGTAAGGATTGACGTCTTACCTCGCGACTCTAGAGCAGATGTCAAACCACTGCGCAACGCGGGTGACACAAATTTTTGGAAAACCAGGAACCGACTTACATAAAAAACCGACTTGTAGAAAATCAGAACTGTCTGACAACTAAAACTTGTAGAAAAAACCTAGAACTACGTGTATCAGGCAACTAAATGAACTTGTACCTTTCCGAGGATCCCTCCCCAAAACAGAGGTCGTTGATGAGCTTGTAGGCTTCATTTTTTATCCATTCCTGAAAAAAAAATCATTGACATCAATCAGTCAAACCTTTAAATCAATTATAACCAAAATAAGTTTGTTTCAGAGAATTATAACTTATGAACTCTACCAATTTTTATTGGACTTAAGTTTTACCAAAATCTGGTTTAACAAAATAATTCTAAATTATAATACAGTAGACGGATCATCAGTGTATACTGAAAGGAACAGGAAACGCATAGTTATCTTTTGAATTAAAACTATTATTTAGAATATGTTTTCTAGTATTGTTATCAAACATTTTAATTCTTCTTTAATCAACACGTTACCAAATTCCTGTGTGACTTTGACTGATAATTTATAAATTAAAATTATTTTGTCGATACTTTCAAAAATAAAAACAAAATCCTCATAAACTCACTGGTACATCAATAACAACCTTGATTTTCTTGTGCATTTTGTTCCCAAGAGCATTTATCTTTGTCAAAGGATTATTATTCAACCTTTCCAATGGTAGTCTTAATGGTTGAGGGTAGCTGTAACATTTCAAAGCCAACAAATCCCCCCGCCAAATGAATCGCACGAATTTTCGATTTATGATAGAGTCCAACTGGTTTAGTACACGTGAATGATTGTAAGACTGTCTCGACAAACACTTGCATTATTTTCACAGTGTGGAAATGTTAAAAGAAACTACGCATACGACGCCTGTGAGAGTACAATTGATGTTAAGTTACCAAGCTCACGTACCAAATTAGAGCAGCAGAGTTTTAGTCATTTTTAGGGTGAAAAATATGACTGTCTGTTGTACAAATATCGGTTTCAGTGATAAAGCCTTGACGATAATCGAGGTGGCAAGATTTAAGCATTGTTACGCGCCAACGTCACTGTAATGGTTGGTTAAAACCTTTTAAATCCATTCCCTGGTAACCGAGAAAACGTTGGTTGAAAAAAATTAAAAAGAAACTGCACAGCAGTTGCCTTTTCATTCACTAATGCAATTCAATTACTAGATCCAGTGTAACTTCCGTTTGGTTTCTCGTCAAATGCACCGTCTTTGTATCCGTCCAGTGTAACTTCCGTTTGGTTTCTCGTCAAATGCACCGTCTTTGTATCCGTCATTTTAAAGCATACTTTGCCTCGCTTTAATGCAAGAACAGTGCAGTTCATGTTATTTCTGTATTTTCCTTACATTAATACGAAGACAAAAGATGATAGAAGTATTTCTCATCGATCTGTTAAACTGCTTTCCATGTTCAACAGATGGCATTTTTTCAGGTTAGCTTCCTGAAATCTAGCATCATAAAAGATACCTTCCGGCACATAATTTCACAGTTTCAGACCATAAGTATAAAAGAATTTTCTTTTTTAGCTCACCTGAGCTAAAGGCTCAACTGAGCTTTTCTGATCAAAATTTGTCCGTTGTCTGTCGTCGTTGTTGTCGTCGTTGTCGTAAACTTTTCACATTTTCATCTTCTTCTCAAGAACCACTGGGCCAATTTCATCCAAACTTGCTACAGAGTATCCTTGGGTAAAGGGGATTCAAGTTTGTTCAAATGAAGAGCTACGCCCTTTTCCAAGGGAAGATAATTCTGAATTAGAGAAAAATTAATGGCAATTTAAAAAAATCTTCTTCTCAGGAACCACTAGGCCAGGAAAGATGAAACTAATGTGGAATCATCCTAAGGTAGTGTAGATTCAAGTTTGTTCAAATCATGACCCCCAGGGCAAGAGTAGGGCCAAAATGGCCGACCCAAGTTTTACATAGGAATATATAGGAAAAATCTTTAAAAATCTTCTTCTCAAGAACCACTGCACCAGGAAAGATGACCCTCATATGGAATCATCCTCAGGTAGTGTAGATTCAAATTCGTTCAAATCATGACCCTCGGGGCTAGGGTGGGGCTAAAATGGCCGACCCAAATTTAACATAGGAATATATAGGAAAACCCTTTAAAATCTTCTTCTCAAGAACCACTGGGCCATGAAAGATGAGACTCATGTGGAATCATCCTCAGGTAGTGTAGATTCATTTTTTTTTTTTCAGATCATGACCCCCAGGGCAAGGGTGGGGCCAAAATGGACGGCCCAAATTTTACATAGGAATTCAGGGTTCTCCATCATTCAAAATGCTACTGTGTTGTAGAGTTTACACTAATCACTAAAATTCCGCGGTATTTTCGCAATCAATTTCGCAACTGAAACTGATTCATTATAATAATAAAAGAATACGTGCACACACTTTTTTTTTTACAAAAATCGGTAATTCGCTACACAAATAGAATGATCGTACATATTGATGAAAGTAAAAACACATGTTCTGAAAAGCAGAGGAAATTCTGGTCGATAGGTCGAAGTACTCTACATTTTTTATAGTATATTTGCCGTGAGTATTGGTTTGTTTTCTATATCGTATTACCGAATTACACAAAAAAGGAACTCCAGAACAGTATAATACTTTTAAGAGTTCTTTATTTGAACATGTTGAAAATTTTAAGCAATTCATTTACATCAATGAAATGTCTTCGGTACGATTTTATGGTTCACTTACACTACGAACATTATCCTACAGTAGAGCCGTGGTTCTTTAGAAAAGACACGTTTAAATATTCTAAAAAAAAAATAATTCAGTCCATTTTAATGCAATTACCAATTAACTGTTACATGGAAGTGTGAAAACAAATAATTTATCTTTGTTCCTTCATGCGTGAAGTCCGGCAAGGGTCTAGGGGATAATTGATTATGCAAGGTGAATCACTAGTAATTAAGCGCTCCGCTGTTTAGAATTGAAAGATTGATTGATTGATTGATTGTATACTGTTTTACGTCCCGCTCCAGAATATTTCACTGATATGGAGACGTCACCATTGCCGGTGAAGGGCTGCAAATTTAGGCCTATGCTCGGCACTCAGGGCCTTTGAGCAGGGAGGGATCTTTATCGTGCCACACCTGCTGTGACACGGGGCCTCGGTTTATACGGTCTCATCCGAGGGACCGCCCTATTTAGTCGCCTTTTACGACAAGCAAGGGGGTACTGAGGACCTATTCTAACCCGGATCCCCACGGGGTAGAAGAAGGTAGAATTGTTTGATTAAGAATTCATGTCTAGTTTTTCTAATTATCACAGATTTTACTGTGTCTGTAAACATTTTCCTGTGTTGCTAGCATTTAAATTGAATCGTTACTGTGTCGGAGAAAATTTTACAGTGTCGGGAGCAACACAGTAAAACAGCTCATGGAGAACCCTGGGAATTTATTGGAAAAATCTTTAAAAATCTTCTTCTCAAGAACCATTGAGACAGGAAAGATGAAACTCATGTAAAATTATCTTCAGGTAGTGTAGATTCAAGTTTGTTCAAATCATGACACCCGGGGCTAGGGTGGGGCCAAAATTACTGACTCAAATTTTACCTAGGAATATATAGGAAAACTCTTTATAAATTTTCTTCTTAAGAACCATGTAGACAGGAAAGATGAAACCCATGTGGAATCATCCTCAGGTAGTGCAGATTCAAATTTGTTCAAATCATGACCCCCAGGGCTAGGGTGGGGCCAGTCAAAATGGCCGATCAAAGTTTTACATAGAAATATATAGGAAAAATCTTTAAAAATCTTCTCAAGAACCATGTAGACAGGAAAGATGAAACTCATGTAAAATTATTCTCAGGTAGTGTAGATTCAAGTTTGTTCAAATCATGACCTCCGGGACGAGGGTGGGGCCAAAATGGCTGACCCAAGTTTTACATAGGAATTTATAGGAAAACTCTTTAAAAACTTCTTTTCAAGTATTCAAAGCCATAATTAGTGATATTCATATGGAATCATCCTCAGGTAGTGTAGATTCTAGTTTGTTCAAATCATGAACCCCAGGGGGGTTAAAATTCAAGCCTCTCCCCCCACCTCGGTAAACTTTCAGTTCTGATCTGATATGTGCTTTTTCCTAGCCAATGTGCTCAGGTGAGCGCTGTGGCCCCTGGGCCTCTTGTAATATTTACAATTTACTATGTTGAAAGATAAACAATACTTTATTATCCTATCCTCTCACATGATTTAGTAATGCAGTTGTGTCATTTTTTAGCGCTGCATTTCAACAAAAGTAAGATGAGTACGTAAAATGTGCAATGTACTTAGAAAACTTCTCATCTGAAAGAAGTCAATTTGAACATTTCAAGAAAATAGTATCAAAGAAAGCTCGATTAATTAATTTGTAAATCCCTATGATTGAATCACAAACATTTAACATCATACAATTTACAAACAAATTCCCTCTTAGTGCTTTGACTTTTAAAAATATAATAAATCGAGTTTAAAGAATGTGCACCTTTAACATGAAATGATAGTTATAATAGGGTTATGTCTCGTACTGAAACTCAATAGTTTTAAGTTTAATTGCAAGAAAAATGTTACTTTAATCAGATTTTTCAATACCTGTACCTGCTTTCGTTATTGTGCCGCTTTTCATTAAATCAACACGTTAATGGCGGAAATAAAATCTTGAATTGTTTGTGCTTGTAATATTTTTATAATTTCATTTGAAAAAAAAAAGTTCAGGTAGATCAGAAAGGGGAATAACAGATTTTCTCGTTGCTATAATCTGCTTCATTTCATTTGGCTGTAATTTAAAAAAAAAAAACCTTACAAATTCGTCCTTTCATTTCCATTATTTATGGTTTACTGACATTTATTATAATTCTAATTTCCGACATTTATGGAAGAGTATATTTTAGGCAAGAAAATTGGACTGTGGATTTTCCTTATAGGAAATCAAAATATTCAAGCAATAAATCATTTACATCAAAAGAAGGGAAAAAAATTTGCTTTGTTTTTCGTTTGAGATTAGTAGTAAGTATCTTGGACATTAATAAGGTGTTGTCACTGACATAATATAATTAAAGTGTAGTTGGCTTTGCCATAACTAGTCCAATGGGCAATACATTTGTTATTTTAATGTCAGTATTTGTACTGTATATATCTTAGGTACATTTATCTTTGTATACATGTAATGAGATATTTTTTACATAAGATTTACTGTCTATTTTGTGCCTAAGATTTTTTTACGTGTATCATATGTACTTCAAGATGTGAAATTTTTTTTGGCATTTTCAATAATAAATGCTCTTTTTCGACAAACTATGTGTTATGTTTTATGTTTTCCATTTGGCAAAAACAGAGCAGAATAGACTCATGGCTAAAAAGGTATATCTATTATATTAGAAGATGATGGTATAATGTTTATATTAAGATCTTTTGATATGGGAAATTTATAGTTTTAAAATTGAAATATTTCTATCCCGTTAGAAATTCTATTTTCACAAAAAACATCCATAAAAAAAGGAAACGTTAGCTGGTGGAAGAATCCCAAGAGACCACATCGTCTTTCTCTTCTGGAAAGTTAACTTCGCTTCAATTTCTTTCTGAACTCATTATTTTTGGTTGATCCAGTGTACACATACGTGAACTTGCATTTTTAATGTTAAATTTTCATGAACATTAGGTTATTTTAATTTTAATCATTTCATCAAGTCAGGATTTCCAATATTAGTTTTTAAAAAAGAAACGAAAAAGTGTTGTACAGAATTATGTCTTGATTTTCAACAATAAACGTCTATGTATAAAGATTGGATAAGGTATTCGGACAAAATTTATGCAAGTTTACTTGATACGTGTTTGACATTCTAAAAAACAGGACTTTAAGCACTTTTATTTTGAAAATATTATGTCAATAAAGAGGAAAATATAAAAGCAAAGCAGAAAAGAATATTTTAATCTAAATTGACTTGGATGAAAGGAATCGTTTAGAAAAGATTGTTTTAAATTACTGTTCAGTCAAGGAACAGATATTGGGATGAGACCCAGTGTAATAGTTGTGTAATGATTAAATCAATGGATACATACAACGCCTGATTTTTATTTATTTTTTTTTTGTGAATGCACTACTACCAAACTACGTATAAAAATTATCGTGGAATTTTTTTAAAATTGTCTCATGATAGCTGATGACAGACACATCCATTACCCACCTCCACTCTTGCATCTAATTCGCCAACCACGTTCGAAAGCTCGTCAATAAAAATTGTGGTGGCCTCCGGCAGTTGATTTGTGCTGGTCCTTACCAGTTCAAAAATTTTTTTCACATCTTGGTACTGAACAGGGCCAGCAGGTGCCTCTCCAGGATCACCGTTTCTAATGCAAAAGAATTGAATCCTCTTTTATAAAGACTTTTCTAGTAAAATTTATCTTCGGAGAACCAACTTTATTTTTCACTGCTTTTTTGGAATTATGTTATTTTTTTTTTTTGTCTTTTTGTTATTTTAATTTTAAGGATTTCCATCCCTAATGAGACCATATTCCCTACCTCTAAATATCCGTCAAGTTCATAATTCTGTGATATTATATTAAAGTATTTTTTCGTGGAAAAGGATTGACCGCGAAAAAGTTTCAAATATTTCATTAATTAAGAAGTAGTTAATTAACAAAGATTGCATTGAAGTCCATGGAGAAATTCATTTTTTTTTTCAAAATAAGAATTCAAATACTTTGAAAATCAATAAATCCTGCGGTTGGAAGATGTATTTGAAACATTAAAAGTAGAATGACAATTAAAAACAATTTTTAACCCGGCTACAAATTTTTTAATTGATTTTTTTTATCAATTAAAAAAACGGGAGATAACTTTTACCAAAATTCAAGGTCATTAATTAAGACACATACCACTATATATTCTAATAGTAATAAATGGGAAGTATGTCTAAATAAACCGAGTATTCAATGCCTACATATCTGTTATGTATTTAATTTCCTTGAATTTGATCTATTAGGGATTGATTACCCTAAGAAGAGAGAGAGAGAGAGAGAGAGAGAGAGAGAGGGGGGGGGATTGGCAAGACTCTTGCTGATCCTGATTTTTTCATTTTTAGATGTTGAAAGTCTAAAATCCAGATGCTAGCAACCCAACTCAGAATAATCCAGAAGTTCACATAGTATGTGTATATGTATGTATCACTTGTCAACAGCAAAGTTCTCTGTAAAGTTCTTAGTCTACACATGGCTTTTAGTATACTAAAACAATGTGACAGTAAATGAATTAAACATGTAAATGCATGACAACTTTTATCTCTCTATATTGAAATCAAGGAATAAAACTAGAAAACTGACCAGTCAGTAAGGGCCTAGCCAAGGGATAGAAATATAAGAGTGCAGCTTTTGGAATAAAGACTTTGCTTGATCACAAAAATTCAAAAATATATCAAAAATAAAAAACCATAACTGTTTTCTTAGAATTCCAAGATGATTCTTGAATATTCAAAAACTTGTAAAAAGTATCCTTGTTTTTACAAAAGACAGTTAAAACAACACATCTTATAATAATTCAATCTAATGTATAATTATTCAAACAAGAGTGAAGCACAGTGTTTTAAAAAATTATTTGAAAATTGTCACCCTTAAATAAATGCAAATATCACAGAGGTTTGATCTTAAACTTCAAAACAAACATCAGTTGCAGACAAAATGAATTGTCTGCAGCAAGCAAGGTAAAATCCCAGTGGATTAATTGTACTTCTCATCCTTTTCTTCTAAATTTAATAAAATGAGTTTATTATCTGCCTACCGGTTTAAATGTATAGCATTTTTGAATGTACACAAGGCAGCACAAAAAGAAAGAAAAAAATAAGGATAAAAATAAAAATAAACGGTAATAAATATCTTACTTTAAGAAGAAGCAATAAAATTATATAGCTATTCTTAGAAATAAAACATAGGTTATCAGAGATTACAGAGCTCACCTCAACGAATGTTGTCTTTAAGTAAGGCAAATTCACACAATAACCCAACAAAAAGTGTACATTCAAAATTTATGCAATTTTGATCTGATACTTTGGAATAGACCTATATAAAAACTTCAAACTAGATCTTTGTCACAAAAATGTGATTTAAATCCAGCATCTGTAGCAAGTTTGAGAGTTTTCATCCCTTAATGCATCATTTGGGCAAGTTTGGTTTATATATAAGCCTTATAGTTTCTTGGTAATAGAACTGCACGCATAACTTTTACCTGGTACATTTATCTGAAAGATGTTTGTTGAATTCAGCATCTAGAGCAAATCCATTAGTGTGCATCCTAAGATGTATCATCCATGCAAGTTTGAACAACATAGGGCAAATAGTTACTAAGAAATGAAACTTGCATGAAAATTTAACCTCTTCACTCATCCAAAAAA
>PRKT01000393.1:365007-376134 GCA_003671525.1 Saccostrea glomerata
ATGACCCCCGGGGCTAGGGTGGGGCCAAAATGGCCGACCCAAGTTTTACATAGGGATATATAGGGAAACCTTTTGAAATCTTCTTTTCAAGTTCTTCAAAGCTATGATTAGTGATACATGTTTTTATATGGAATCATCCTTAGGTAGTGTAGATTCTAATTTGTTAAAATGATGAACGCCTGGAAGGGGGGGGGGGATAAATTCAAGCCCGATGTGCTCAGGTGAGCGCTGTGGCCCCTGGGCCTCTTGTTACTATATTATTATACCAGTTATAAAGAATAAGCAACAAGTGCTGATTGCTCCTTTTTATCAATGTCCCATGTTTTCACATGTTCATGCTTTAAATTTGTCAAAATGTATGACACTATGCTGTTTATACCACAGGTCCCGCATATTACGACTTTCTCTACTTTCGATTTAAGCAGAATTGAAACAATTAGTTGACTTGTACATTGTTTCATTCAAAAAGAAAAACGATGTCATCGTAGTCTGTTGCTTCACAGTTAAATTGGGAATTTTGGTCACAAAATTGGGAAAAATTAACAGTTTTGGCATTGGGAAGGGTGTTGTTCATCGGTACCAGTTATATAAAAAAAAAACTGGAAACACATCTCAACCAAAGAATTATATATGGTTTGAGTTTTTTTTAGCCTGCCTTTCAGAAAATGTTTATTTTACTATGGGGAGTGATAAGGCAAGTGTGTTACTAAAAAAAAAAAATTAAATTGATCAGCCATTTTGTTGCCATGAAAACTGTCATCAAAAACATAGACATTCAAACCTAAATATCAGGCTTTTTTTGACATTGAACAAATCTTCAATTTTTGTAGCATCTATAATATGATATCTTAAGTAAATGTCTATATTTATACTTTGGTATATTATTTCAAATTGACTGCATTACTAAGAAAATATATTTTAAGCCATTCTGTTGTTATTTAACAAAGCTAATTTACTCTGATAAGAATCCATAATTTCTTTATTAAATGTCTTATGTATATTGATACTTTGGCATATATTAACCTGAGTGTATTGCTAAGAAAATATATGGTGGATGGCATAATCACCTAACTCTTTTTTGTCATCTGAAAAAAAGACAAAAAGAGACAAAGAATTTAATGCAACAAATTTTGTATATAGGAATATATATAGGAATATATAGGACAAATATTTTAAAATCTTCTTCTCAAGAACCACTGGGCTAGGAAAGATGAAACTCATGTGGAATCATCCTCAGGTAGTGTAGATTCAAGTTTGTTCAAATCATGACTCTAGGGGTAGGGTTGGACCAAAATGGCTGATAAAAGTTTTACATAGGAATGTATAGGAAAAATCTTTCAAACTCTTTTTCTCAAGAACCACTGAGACAGGAAAGATGAAACATTTGAAATTATCCTCAGGTAGTGTAATATATATGAAAATTCTTTAAAAATCTTCTTCTCAGGAATAACAAAGCCATAATTGATCATATTTATATGGAAACATCCTCAGGTAGTGTAGATTCAAATTTGTTCAAATCATGACCCCTAGGGGTAGGGTGGGACCAAAATGGCTGATCAAAGTTTTAGATAGGAATATATAGGGAAATCTTTTAAAATCTTCTTTTCAAGAACTTCAAAGCCATGCATAGTGATATTTATATGGAATCATTCTCATGTAGTGTAGATTCTGGTTTGTTTAAATCATGACCCCCTGGGGTTAAAATTCAAGCCCCCCCCCCCACCCACTTCAGTTATCTTTCAGTTCTGATCTGATATGTGCTTTTTCCTATCCAGTTGCTCAGTTTGAGAAAGGAACAAGCAGCTCTGTCTATGCAACTATTCTCTAATACTAGTAATCAGTATAAGTGACAACATAAGAAATAATGAAATTAAAAAAATAATAAATGAAAAATTAACAGAGTAAATAAAATCATACAAATTGTTTTATTTAGCAATACATAGGAGAACTAGTATTTTCAAATGTGCTCCGTTCAATATGTTCCTGGGGGTGGGGCAAGGCTTCAATATAAGATCAAATTTTGGAACCTCAGTAATGTTTTAAATAGTAAACTGATGATTGGAGTTTGACATACTTTTAAAAAAACTTAAACCGCAGCACTGTTAAGGCTTACTTTGAGTAATTAATGAAAAATAGAAGTGCTAAAACAAGTATTGTTTTTAAAACTGAATTTATTTTTATTCAGCTTTTTTATAATCACAGAACTTAAATACTTATGGAAATAACAAAGTATAACCTACTCTGTACTGTATGAAGTTGAATTGGTCCCATCGATGGACATTCACATGATGAATGCATAGTACCTGTATTGAATGTATAGGTCAATAACAAATTTCAATATCGCAAGGGCATACCTTATTTGAAATTAAAAATTCAAGCTATTAATTGTTTCTGTATACTTTGTGCTTTCTGGAAAGTGCTGCTGCTTTGAATAGAATTCCTGTTTTAATGGTTAAAATTTCAAGTGAATGGGCCCACTGTCGAAATGAGTTTGACTTTTACCAAATATTTTTTGTACTTATAAAGTCACACTCTAGATTTAAAGAAAGCAGCAGCACTTTTCAAGTCAAGGAACATATCCTGTTTATTTATATTCAAAAAATAGTTAAGATTTATTTAGTGTATGCCCTTGGGAAAGAACGATTTAATGATGCACCTCGATGTAAAATATACCTAGCCTGAACATTAAAAAAACACGACAAAATTATTTAAATACATTCTCTTGATAGTTCATGAATAATCGCACTGAACAAATGATATACATTGGTATTAATAGCCTATTTAAAACATGTAAATAACATTCCGCTTTATAATAAAACACATTTTTCATTGTTAAAAAATTCCCCAATCTGCCTCTCACAGCACATGAAATACATAATTTTTACCAAAATGACATCATGATTGACAAGTTCATCGAGATCAGTGATTTGTTTATAACCAGCTGTATTGGATTCAACTAGCAACATTTTTAAGTGTATTGATAAGTTTTATTATTGCTTATTATGTTAATACAGTTAAAAGTTGCAAATTATTTAATTTTCAGGTATTATGAGGAATACATAAAAGTCATATTTTAGTGTGATGTCACAGTAAACTTTTCCTGCATAAATTAGGCCCCACCTCCTTAATTCAGCCTTAACGATGCTGTGCCTTGGCCATAACTTTTGAATAGTTGGTGCTAGGGCTTTCATATTTCACAATTGTATTCCTTGTGAGAAGACCTTACCTTGGGTACCAACATATTTGACTTATATTTGAGAAAAATTAACCTTCCCTGTGTTGTTATACAGGGGCATCAGTGTTTCTCAAACATATCTTGTTTTCAAAGGAATAAAGGTGAACAATCATAAAAATCCTTCAATGGCTAATGCTACTTAGGTGAGAATTGTGGCCCAGGGATCTCTTGTTACCTTATATGTTTGGAAAGTTCAACTTTATTAGTACATTTTGAATAATACAGTTTGCAGTTAAGTGAAAAGTTTTACATTACGTCTCGATCTTTTTGTCAGATGCACCCAGCATAAACAATTCACTTAATTGGTCAACTCAAATTATCAACATGGAAATAGTCTGTTGCTTGAGCAACCAATTAGGGATAAGAAGAAAGATCCAGTCGTAAAGCTTGCGGTTAGGAGGCATGTACAATTTACCTTGAGCGCAGCTGTCAACTATATAATGACGTAATGTGAAACTTTACACTTAGTTGCAAACTATATTATTATACCTCATTATGAATATTCTACACAACGCGTTATCTGATTGGTTCTAGGTTATCACGTGATCGGGCCGTAAAACTTCATATCTCCCGTCGTTGGCACACTTTTCATCATATTCCACCTCTTCGGAACACCTAGTGAATTTTCCCGCAATATAGTTCTCGTTCATTGAACGAAAACTCCTGAGAGTAGTAGACGTCACAATAGCCTGGTTGACGTCACAAAACTGATGACAATGTGTTGACCAAAGGGTTTTATAGTAATTTTACGTTAACAATGAAAGTGAATTTGAGAGCGGTGCCAAATTTGAAAGTTTTATGTTTATTACAAAGGCTTTGCTTGTTTCGGTATAATAAACAATTCATTGCATGAATGTTCGGGAAACATGAAGACTTATTCAGCCAAGAAATATCATATTCCCCTCGGGCAAGCCCTCGGGGAATATGATTTACTTGGCTGAATAAGTCTTCATATTTCCCTCACCATCATGCAATAAATGTATAATATTTCTTTGAATTGTCCATATTTCTTTGTAGTTAATTTTTGTTCTCCTGAAAATGTCAAAAGAGCATTCAGAGGGCGTATATTCTGGAGACAAAGGAACAGCAGACGATCCTGGGAAGATTCATTACACTGAGCCATTTGACATGTTAAGAGCAGAGGACAGGTCTAAAATTGCAGAATTTATGTTTTGGTTAGGATTCGTTCAAAATACAAGAAAATACAAGTATTTTGAATCATGTCAATAGATTAGCTGCATTTGGTCCATTGATCATGATTGTTCATATGACAGGGAACAATTAAAGAGAGTTATGTGCAAGGGGTGATCAAAAAGATTTGAGATTGTGTTCCAAAAATACAATAGATACCTGTGCCTTTGTTCACTATAATTTTAGCATATAAAATGTGTTAAATGTTTAAGCAAAATTTTAACACCTCTTAGAAACAGGAATCTATTGATTTGGTACCCCCTGTGAAAATCACAGCAGGGGGTATTTGTCTATTTTGGACAGTTCTTCTGTACTATTGACATTTACCAGGTCAATTATTGACATGAATAGCAATGATACCTTTACTAACACTTTGAAATTCATGGCTTTTATGAACCAGTCTCAAAGATTAGGCAAGTAAGTTATATATTGAAAATGAATTATATCTTTATTCATGGACTTCTAGAAGGAATTGTAATGTCAGACTTTTGTCCCTTTGGTTCAGCATTTCAGACTACAGATTTGGTTAAGTTGGCAGTGAACAGTGTGGGCAGTGTTTGTTGTTGAGGTCGTTCCTTACTTTTAATTTTGGTCATATAGCTCTTGTAAGAAAGACCAGATAAAGCATTGAAAACTCCAGGTATCAGTGACCATCAAGGCCTCTTTATACTTACATGTTTCATGTTTATTATTATGTTCCCCAAATGGAGTGTGGGAACATATTGTTTTTACTCAGTTTCTTTTTCCTCTTATTATTAGGTCTTTCCACCTTTCTGTGGAAAGACCTCTTGAAATGCTTATGTTTCTTATTATTTTATTTCTCAACTTAGCTCTCTTTGACCCCTTCAATGAGTTACTGCCACTGAAAGTTTATAAATTTTTTATAAAATTTATGAATTTTTTAAACGAGAAGTGGTAGAGACATAAAACCAACTGCATAAGATTTATTGACCTTTGACCTTCAAATTCATTTCAAGATTAAAGGTCAAGGTCATACTAAATATGAGGAATACATTTCTTTTAATTAATAGCTCAGTCTTATGTCCTTAAACATATACTATCTATCTTCTGTCTTGAATAAGTACTCTGAAAACTCTTTTGAAGATTTCATTTTTGTCCTCTAAGATTGACCTTTCTAAAAGTTATTACCCCTTGTGCTGAAAATCTATTATTGCTACTCTTTTGAAACTGAAAACTGTAGAGACATACGCATGCACGTGCGGGCATGAAATGAGTGAAATGACTGATATACTAAGTATAGCCTTAACTTTTACATTTTTGATGAAATGCTTCAAAACTCTTTATATAATGATCTAAATTTATGTAAAAAGTAACATCAAATGCCTATACTGTGTGTTACACACTGATTCTACTTAAGACATCATATCATGTTCATTCATAAGTAGGTCACGATGGCCTACTTTTTCAATTTAGTGGCATTCTTTTTCAAATTAATTTATCGACATTTCAGACACTTTAAGGCCTATGATCATCAAACTTTGTCATTTAATGCATCTCACGTCCTTGGGTACGTCAGCTGAAAAGTAGGTCACCATGACCTAAATTTTGAATTTTATGTTGCATTTTGAATTGATTTACAAATAGTGTTAACATGTTAAAAAGTAGAAATGCTCCTTAAATTATTGTTGAATTCGAATTTTCCTGCAGTGTGCATGTGTAATAAATTTGTATGTTCTTTAAACAGAGTACATAATCAATTGTTGTCAAATAACTTTAAACATGGCTCAGGAATGTTGAACTATTCTGGCTCAACTTTGTTTTTGGTTAGTTATTGAGATGTTATGGTTTTTTAAAAATTATAAATTGATAAATATTGAACAGCTTTGTGACTTTCATCTGTATATTTTGTTCATAATAATGTTTAGAATCTGTTCTTATATTTATAGAAAAATTAGATCTCATATTTTTGTATTATTGAAATATATCATTTTAATATGCAGATTACTTCATTAATTGTTTTGAATACAGTAAACTTGTAAATGCCTTGTATAGTGTATTATGTTTTGCATATTTTTATGCCCCCGTAAACGAAGTTTCGGGGGTATATAGTTTTTGTCGTATCCGTCTGTCTGTCTCTCTGTTTGTCTGTTTGTCTGCAAAAACTAGAACCTTGTCCATAACTTTTGATTTAGTGGAGCTATGACTTTCATATTTCACACGTGTATTCCTTGTGACAAGACCTTTCTTTGGGTACCACCAAATTTGACCTTTTGACCTTGACCTTGGAGTTTGACCCACTTTTACATGAAAATTTTAAAATTTTACTTTGGTGACATCTTTTGAACAGTAGACACCAGGACATTTATACTTCACATATGTAATGTTTGTTGAAAGACCTTTCACTGGACACCAACAACCTTGACCCATTGACTTTGACCTTGTAGATTTCTGTACTTGTGAAAAAACTTTAACCTTGGCCATAACTTTTGAATGGTAAGGGGTAGGGCTTTCATACTTCATATATGTAATCCTTGTGAGAAGACCCTTCATTGGATACCAAGACTTTTGACCCTTTGACCTTGACCTTTGAGATTGACCTACTTGAAAAATGCAAACCTTGACCCTTACTTTTAAAGATTAGGTCTAGTGCTTTCATACTTTACATATTTGATCTTTATGACAAAACCTTTCATTTGATAACAACAACTTTGACCCTTTGACCTTGACCTTGGAGTTTGACCTACTTTTTAAGAAATTGTACGTTGACCATAACTTTTGAACAGTAGATACCAGGACATTTATACTTCACGTATGTAATGTTTGTTGAAAGACCTTTCACTGGATACCAACAACCTTGACCCTTTGACCTTGTAGATTTCCTTACTTGTGAAAAAAATTTAACCTTGGCCATTACTTTTGAATGGTAAGGGATAGGGCTTTCACACTTCATATGCGTAATCCTTGTTAGAAGACCCTTTATTGGATACCAAGAATTTTGACCCTTTGACCTTGACCTTTGATACTGGCCTACTTTAAAAAATGCAAACATTGACCGTAACTTTTAAATAGTTAGGGCTAATGCTTTCATACTTTACATATTTAACTCTTGTGACAAGACCTTTCATTTGATAACAAGAACTTTGACCCTATGACCTTGACCTTGGAGTTTGACCTACTTTTAAAAAAATTTAGCCTTGGCCATAACTTCTGAATGGTAAGCGATATTGCTTCCATACTCTCCATAAGTATAATTCTATGTTGCAAGAGCTTTCATTTGATACCAATTACATTGACCTTTTTACCTTGACCTTGGAGATTTTTGTACTTATTGAAAAAACTTAAACATTGGCTTATTTTCAAATTTCACAATTGTTTTCCAGTGAGAATACCCTATACTTTTGTTACCAATTAATTAAATTAGCATTTAAGAAAAGCTGAATCTTTACTATGTTGCCATACGGGGGCATCTGTGTTTCACAAACACATCTTGTTTTTTACTAGAATACTTGTTTAGTATTTACATTGTATATTGTAATGTGTTGTATATATATACCTATATATAGACCATGATTTTCTGGTCATTTATATGTATATCACAAGTCAGATGGCATGTAAGTAAATTGATTGATGAATTTAAATAGAATATACAGCTCACCATTTCTATCAATTCATATTCTGTGGAAATAGTTAATGATGTGATGAAAATTCAATAAATTCATAAATGAATAATATATGATTAATGCTCTTGTTTTTCTTCTTCTTGGGATTTCTTCATAACGTTCTAAATGTGGCTGAAATAGTGTCCACTCGGTAAAAAAAAAAATCATTACGTTCTTGACGTTATTTACAATTCAAAAAAGCTTTCACCTGTAGACAGTCACACTTATTTGTACACAGATCTGTTTGCTAAAAAGGATAGTGAGTTAGGCCACACTAAAATTGTAACAATGAAAATAGAAACTGGTGACCACCCCCAATTAAAAACAGATCAATTTACAGAACTCCGCTTAACAGAAGACAAATTATTGATAAAGCTATCGATGAATTGCTTGATGTTAAAACCATACAAAGATCACAATCACCGTAGTCTTTTCCTATGGTAGTAGTTGGAAAGAAAGACGGTCATTAAATAAAATTGTAGACCAGCATTCTATCCACATTCGCTAATAGATGAAATCCTAAGTTTATTGGATACATCTAAACATTTTACTACATTAGGCCTTAAAAGCGGATATTGGCAAGTTCAATTAGATGAAGAAAGTACAGAAAAATCTGCATTTGCTTGTCATTAAGGTTTATTTCATTTTAACAGAATGCCTTTTGGTTTAAGTAATGCACCCGCAGTATTTCAAGAGCTTATGAACATTGTTCTACAAGGATGCGAAAAAATTGTCGACGCCTACACTGTAAAAAATGATGTTTAATGTAAACCTAAAGGTTTAGAAGGGACATTTTATTTAAACATTTTAAACTTGGACTATAATCATTTCATATCATAATCATTTTAGATATTAATAGTGAACTTATTAGTGATAGTAAAATAAAATGAAAGTACATTATTAGTGTACCACATATAGCGACTTTATAATTGGAAAAGAGACTTTAATTCCATAAACTATAATTATCTTGTTAGAACAAATTGGAATTTGTTGTTGGTGCAATGAACTTTAATTTTGTAAATCATTTTGTTGGAAAATTGATCAGAATAGACCAATCCAGTCCATCGAAACTTAGTAATAAAATTTGAACGGAAATGCAAAGTTACTATAAAGATTCTTGATCATGAGTAATAAAAGTGGGAACTTTGAAGTAAATAAGTAAAAGAGCTTAGGGCTAGAACTCGTGTGGTGCTAAGATGGGGACCGAGTCCATAAATATTACTAACGTATGTTTACAATGTTGGGGTTCATAGATCAACAGACAGACCTACGGACAAAGCGTAGGTTGCAGGGCAATGGTAAGACAGCCAATGGAAAGTAGTTTTAGATATCCGGGACCATGAATACGCTCTGAGTACAAAATACCCTGTTTTGCCAGAAATCGGGTCATTGTCATTATCTTTCATCTTCCTAGATTCGAGACTAAATTCTAAATTCTTTGCCTTTCTTTTGAAATATTTTGGATTCTTAATTTTCGGACGTTTAGTTCTAAGCTCTTCTTATATATTTGGAGAGGATCATACAAACATTTGCATACAAAGTGTATTGGTCTATGCTGATTACAATTCCGTTATTAATTCAAAATCTATACGATCACGGGGAAATTGTAAACTTGGATTCATTGAATAAACTTTGAAAACAAAGACAATTTTTCTTCATTGGCTTACAACCCCAGAAGTCAATTTGGTGCCAGTGACCAGGACTTGCGAACTGCTGTAATTAAATCAATTAACATTACATAATATATAATATTTATTTTTATTTTTTAAAAATCTTTTTAACACAACACAGCCCCCCCCCCCAGGTCTTAGGACGTTTAATTTTTTTTATTCATTACTTATTTATTTTTCTTTTTTGCTTTTAAAGGAAATATTGTATTGTTGTGCTCAAGAATTTCTTATTTACATTCCTTGAGCACAGACCTGCTTTGGTCAATGGAGAGTTTCAATTTCCCAGACCAATAGATATCAACTACCCCCTTCCCTGCACATAGAAAGACACCCGACACCCGGCCAAGTTACGTACATAAAGCATCGTTTTTGAAAGATGGAGGGGGCAGTCAGAGAAAAAAATCAACTAGTATTAAATCTACTATTTAAAAAAACTTCATAAGCAAAAAAAAAAGGATTTATTTAATTCGTATCTCTTTATATACACTAACGCTGAAGAGTGCTTGTAGATGCACAGAAAATGTAATGATAGGTTTGTTTGTTTATATAACGTCCATCTTGAGAATTTTTCATTCGAATATGGAGACGCCATCATTTGCTGGTGGAGACCTGCAAATTGACCTTGGCACTGAGCGCCATTGAGCAATGAGAGATCCTTTTCATGCCAGCACCTCAGTTTATTCGGTCTCATCCGAATTACAAGTCTCCACACTCTACAATGGGATTCGAATCCGCGAAATAAGAATCAAGCTATAACTATTTATATTTCTTTCCTGTATCAATTCAAATGAAATAAGAGAGTTATTAATTGATTGACAACAATGAAAAGAAGTATATATACCTGTACATGTAAACTAGATTTCATCTAAATATTGCACTTTAAATATGTGAAGATTGATTTCAGACATAACAGCAATCAACTCCTGTTGCATTCAGCTGAAAAAATAAAAATTAAGACAAAAAATTAATACTGCAAAGAAAAACTAAATTTTCATAAGACGGGATTTTAAACTAACAAAATCTACCGACCTGTAACAGGTACTAGATATTGAAGCTTCCTATCTGTAACAGGTACCAGATATTAAAGCTACCGACCTGTAACAGGCACAAGATTTAAAAGCTACCGACCTGTAACAAGTACCAGTTATTGAAGCTTCCGACCTGTAACAGGTACCAGATTTTAAAGCTTCCGACCTGTAGCAGAAACAATGTACCAGATATTAATGCTACCGACCTGTAAAAGGTACCAGATATAAATGCTACCGACCTGTAAGCGGTACCAGATATAAATGCTACCGACCTGTAAGCGGTACCAGATATTAAAGCTACCAACCTGTAACAGGTGTCAGATACTAAAGCTACCGACCTGTAAGCGGTACCAGATTTTAAAGCTACCAACCTGTAACAGGTA
>PRKT01000393.1:382885-398078 GCA_003671525.1 Saccostrea glomerata
TTTTATATATGACTTCTGGTCTCTCTTTTAATGATCTATCTAAGAGATTCCCTGATTTCCGTATTTAATGAGACCTGTGATCTTCATTTTTATATATTAATAGGGACACTTAAGCCCCCCATAGATAATGCATCATAAGGGAGACCAGAGATCACGAATTCGGAGACCAGGGGTTCCCTTATAACGTACATAATTAGGGAGACCTAAGATTACATTAACTTATTTAGATTGTACAGCATTAGGGAGACCTCTGGTCTCCCTATGATGTTCAAATTTAAGTGGACCACGGGTCTCCGTATTCACAAACACAAATTTATGTGACCATTAGACCAAAGATCACAATAAATTTTGGTATACTATAAATATTATTGATAGACCTCTGGTCTCTCTAATAAAGGTCATGCAAAGGGGACCCCGGGTCCTCGTATTCAGCTGCAAAAACTTATGTGACCTCTGTTATCCTAAATGATATACATGTGTATAATATATGGAGACCTACATGTATGGTTTCCCTTTTCAGACATGATGTGACCCAGCTCTGGCTTCTATTATGATTTACAACATAAGGTGAGCCCTGATCTCCGCATTCATATTAACTTGACCACTTGACTCCCCATTATCATACAATAGGTGACCTCTGCTCTCCCTATTGATGTACAATATAAGGTGACCCCTGGTCCCCCTATTGATGTACATTTTAGGTGACCTCTGGTCCCCTATTGATTTATATATAAGGTGACCTCTGGTCCCATATTGATGTACATTTTAGGTGACCTCTGGTCCCCCATTGATGTATATATAAGGTGACCTCTGGTCCCATATTGATGTACATATAAGGTGACCTCTTGTCCCCTATTTATGTACAAATGAGGTCAGCACTGATCCCCCTATTGATGTACAATATTAGGTGACCTCTGGTCCCCCTATTGATGTATATTTCAGGTGACCTCTGGTCCCCTATTGATGATTGTATATATAAGGTGACCTCTGGTCCCATGTTGATGTCCTAATAAGGTGACCTCTGGTCCCCCTAATTAATGTGCAATATAAGGTGACCTCTGTCCCCTAATGATAAAAACCATAAAGTGATCCCAGGACATAAAAACTTTTTGTTACTTCTGGTGTCCGTATCAAGTTTATGGAAACAAGCGGTAGTCTTATATTGAATTGAACATAAATAAAGACATCATGTCTTACAATGTAGTATATGAATGATGCAAAGGCAATCATTTGTAGTACATTACTGAGTATTAGGATGCCAAGAAAGTTTTAAGGAGACAATAATTTCAAAATTGTTGTATGTGTAGAATTATTTTTCAAATCCACTACAAAAAACGTTGAGGCTATAATTTTTTGACAGGAAAAAAAGTATACAATATCTCCGAATTCTCTAAATAATGTACTTCATTGGAATTTGGAGGATTGGTCAACTTGCTTGTCTACAAATACAGTATATATATTCCAAGAATAAATCACCATTTGTGCATTTTTTAAAGTTTTATTTCTTTTCTTTTTTAAATGTAGTTTTGATTGGTTTATGAATGACTAAAAGTGGAATAAAAACGGTGTTCCGGCATAACTCGAAACGCGGCTATTGTAGCGCTTTCTCGCAAAACGCGGAAAGGGTAAGGCACCCTGGAATTAAAAAAATCAAGAAGTAATTATTCTACATTCAAACGAACTCACAGCAAGACAATCGCTCCTCAAAGAACTCACACTAGATAATCCTCATCTGCTAGATTCTCGGTTGGAAAAGCTGCCTCACTCTCCTACCTATCTTCTAGGTCGAGGCTATCTGGTACCGCTTGCACGGTGGCGGGCAGGAGTTATCTTTCCATAAGTGCGTACGAGTTATCTCGCGTTACAACGGTGACGTACACAAAATCCTACCCGCATTGAAAAGTTCCAATAAATCGTTCTATAAGACTTTTAATGTTTATCATTAAGGCAATTATGTAAAAAGCGTAATAATTAAAAGAGGGAAAATACTGTTAACTAATTGGGGATCTTTTGTGCATATACACATGTACATGTAGTATGTCTGTTTCGCAGAAATAATTGCGGGGGGGGGGGTATACATGTATTAACATAACAAATGATTAAAAGAGGGAAAATACTGTTAACTAATTGGGGATATTTGGAGCATATACACATGTACATGTACATGTAGTATGTCTGTTTCGCAGAAATAATTGCCGGGGAGGGGGTTATATTAACATTACATAATATATAATAATTATTTTTATTTTTTAAAAATCTTTTTAACACAACACAGCCCCCCCCCCCCCCGGTCTAAGAACGTTTAATTTTTTTTATTCATTACTTATTTATTTTTTTCTTTTTTGCTTCTAAAGGAAATATTGTATTGTTGTGCTCAAGAATATTTTATTTACATTCCTTGAGCACAGACCTGCTTTGGTCAATGGAGAGTTTCAATTTCCTAGACCAATAGATATCAACTACCCCCTTCCCTGTACATAGAAAGACACCCGACATCCGGCCAAGTTACGTACATAAAGCATCGTTTTTGAAAAATGGAGGGGGCAGTCAGAGAAAAAAATGAACTAGTATTAATTCTACTATTAAAAAAAACTTCACAAGCAAAAAAAAAAAGGATTTATTTAATTCGTATCTCTTTATATACACTAACGCTGAAGAGTGCTTGTAGATGCACAGAAAATGTAATGATAGGTTTGTTTGTTTTTATAACGTCCATCTTGAGAATTTTTCCTTCGAATACGGAGACGCCATCATTTGCTGGTGGAGACCTGCAAATTGACCTTGGCACTGAGCGCCATTGAGCAATGAGAGATCCTTTTCATGCCTGCACCTCAGTTTATTCGGACTCATCCGAATTACAAGTCTCCACGCTCTACAATGGGATTCGAATCCGCGAAATAAGGATCAAGCTATAACTATTTAAATCTCTTTCCTGCATCAATTCAAATGAAATAAGAGAGTTATTAATTGATTAACAACAATGAAAAGAAGTTGATATACATGTACATGTAAACGTATGAGACGCTATCTATATGCATATTTTTTATATTTAACTTTAACTGTTTTTAAGTATTTTTAGGTAACTTATATGCGTAATAGGTGGATTACCATCTTCTAGAGCCAATACGGTCCAAAGTTCGTAAACTTTTGTCGATGTTTTGCGACAATGCTAGATTTTTTTTTTATAAAATTCAAACACTTTTTTTAATTATCCGAGTATTTCTTCTAAATATTGCACTTTGAATATGTGAAGATTGATTTCAGACATAACAGCAATCAACTCCTGTCGCATTCAGCTGAAAAAAATAACAAGAGGCCCACGGGCCTTATAGGTCACCTGAGTATTGTGTAACAACTTTCAAACAATTAAATTTGGTTTGTGTTTTAAACCAGAGGCCATGAAATTCAATTCACAATCCACAATTTTGAAAGAGGCACCATTGCTTATCATAATTATTAACTTAGCTTACTCTATTTACTTAATACCCAGAGGTAGATCAGAGTAACAAAAAGAAAATGCACTTCCATTTTATACCCATTTGTGTACCTCACCCTAAAGGAACCACATACCGGTATTTCAAAATTTTGAAAATGTTGTCATAAAATGGTTGATTAATACCAAAGAGCAGATTTTTAAAGCATTAATTTATTTTCAGACTATGTACCCCCCCCCTCTCTGACTCTGGGGGCATAAAAAAACCACTTTGCTAGATGCACCGTTCTTCATCATAAATGTATGTATACTTGGATCATTAGCACAAAACCCAGAAGCAAAGGAAAATATTTTCAAAGAATTAATGTATTTTTACTATATAATCAATAGAGCCCCGCCCTAACACCAGAACACCTAACCCTGGGGCAATAAAATTCACAATTTTGGAAGAGGCACTGTTGCTCATCATAACTATGTGCTTAGTTAGTTTATTTAATACCCAGAAGCAGAGAAGAAGATTTTCAAAGAATAAATGCATTTTCACTATATAATCAATAGAGCCCCGCCCTAATACCAGAAACCCTGACCCTGGGGTCATAAAATTCACAAATCTCGAAGAGGCACTCTTGCTCATCATAACTATGTGCTTAGTTGGTTTATTTAATACCCAGAAGCAGAGAAGAAGATTTTCAAAGAAATAATGCATTTTTACTATATAATCTATAGAGCCCCGCCCTAACACCAGAAACCCTGACCCTGGGGCCATAAAATTCACAAATCTGGAAGAGATACGCTTGCTCATCATAACTATTTGCTTAGTTTGTTTATTTAATATCCAGGAGCAGAGAAGAAGATTTTCAAAGAAATAATGCATTTTCACTATATAATCAATAGAGCCCCGCCCTAATACCAGAAACCCTGACCCTGGGGTCATAAAATTCACAAATCTGGAAGAGATACTCTTGCTCACCATAACTATGTGCTTAGTTAGTTTATTTAATACTCAGAAGCAGAGAAGAAGATTTTCAAAGAAATAATGCATTTTAACTATATAATCTATATAGCCCCGCCCTAACACCAGAACCCCTAATCCTGGGGCCATAAAATTCACAAATCTGGAAGAGGCACTCTTGCTCATCATAACTATGTGCTTAGTTAGTTTATTTAATACCCAGGAGCAGAGAAGAAGATTTTCAAAGAAATAATGCATTTTCACTACATAATCTATTGAGCCCCGCCCTAGCACTAGAACCCCTGACCCTGGGGCCATGAATTTCACAATTTTGGTAGAGGACTCAATGCTCATTACATTCATGCCAACAGTTTGCCTGCTTGATGTCCAGGAGTAAAGAAGAAGATTTTTAAAGATTGCAATAATTTTAGTGGTTTTGGCCCCACCCCTCAGGCCCCAGGGGGGCGGGGACCATGAAATTCACAATTTTTGTTCCCCTCCATCCATAGATACTGTATACCAAATTTGGTTGAAATTGGTTCAGTGGTTTCAGAGAAGAAGCTGAAAATGTTCAAATGTTAACACACGACACACGACGCACGACGCACGACACACGACGCACGACGACGGACGAAAACGGATAGCAATAGGTCACCTGAGTTACTCAGGTGACCTAAAAATTAAGAGAAAAAATTAATACTAGAAAGAAAAACTAAATTTTCATTAGACGGGATTTTAAACTAACAAAACCTACCGACCTGTAACAGGTACTAGATATTGAAGCTTCCGATCTGTAACAGGTACCAGATATTAAAGCTACCGACCTGTAACAGGCACAAGATTTAAAAGCTACCGACCTGTAACAGGTACTAGAAATTGAAGCTTCCGACCTGTAACAGGTACCAGATACTAAAGCTACCGACCTGTAACAGGCACAAGATTTAAAAGCTACCGACCTGTAACAGGTACCAGATTTTAAAGCTATCGATCTCTAGCAGGTTTCAGATTTAAAGTCTACCGACCTTTAACAGGTACCAGTTATTTAAGCGACCGACCTGTAACACGTACCAGATTTCAAAGCTGACTACCTGTAATAAGTCTCAAATATTAAAGCTACTGACCTGTAACAAGTACCGGATATTAAAGCTTCCGACCTGTAACAGGTACTAGATATTGAAGCTACCGACCTGTAAGCGGTACCAGATGTTAAAACTATTGACCTATAACAGGTACCAGATATCAAAGCTTCCGACCTGTAACATGTACTAGGTTTTTAACCTACCGACCTGTAACATGTACCAGATAATAAAGCTACCGACCTGTAACAGGTAACAGATTTTAAAGCTACCGACCTGTAAGCAATACCAGATATTAAACGACTTACCTGTAACAGTTTCCAGATATTAAAGCTACCGACCTGTTACAGATACCAAATACTGAGATACTGACCTGTAAGCGGATACCAGATATTAAAGCGACCGACCTGTAACAGGTACCAAATTTTTAAGCTAACGAGCTGTTACGGGTATCGGATATTAAAGCTACCGACCTCTAACAGGTACCAGATTTTAAAGCTATCGATCTCTAGCAGGTTTCAGATTTAAATTCTACCCACCTGTATCAGGTACCAGTTATTTAAGCGACCAACCTGTAACACATACCAGATTTCAAAGCTGACTACCTGTAACAAGTACCAGATATTAAAGCTACCGACCTGTAACAGGTACCAGATATTAAAGCTACCGACCTGTAACAGGTACCAGAAATTAAAGCTACCGACCTGTAACAGGTACTAGGTTTTAAACCTACCGACCTGTAACGGGTACCAGATAATAAAGCTACCGAACTGTAACAGGTACCAGATTCTAAAGCTACCGACCTGTAACAGGTACCAAATTTTAAAGATACCGACCTCTAACATGTACCAGATTTTAAATATACCGACCTGTAACAGGTACCAGATTTTAAAGATACCGACCTGTAACAGGTACCAGATTTTAAAGATACCGACCTCTAACATGTACCAGATATTAAAGCTACCGACCTGTAACAGGCTCCGTATGTAAGATACGTACCTCGTCCAGGTACCAGGTTATAAAGATACATATACTTCTAACAGGTGCTATGTCATGTTGTTAGCGTTGTCGTCGTCGTAAACTTTTAACAGTACCAACTTTTTTCTAGAACTAAGGAGCCAATTTCAGCCATACTTGGCTCAGAGTATCCTTGGGTAAAGGATATTAAAGTTTTTTAAATGAAGGGCAGATAATTACAAAGTAGTGAAAAATTACTACCATTATTAAAAAAATCTTCTTTTCCAGGAAAGATGAAACTTATTTGGGATCATTATCAGGTAGAGTAGATTCAGGTTTGTTCAAATTGATTTATATTCTAGACACGAAGTAGTAACGATATGGACGGATAACTTTTTTTATAGTGTGCTTATATATTTCTTTATATGATAGAATACTTTCTTTTTCCGTAATTTTCTTTACTGCTAATATCCACGATATCGTATCGATATCAAATCATGATTGCTTATGGTTTATGATAAAAACACCTAATATTGCTTTTATGAAGTTTGCCTGTGGTGTCGATATTGACTTTATCGCCTCGTTATATCGAATCATGTTTCTCACCCCTTGCTAAGTACCGTACTTGCTTTTGTGTATGTGTATCCTTAATTTAAATAGGTTCCATGTTCGAAGATTGTACATGTCATCGATATCGTCGATAATGTATCGATATCGAATAATTTTTTGCATACTTCTATCATTATGAAGTACTTGTGCGTACGTTATTTGTTGGCCTTATTGTCGATATCGACGATATCGAATCCTGATTGTAAAACATATTAATGATTTTACCAAATTTTACCTAAAATAAGACCTTGAGCTAAATCTTATCCGAGACAATGAAAACATTTAATCCTTTTCTAATTTTATTTACATATCCATGCTGACAATATATCTATACCGTCTTTGCTTTTGGTTTTGTATAATTATGTTATAAAGGAATTTTCAAAATAGCAAAGTGTTTATACAGTGTATCAGGATCGTCATGGTATTGCCGATATCGACGATATAAAAATAGCACCAAGTCTCATATATGGTTTCCATTATTTCCATTTTATGGTTCTAGTCAGGATCGATACCAAACTGCTGTCGATATCGTCGATATCGACATCGAATTGGTTCTTGGACAATATTGACAAATTACTTTTCTTTATAGTTTGCTAAAATATTTCTTTGTTATTGTGTGTATAAAAGAATATTTCCATTTCTAAATTTTTTCTCTATAATAACCCTTTGAAAGTAAGCGGAGTTGATTTCCTGATAATTCTGCTGGAATGTAAATTAGGCAGGTCGATAGGTCAGCAGGTAAGGAGGCCTAATACGCATGCAAATCTCGTGCACATCTGTCTCTGTGTCTGACGCTAAGGAGGCCAAATATGCATGTAAATCTCGTGCGGCTGCCTTTGTGTTTGACGTCAGTGTGCGAGGACTATTGAAACTGGCATGGAAGTCCTCGTGTAATTTAATCGATTAGCCTACATTTTTAATGTCTAAGTCTATAATTTTATTTCACAATGAAATGGAAATATAAGGAATCACTGTCTAGTTAGGAGAGTATGCCAGGGACATCAACAATAGTGGGAAACATGGGATAATTTTAGCATTTGTTGATGCCCTGGCATACTCTCATAACTAGACAGTGATTCCTTAAATAATTTCTGTTTAACGAAATTATTCTTCCTGTAAATATCAGCAAAAATAAAAGAGGATTCGATATCGTGACATTATCGCCGATATCGACCATATTGATGGCAAGTACAATCTTCTTACAAGTAATAAAAGCTTATATACATGATGAGAATTCGTTCTGGATTAAAAATCATTCAATGCATCAGCCTTTAACAAAGGTTTTGAAAACACCAAAACTGTTTTTATAAACTTCGATAATATTTTGCTCACAATAAATACTAGCAGCTTCGAAGAACCTCGTACAATGTTGACTCAAAAGTACGTCACATTTTTAACATATTTTTGAACTTATCTACATACATGTATTTAAAGTAAAAGATACTTTTAAATCATCAACCTTTGTCAAATGAGGCATCCTTCGGTTCCAGGGGTAAATTTACCTATATAAAAGGTAGTTCAACATGGCCTACTTTTGGAATCTCATGGCTTAATTTGAATGCTGAAGCTAATAAGGGGTTTTGGCAGTTGATTCATCTTGGTTTATCTCTGTTTTAAACAAAATGTTGATCATAATGACCTGCTTTTAAAATTTCAAGGCTTTATCCTAATTTGCGGAATATTTAGAGGCTTTAAGTAGAACTGATTGCTTTGCAATTTATCATAAGATCGCCTTAAGGCCATTGGGCCTCTGGAGCTCGTTTCTTGTAGTAAAATTTTGTTGCTGTATACAACCCAGTGTGCTTTTTTGTCATATGAACCTTTGATTTTTTAGGTCACTTGATTCACTCAAGTGACCTATTGCAATACTAAATGGAGCTACGCAACAGGAAGTTGCAACTTTATTTGAAATAAATCAACGGGCTTTGTAACCTTAAAACTAACGTCTGAAGACCACTATCTGGCCATCCGCAGGAAACCACAACCAGGCAGGACCGTCAGACACCCCCCCCCCCTTCAGCACCTCATGCTATTCAGAACTTGCTGTAAAAACTGCTGCTACAATTGCTGGATGAAAAAATCTGCATAAAAATGCATAAATTATTCGCAAGAGACTGGAATGAGATGGTATTCCTCCACGATATCCGTACATTGGAAACCCACTAGCATTGAGACTTTGCACAGTACATATTATTATGCCCCTTGAATTTGGGGGCAATGAAAATGAAATCAACTTGACTTTTCAATTTGCAACATTGATTTTTATCATAACACACTCTAAAATCGCTTAAATAATATAAGGTTTAAACTGAAAACTTAGAATTTTATATTATTCTGATTATGCGTTTCTTTTTTTGTTCAGTATATTTAACTTTAACTGTTTTTAAGTATTTTTAGGTAACTTATATGCGTAATAGGTGGATTACCATCTGCTAGAGCCAATACGGTCCAAAGTTCGTAAACTTTTGTCGATGTTTTGCGATAATGCTAGATTTTTTTTCTTTTATATAATTCAAACACTTTTTTGAATTATCCGAGTATTTCATCTAAATATTGCACTTTAAATATGTGAAGATTGATTTCAGACATAACAGCAACCCACTCCTGTTGCATTCAACTGAAAAAATAAAAATTAAGAGAAAAAATTAATACTGCAAAGAAGAACTAAATTTTCATTAGACGGGATTTTAAACTAACAAAACCTACCGACCTGAAACAGGTACTAGATATTAAAGCTACAGACCTGTAACAGGTACCAGATATTAAAGCTACCGACCTGTAACAGGCACAAGATTTAAAAGCTACCGACCTGTAACAGGTACTAGATATTGAAGCTTCCGACCTGTAACAGGTACCAGATATTAAAGCTTCCGACCTGTAACAGGTACCAGATATTAAAGCTACCGACCTGTTACAGGTACCAGATATTAAAGCTACCGACCTGTAACAGGTACCAGATTTTAAACCTACTGACCTCTAACAGGTACCAGATAATAAAGCTACCGACCTGTAACAGGTACCAGATAATAAAGCTACCGACCTGTAACAGGTACCAGATTTTAAACTTACCGATATGTAACAGGTACCAGATATTAAAGCTACCGACTTGTAACAGGTACCAGATTTTAAACCTACCGACCTGTAACAGGTACCAGATATTAAAGCTACCGACCTGTAAGCAATACCAGATATTAAAACGACCTACCTGTAACAGGTTCCAGATATTAAAGCTACCGACCTGTTACAGGTACCAAATACTGAGCTACCGACCTGTAAGCGGATACCAGATATTAAAGCGACCGACATGTAACAGGTACCGGATTTTTAAGCTAACGAGCTGTTACGGGTATCGGATATTAAAGCGACCGACCTGTAATAGGTACCAGATTTTAAAGCTATCGATCTCTAGCAGGTTTCAGATTTAAATTCTACCGACCTGTAACAGGTATCAGTTATTTAAGCGACCGACCTGTAACACGTACCAAATTTCAAAGCTGACTACCTGTTATAAGTACCAAATATTAAAGCTACTGACCTGTAACAGGTACCAGCTATTAGTGCTGCAGACCTGTAAGCGGTACCAGATATTAAATCGACCGACCTGTAACAGGTACCAGATTTTTAAGCTAACGACCTGTAACAGGTACCAGATATTGAAGCTACTGACCTCTAACAGGTACCAGATTTTAAAGCTATTGATCTCTAGCAGGTTTCAGATTTAAATTCTACCGACAAGATACTAGATATTGAAGCTTCCGACCTGTAACAGGTACCAGATATTAAAGCTATTGACCTGTAACAGGAACAAGATTTAAAAGCTACCAACCTGTAACAGGTACTAGATATTGAAGCTTCCGACCTGTAACAGGTACCAGATATTAAAGCTAACAACCTGTAACAGGCACAAGATTTAAAAGCTACCGACCTGTAACAGGTACCAGCTACTGAGTATTAAAGCTTCCGACCTGTAGCAGATACACTGTACAAGATATTAATGCTACCGACCTGTAAGCGGTACCAGATATTAATGCTACCGACCTGTAAGCGGTACCAGATAGTAATGCTACATGTACCAACATGTAAGCGGTACCAGATATTAATGCTACCGACATGTAAGCGGTACCAGATTTTAAAGCTACCGACCTGTAACAGGTACCAGATATTAAAGCTTCCGACCTGTAACAGGTATCAGATACTAAAGCTACCGACCTGTAAGCGGTACCAGATTTTAATGCTACCGACCTGTAACAGATACCAGATATTAAAGATTCTGACCTTTAACAGGTACATGATTTCAAAGCTATCGATCTCTAGCAGGTTTCAGACTTAAATTCTACCGACCTGTAACAGGTACCAGTTATTTAAGCGATCGACCTTTAACACGTACCAGATTTAAAAGCTGACTACCTGTAATAAGTCTCAAATATTAAAGCTACTGACCTGTAACAAGTACCAAATATTAAAGCTTCCGACCTGTAACAGGTACTAGATATTGAAGCTACCGACCTGTAAGCGGTACCAGGTATTAAAACTATTGACCTATAACAGGTACCAGATATTAAAGCTACCGACCTGTAACAGGTACCAGATTTTAAACCTACCGACCTGTAACAGGTACAAGATATAAAAGCTACCGACCTGTAAGCAATACCAGGTATTAAAACGACCTACCTGTAACAGGTTCCAGATATTAAAGCTACCGACCTGTTACAGGTACCAAATGCTAAGCTACCGACCTGTAAGCGGATACCAGATATTAAAGCGACCGACCTGTAACAAGTACCAAATTTTTAAGCTAACGAGCTGTTACGGGTATCGGATATTAAAGCGACCGACCTGTAACAGGTACCAGATCTTAAAGCTATCGATCTCTAGCAGGTTTCAGATTTAAATTCTACCGACCTGTAACAGGTACGAGTTATTTAAGCGACCGACCTGTAACACGTACCAGATTTCAAAGCCGACTACCTGTAATAAGTACTAAATATTAAAGCTACCAACCTGTAACAGGTACCAGATATTAATGCTGCAGACCTGTAAGCGGTACCAGATATTAAAACTACCGACCTGTAACAGGTACCAGATTTTAAAGCTAACGACCTGTAACAGGTACAAGATATTAAAGCTTCCGACCTGTAACAGGTACTAGATATTGAAGCTACCAACCTGTAAGCGGTACCAGATATTAAAACTACCGACCTATAACAGGTACCTGATATTAAAGCTACCGACCTGTAACAGGTATTGGGTTTTAAACCTACCGACCTGTAACAGGAACCAGAAATTTAAGGCTACCGACCTGTAAGCAATACCAGATATCAAAACGACCTACCTGTAACAGGTACCAGATTTTAAAGCTACCGACCTGTTACAGATACCAAATATTGAGCTACCGACCTGTAAGCGGATACCAGATATTAAAGCGACTGACCTGTAACAGGTACCAGATTTTAAAGCTAACGATCTGTTACGGGTATCGGATATTAAGCGACCGACCTGTAACAGGTACCAGATTTTAAAGCTAACAACATGTAACAGGTACCAGATAATAATGCTACCGACCTGTAAACGGCACCAGATATTAAAGCTACCGACCTGTAAGCGACACCTGCAGATGTTAAAGCTACCGACCTATAACAGGTACCTGATTTTAAAGATACCGACCTGTAACAGTTACCAGATGTTAAAGATACCGACCTGTAACAGGCTCCGTATGTAAGATACGTACCTCGTCCAGGTACCAGATTATAAAGATACGTATACTTCTAACAGGTGCTATGTCATATTGTTAGCGTTGTCGTCGTCGTAAACTTTTAATAGTACCAACTTTTTTCTAAAACTAAGGAGCCAATTTCAGCCATACTTGGCTCAGAGTATCCTTGGGTAAAGGATATTAAAGTTATTCAAATGAAGGGCAGATAATTACAAAGAAGTGAAAATTTTATACCATTATTAAAAAAATCTTCTTTCCCAGGAAAGATGAAACTCATTTGGGATCATTATCAGGTAGAGTAGATTCAGGTTTTTTCAAATTGATTTATATTCTAGACACGAAGTAGTTACGATATGGACGGATTACTTTTTTTTATAGTGTGCTTATATACATGTATTTCTTTATATGATAGAATACTTTCTTTTTCCGTAATTTTCTTTACTGCTAATATCCACGATATCGTGTCGATATCAATTCATGATTGCTTATGGTTTATGATAACAACACTTAATATTGTTTTTAACGTGAGTAACTTGAGTACTATCACTTTTATGAAGTTTGCCTGTGGTGTCGATATCGACTTTATCGCCTCGATATATCGAATAATGTTTTCTCACCCCTTGCTAAGTACCGTACTTGCTTTTGTGTATGTGTATCTTCAAATAGATTCCATATTCGAAGATTGTACATGTCATCGATATCGTCGATAACGTATCGATATCGAATAATTTTTTGCATACTTCTATCATTATGAAATACTTGTGCGTACGTATTTTCTCATTATTTGTTGGCCTCATTGTCGATATCGACGATATCGAATCCTGATTGTAAAACATATTAATGATTTTACCAAATTTTACCTAAAAATAAGACCTTAAGCTAAATCTTATCGGAGACAATGAAAATCTTTAATCCTTTTCTAATTTTATTTACATATCCATGCTGACAATGAATCTATACCGTCTTTGCTTTTGGTTTTGTATAATTATGTTATAACGGAATTTTCAAAATAGCAAAGTGCTTATACAGTGTATCAGGATCGTCATGGTATTGCCGATATCGACGATATAAAAATAGCACCAAGTCTCATATATGGTGTCCATTATCTCCATTTTATGGTTCTAGTCAGGATCGATACCAAAATGCTGTCTATATCGACATCGAATTGGTTCTTGGACAATATTGACAAATAACTTTTCTTTATAGTTTGCTAAAATTTTTCTTTGTAATTGTGTGTACATGTATAAAAGAATAATTTCTGTTTAACGAAATTATCCTTCCTGCAAATATCAGTAAAAATAAAAGAGGATTCGATATCGTGACATTATCGCCGATATCGATGATATTGATGGCAAGTACAATCTTCTTACAAGTAATAAAAGCTTACATACATGATGAGAATTCGTTGTAGATTAAAAATCATTCAATGCATCACCCTTTGACAAAGGTTTTGAAAACACCAAAACTGTTTTTATAAACTTCGATAATATTTTGCTAGTATCTTTAAAATCTGGTACCTGTTACAGGTCGGTATCTTTAAAATCTGGTACAGGTAAGAGGTCGGTATCTTTAAAATCTGGTACCTGTTACAGGTCGGTATCTTTAAAATCTGGTACATGTTAGAGGTCGGTATCTTGAAAATCTGGTACCTGTTACAGGTCGGTATTTTTAAAATCTGGTACCTGTTAGAGGTCGGTATCTTTAAAATCTGGTACCTGTTACAGGTCTGTATCTTTAAAATCTGGTACATGTTACAGGTCGGTATCTTTAATATTTGGTACTTATTACAGGTAGTCAGCTTTGAAATCTGGTACCTGTTACAGGCCGGTCGCTTAAATAACTGGTACCTGTTACAGGTCCGTAGAATTTAAATCTGAAACCTGCTAGAGATCGATAGCTTTAAAATCTGGTTTCTGTTAGAGGTCAGTAGCTTCAATATCTGGTACCTGTTACAGGTCGGAAGCTTTAATATCTGGTACCTGTTACAGGTTGGTAGCTTTAAAATCTGGTACCGCTTACAGGTCGGTAGCTTTTGTATCTGATACCTGTTACAGGTTGGTAGCTTTAATATCTGGTACCGCTTACATGTCGGTAGCATTAATATCTGGTACCGCTTACAGGTCGGTAAAATTGATACCTGGTACAGTGTATCTGCTACAGGTCGAAAGCTATAAAATCTGGTACCTGTTACAGGTCGGAAGCTTTAATAGCTGGTACCTGTTACAGGTCAGTAGCTTTTAAATCTTGTGCCTGTTACAGGTCGGTAGCTTTAATATCTGGTACCTGTTACAGGTCGGAAGCTTCAATATCTAGTACCTGTTACAGGTCGGTAGCTTTTAAATCTTGTGCCTGTTACAGGTCGGTAGCTTTAATATCTGGTACCTGTTACAGGTCGGAAGCTTCAATATCTAGTACCTGTTACAGGTCGGTAGGTTTTGTTAGTTTAAAATCCC
>PRKT01000393.1:400388-417635 GCA_003671525.1 Saccostrea glomerata
AAAAAAAAATCTAGCATTGTCGCAAAACATCGACAAAAGTTTACGAACTTTGGACCGTATTGGCTCTAGAAGATGGTAATCCACCTATTACGCATATAAGTTACCTAAAAATACTTAAAAACAGTTAAAGTTAAATATAAAAAATATGCATATAGATAGCATCTCATACGTTTACATGTACATGTATATCAACTTCTTTTCATTGTTGTTAATCAATTAATAACTCTCTTATTTCATTTGAATTGATGCAGGAAAGAAATATGAATAGTTATAGCTTGATTCTTATTTCGCGGATTCGAATCCCATTGTAGAGTGTGGAGACTTGTAATTCGGATGAGACCGAATAAACTGAGGTGCTGGCATGAAAAGGATCTCTCATTGCTCAATGGCGCTCAGTGCCAAGGTCAATTTGCAGGTCTCCACCAGCAAATGATGGCGTCTCCATATTCGAATGAAAAATTCTCAAGATGGACGTTATATAAACAAACAAACCTATCATTACATTTTCTGTGCATCTACAAGCACTCTTCAGCGTTAGTGTATATAAAGAGATACGAATTAAATAAATCCTTTTTTTTTTGCTTGTGAAGTTTTTTTAAATAGTAGATTTAATACTAGTTGATTTTTTTCTCTGACTCCCCCCTCCATCTTTCAAAAACGATGCTTTATGTACGTAACTTTGCCGGATGTCGGGTGTCTTTCTATGTACAGGGAAGGGGGTAGTTGATATCTATTGATCTGGGAAATTGAAACTCTCCATTGAAAAAAGCAGGTCTGTGCTCAAGGAATGTAAATAAGAAATTCTTGAAGCACAACAATACAATATTTCCTTTAGAAGCAAAAAAGAAAAATAAATAAGTAATGAATAAAAAAAATTAAACGTCCTTAGACCGGGAGGGGGGGGGGCTGTGTTGTGTTAAAAAGATTTTTAAAAAATAAAAATAAATATTATATATTATGTAATGTTAATATAACCCCCTCCCCGGCAATTATTTCTGCGAAACAGACATACTACATGTACATGTACATGTGTATATGCTCCAAATATCCCCAATTAGTTAACAGTATTTTCCCTCTTTTAATTATTACGCTTTTTACATAATTGCCTTCATGATAAACATTAAAAGTCTTATAGAACGATTTATTGGAACTTTTCAATGCGGGTAGGATTTTATATATGTCACGCGAGATAACTCGTACGCACTTATGGAAAGATAACTCCTGCCCGCCACCGTGCAAGCGGTACCAGATAGCCTCGACCTTAAATATATGGTGGTATATATAGAGGTATATAGAGGTATTTGGCTTCGACCTAAACCAATCGAGATGGTGAACTTCTTTGAAATTTCACAATTTGGTGACTTTTTACATTTACTTTCATTTACTTGAATGAAAATGAAATCCCTAGGGCAGAAGTACAAAAAATATGGAAAAAATGTAATAATTTGGCGATTTTCCAACAAATTCCCATAGGGTCCAATAGTAAAGTTTGACAACATTTAAGTTGGCCCACTAAGAAAACGGGATGGTAAACATTCGATATTTTAATCCTAAAACAATTAATATAACAGTAAAAATTGATTACCAAAAATTTTTCAAAATCCCTAGGGCAGAAATGATTAGACTTGGCCTCGTTAAGTTAATATTTCTGTAAATTTTGTTGCTATTTTTTTTACTAAAAGAAAATTGTTTACGAAATGTAAAAGAATACGTCAATGCCGTAAAATGCCTTCAATTTCAACTAACATCATGAAAGTATATTCGTTGAAATTATTGATAATTTTTTTTTTTTATATCAATATAGAAAAGTCGACGACTCCATCAAAACACACAGCAGGAGTCGTATTTGTAAACCAAGGTAAATTTAGGCTTTTTGATAAGTTTAAATTAAATATAAAAGTGATGCTATAATTTTAACTTCTTTCTCTATGAAAAAAATTGTTTTGATAATGATTTTTTTTAAATTTAATCCATTATAACTGACACGGCTTTTCAAAATAATTTCTTTTTCAAGAAAACGTGCTATGAAAAAAATATAATGTAAATATACCTATATACAGAGAAAAATCGTCAAATAAATGAAAAACATTCCAGAAATCATATTTAAATTTTTAAATCCACCATTAGTATTGAATGTATCCTTAATTTGCTTTAATACAAATTTGTACTTAAATCAAATGTGAATCATTGAACAATTTAATTGTATCCAATTTTAATTAAAGAGACTCCTACGAAGTCATCAAATTATAGTTCGACAAGTAAACCCTCAGAAACTGGACCTCAGAAAAATTGGACTGAAGGTTTAATATCATACAAGGGTAACAATGCGTTTGCTACAGAATCTTCTATTTTTGATTAAGTTCTTTCGTCTGTGATATCAAATACAATATCATAAATAGTTCATAAAATAGTTATTGATAGATTGCATGACTAAATAGGGCCAGTTCTGGTTAATGGTTGTGCCGCTGGGTCTTGATTAGTATTGAACATGAACCTATGATACCTTGACAATCATCTTTTTGGCACTCGATTTGATTATCATGTTGGCCCAACATTGATTAACCAACTCATTTTTCTATGAAAATTGAGAATTAATGGTTGAACATTGGTTGTAACGACATGTACAGTGTAATGCATCTGGTTAATAATGTAGGTTTTGTCCGACATGAGCCTGAGTATTATCTTTAACAGCTTTCTGTAAATTGGAATGCGTGCGTTGTTCCGACGTTAGTCCATCCCGATGTACATACCAAATCTTAATTGGGAGCTTTATGTTAATCTAATGTTGGTAAAATATTGTTATACCCTTTACTAGGCCTAAGGTCTTAGTAAAGTTGCATGATCGTTGAATCAAATGAGAATACTTTGAACTTACTTTGTGTCAAATGTTAGCGTGAATGTTCTCTACAAAGTGTAAGATAAGGATATTGAAAAATTGTTAGATCAACAATTGTTCTGCCAGTTTTACATTTATAACAGCAATATTTTATTTTTATAAAAGTGAACCTGATATAAGAAGATTTAAATTTAGAAATAAAAATTCAATCTTTGTCAAATCAAATATAAGACGATCTATCAAAGCAAGGAGACTAAACTGTTTAATTGGCAAAATACGGTATTGTAGTATGCTGTTTAGCACTCTTTTTATCTAGTTATCTAATTATCATTTTTGCTTTAGTCTTAATCAAGCTTCGAATTTGATCCTAATCTTTCAACATAAAGTATTTAACGCATTCCATCTGGTATTCTTCTTGTTAAATAATACATATACCAATGTATCTTAAACTATACGAGGGGTACTAAAGAGATCACGGTTTAATTACTACGTTTGAGTAAATACAAAAATAATAAATGAAGCAAAACGAAGTAATGAAATTTCAGCTTATATTTACATAGATACATAAGCAACGTGTTTGTACAGATACGAGACATTAACGCAGATGGTTACTTGGTTAATTAGTTTATTGCTGTGTTCATTTAATGTTTATAATGGACATCAAACTGTGACAAAAGAGTAAAATCCCTACTGCACGAGTCTACAATAAACGTGAGTATTTTACCTTGTTTAAGTATCAATTACTATGGAACTTTTAGCATCGTATTTACTTGTTTTAGCCAGTTTTCCAGTTTTTACCTAACGTTTATATTACTGTTCACAAAATATGAACCAAATTTCATGCTGAGATACATTTCCGTTTAATATTGTCTAACTTTTTAAAAATATGGTAATCTATATATGTTTTGCTATTATTATTTAATTTTAACTACATGTATATACCGTGAAAATAAATGCAATTTGTCTATTTTAAACACATAAAACTCTGTTGATGGAAATACCTTACTGAAATGGGAATGCTACTCAAATAGCTTTGGCATCATACACGAGTATTTCAGCAAAATAAAAATCATCAAAACATAAAACGTTTCTCATTTTCGCACTTTGCGTTTCTTAAATCCATCTGTTTTTAAACGACTTGAAGCTTAAAAATCTTGTCATATGCAAACTTGCCTCATTTCATTATTAAACAATTATATCTAATACTGTAACACACAAGAAAACTCTAAACACTGCACACTAAATAGCTCCGTTTATATGGAAGTTTTCTGCAGTAAGAGTGATCTGCCCTTAGAAGTAAAAGAAAAATAGGTTATTAATAGTTATTAACACTGTTTGAAATACATTAAAATATGCGGAGTATTAAATTAGACCACGAATAATGATAAACAATTTAATTTCTTCCATTTACTTTCCTTATGTAAGTAAACAACAGTGATTTCTGCTCTCAAGTAGTCTATTGTCTTTGAACATTTTTCCTTTGGAAAAAAGGTAGGTAACCTCTGTTGAATATTACCAATATGCACACTTCTGTATAATAATTTTTTCTCCAATCCAATAAAGTATTTTTTATTATTTTTTAGAGCTTCCTTAATCCTAGGTGATAAGCTATATTTTTGTCATTTCATTAAATAGACTTGGCTAACACATGTTTGATGGATTTTTCCTATTTCCTGCACTTAATTTATACATAATTCTGAAAGGATGAGTATTTCCTAACATTTCATAAACAAAGTTGATCATTAAAACAAATATTGGATTGATTTCAAATATTTTAGAGAAAAGCGAGTATAACAAATTGTTAATAAAAATAATTGAACCTTAAATGAATTTTAACGCTTTTCCTCAAAAATATAAGGAAACATAAATTGTTTTTCTTCATTTTGTTGAATATTGTAAAATATATAAACGAGGGTTGAATGAGTTGACAAATGGTCAGTATTTATTTCATGTAGTACATGACACCAAAAAAAAAAACATTTTAACGAATTGCAATGATGATACTGAGAAAGAACTAACCATGTTGATCGGACCTCTTACAATCACTATAGTAGTGAATTTGCTATCATGTCATACCATTAAAGCCTGCTCAATCAGGTAGGTGACCAAATAAAAAATTCTACTATTATGCAATTTATGACGCAGTTTTAAAAGCATATTAAAGGAGTGAATATAACTTTTAATTAAGAAATGCAATTGGAGGAGAGAAATGCTGCACAAACTTTTACAAAGTCAACAACACCTGTCAAGGTAGTTATTTTCTTATATCATAAATTCTTAAGCTCTTTTATTTTTATGCCAAATCCTAATTATATCTTCCTAAATGAAGAAGAATACTCGAGTGTTTGATTAAACAATAAGTCACTTTCAAAATCGGTTGAATGAAGCGTTTAAGGTGCGATCAATGTAAATTAATATATATTCGTCTTTGTTTTTAGCCTGCTTTCCTGGCTATTTTGGTGAGCAATGTAGATTTGCCTGTGAGTATCCGTGGTTTGGACTTCATTGTCTAGATAAATGCAACTGTTCATGGGAATATTGTGATCACATAGATGGTTGTAAAGCAATTCCAGGTATATGAATGTGTCACACGTAACACATGAAGTAAATTTTGATTTCTGATTCTTTATCTTTTCTATTTAAAAAATTGTTTTGGAATTTTTAAAATTGGAAAGGTCAATTGAAAAATTCTTATAAATTGTTATCAACAATATGAAAGCATTTTTTTCATGAAATGCTTGAAAATAATTTTTTTCTTTTTATATAAAGAAAACCCGACGACTCTATCAAAACACACCCCGGAAATCGGATTTGAACTTTTTTCATCTTATAATGGTATTCACTTATTTCTTACTCTTGCGTTAAGTACTTGTAGAGCTTGTGTTTCAATCAGTTTTGAATAACAATCATAACTTTTTTTTTCATTTTTTAGTTAGAGAGATGACCTCCCTATCACCAAACTATAGTTTGACAAGTAATATCTCAGAAAATACGACTAATGATGTGATATCTGCAAAGGGTAACAGTTTTTTTGATAGAAGTTCTTATATTTTTGCTTTAGTTATCTTGTTTGGCATTGTGATATCCTGTGTAATATTTTTCACAGTTCAAAAAGCAATTTTTAAATGCAAAAGGATTAATGTTATTCAAAGTAGTAACGAAGCTTCCTCAGATATTTATATGGATATAATCGACAACATGTTAGTAGAAACGTTCGACGATTCAACCAATGACAACATGCATTTAAATATATATGACGATTCGGCAATTTCTAACGAAATTAACATAGCAGTAGATGAAAGCGAACCGACCACCAGTCTTTGTAAATGTCCTCCTGAAGAATGCGAAAAATATATTTATAGCGAAGTGATTAAAAATAAGACGATCAAATCCAACCATACGAAATAAGCCAACAATTGCTCTTTAAGCAATAAGCCCGGCTAAAAATGAATATAGAATTCTAATATTTTTAGTTTTAACTCGGAAAAGTTTTGTTTCTAGATTTAATTCGAATTTTCTCTGATTTATTTGTCCTTTGCTTCTATATTTTGCTTTGTTTGGGATTTTACATTTGCAAACATCCATACACAGCAGATTTGTATTTTTCTTCTACATCTCACTTTTCTACGGTTGACTGATGGTGCAGCTGTACGTTAAAAGTCCAAATGGCGTTTTAAAATGGTGGATATTCATTTTTTTGAAATTACTTTTCAATGTCTTTAAATAGGAAAAAGGATTTGTGAAAATCTAAATGAGCAGAGAACAATTATGTTAAATTGCAACAGAACACTTTAATTCGAAAAATTTACTAGTTGTTTAAAATCGAAATCTGTTCAAAAATAGCTCAAAATGGCGATTCAAAATGACGTCATATACACTCGTATTTCGTTAAATACTAAAACTGTTCTGTTGTAACCACTTTTGAAATAACGACCACTATTGAAACTAGGAGACTTATTGTTCACAGAACAATAAGAGGTCTTTCCACCTTTTTTTAATTTCACTTTCATTTCATATCTATCTCTTTAAAATTAAATTTTATCAAAACGAAACTAGAAATGGCTTAAAAGAAGAAAAATGAAAAATTTGAAAATTTGGAGGTGATTTGATCTTTGACCTTCAAATTATTTTCAAAGTCAAAGGTCATGTGTCACATTATTATTAACCCCATGTCACTATGACTTATAGTTTTAAAGTAATAAGGTTTAATGGTAAGCATAAAAGCATTAAAGGGGAGTAACTCATTCAAAGAGTCACCAGATCCTTTCGCATTTGAACATAAAAGTTGTGCCTAAAGTCCCATAAGACATAAGTAAAAGTTTTATGTCTTTGCGGTTTACAGTTTCGGAGCAGGAGCAATAACAAGGTTTTTCGCACAAGGGGCGATAACTTTTAATAGGGTCAATCTAAAGGGACAAGAATGAAATCTTTGAAATAGTTCTAAGAGTTCATATTAATGATGCAAAAACAGATTGTATACGTTAAAAGACAAAAAAAATATTAAAAGAACTTAATTCATCATTTTGGAATGACCTTGACCTTTGACCCTTATATTAATTTTAAGGTCAAAGGTCAATGAATCTTATGCAGTTGATTCCATGTCTCTACGACCTCAAGTTTTGAAAATTTTTAAGAAATTGTAAAATTTAAGAACTTTCAGGGGCGGTAACTTATTGAAGAGATCATAAATACTTTTGCAAAGAAGCAATTAAGGTCTCCTTAATTAGTCAAAGACATTGCTGAAGGTTTCATTCCTCTACGATTTACAGTTTCGGAGAAGTAGCGATAACAAGTATTTTTGCAAAAGGGTCGATAACTCCGAAAGGGGTCGAAGTTCATAAACGCAGGGTCAAATGAAAAAATCATATAAGGAGCACATTCTTATATGAACTATAAATCATTTCGATAACTTGTGAAACAAAAAACATTCGGCGGAAAAATAATTAAAAAAAAAATAACTAGGAGACTTATTGTTCACTTTCTCTGAATTTCATTTTTTTTTTGTATCTAACTCCTTAAATACCATAAAGAAGATTCCAAAAGTGGCTTAAAGGATAGAAAAAATGGAAATTTTTGAAATCTTTAAATGACATTGACCTTTGACCTTGAATGTATTTTCAAGATCAAAGGTAAAGGGTCACATTGCAATTAATTTCATGCTTCCACGACTTTTTCAAAAATAATGAAATCTCTGAAATAGTTTTTACGAGTACATATTAATGATACAAAGTCAGATTGTATACGTTAAAAGACAAAAAAGATATAAAAGGAGTTTAAATTCTCAATTTTGGAATGACCTTGACCTTTAACCTTGAAAAAATTTTCAAGGTCAAGGGTCATATTGCAATTGACTCCATGTCTCTACGACTTACACTTTTAAAGATATAAGGTTTAACAGTAAGCGCCTTTGCGTTGAAGGGCGATTAAGTAATTAATAACAAGTTTATAAACTTCAATGGGAATTGATTGATTGATTATATATTGTTTAACGTCCCTCTTGAGAATTTTTCACTCATATGGAGACGTCACCGATGCCGGTGAAGGGCTTCAAATTTAGACCTATACTCGGCACTCAGGGCCATTGAGCAGTGAGGGTTCTTTATCGTGCCAACGCCTACCGTGACACGGGACCTACGTTTTTAAGGTCATATCCGAAAGACCCGTGACTTTCACTTCTAGTGCCGAGCGCTTGGCGAAGGAACAGTCACTACCTATGTTTACGTCTTAGGTATGACGCGGCGCCGCGATCGAGAATCGAACCCGGGCCTCCCGATCACGAAGCGAACGCTCTACCACTAGGCTACCGTGACCGGTCAATGGGAATTGAAGTGGGTCGGTATGTGATAAAATCTTCTGAGAAGGCCTTCGGCTTGTTATGTTATTCTTAAGTAAAGAGAAACTGGGGTGTCTCTTAAACTGTTATCTCAAATACCTTGAATATATTGAAGATATTTAAAAATATCAAACACTTATTCTTTAAGTATTTTTTATGCTCAATATCTTTAATCCTCAGATATATTGAGGTTTTCTCTTGGCTCCAACAAGTTATAGATAAAGATGTTTGACTGTATCATCAGGAAAGACATCATATTGTACCTAAACATTATAAAAATTGGTTTTGTAGGTCACACAGAATTTAAACCTCCTTTAGCGAGCTTTGAAGAGGGAAAAAGGACTGGAAATCCTGAGAAGAAGTAAGTAATTCATAACATGGGATTGGTACTAGTGGTATTAAAGGCATTCATTATTCTCAATGGCCTGAAGAAGTGATTGATTAATTTGGTTTGTTATTCCTCCCACTTGAAAAGTAGGAGTATAATTATTATAATGGAGGTTTCAGTACCTTATCCGTCTCTCTTGGGGATAGGCATGACTTATCTGTAACTCCTCTTACACCACTTAATGCAATTCAATGAGACTTTCAAAGAATCTTTTTTACACAGTGACTGTGTTATTAAGGAGTGCCATTTTACATATTCTATTTTATATTTAGATTGAACATATATTTGGGGTTTCCTGGAGATGTGAGATCTCATCGATATATCATGATTTTGATTGCGTGATACATATCATAATATAGAGACTAAAATACTGGTACTTAGGCCATAATAAATAGATTTCTAGATTCTGATCCCCGCCCAGAATGTTTTAACCCAACCTCGATATTTTATACCTTTGCTCCGGAGAGGAGATGGAATACTGTTTTACCCTTGTGTATCTAGTTTGTGTATGTCTGTTCATAAAAAAATCGTTGTAGTTTTATCAGCAACTTATCATCACTGATGTTTGAAATTTTAGCAAAATCTTTGTCAAGGCATGCCATATGGTGGGATTGATTTTCGTACAAATCCGATGTCCATTTCCTGTTAATCCATGCATTTGTCCGTACCAAATTTTAGTTGGAATTTTCTCGATAATTAGATGATGCTTGAAATTTTACCACATTCTTTGTCTAGACATGCCATATGGTAGGATTCATTTCTATACATATCTGATGTCAACTTCCTGTTAAACTGTAAATTTTCCGTACCAAATTCCCTTTGCAGTAAAAAATTTTACGTACCTTTTCTCTAGGCAAAAACGTATCTTGTGATTCATTTTTATATGTGTATATTTACATGAGAGTGTAAATTCAAATGCAGAGCGGGGGTATTACTAGGGAGCATTCGCTCACAGACTTCTTGATTTTCTTTGTCTTGATTCTAATCAGGATTGGTATTCAACTATACCATTCAACTTTTGTCTTAAATCCTGCAAATGTCCGCATGATTTTGACAGCTGACAAGATCATGAAGATCGTATTTATTTTAATACATATTAACAAGGATCATTGGTAATGAAAGACTGGTGGTTATGTGTATTAAGAGATATGCATGTTTAAATGGATCTCTACTATAACTTTTATTCGGGCATTAGAGAAATATCTGCACCAATTGAACAGGTCAATGAAAAACTTGCAAAATGAAAAAAAATATAAAATAAAATCCACTAGCCTCCCTCCAGTTTTCAAACAATTTGGATGAGAATCTAATGATTTTATTTCATTATGGCCTTAGATACATAATTACAGGAATTGTTCATTAATTTGGATGAGAATCTAATGATTTTTATTTTATTATGGCCTTAGATGCATAATTACAGTAATTATTCATTAATTTGTTCAGTATTTCAAGTAAAAATTACAGAATTTTTTTAAATGTTGAAAACAGTGGAAGAACGGCATTCTAGCATCCAATTAAATGTATGCTTTATATTATTAAAATGAAGCAAATGAAAAAAGTGATGGTATGTTCTTCCAGCATATTTTTAGGAAAAATTATGATTTTTAGTTTAAAATCACTGTAAATATTGCTGGTAAAAATATCAATACACATATTTTATTTTGATATTTTTGGGGAAAATCGTGACATATCGCGATACGAAATTTTTGGCGATACCCATCCTAATGGTTTCCAATGGCAAAACCTGGTGACTGACCTTCTTCCTGTTATATACCGCCTGTACCATTACCCTGTACCATTACATAAAATTCAATGAGACTTTCACAGAACTTTAAGGAGGCAGGGGGGGGTTAGGGTCGACAAATTAACCATCAGATATAATTTAAATTTTTAATATGATACCTTAAGTTATCAATTATCATTTGGCAAAGAAAAATTTCATATATGTTTGTATATCTTTATATGAAGCTAGACTTTGCCATTATACACATATTGGAGGGATGATTATATTTTGTGAGTTCAGTGCTCAGATTAATATTGTTTCAGATTACAAGATATTAAAAAAATGCAGTATAATGTTGTTTTTTTGTATTTGAAGCAGAGGTATGAATCTTTTGTATAGTTATATTTTTATGAGGATATATTTTTATTTGCATAGAGAAAGTACCACATTACTTTATTATGAAAGACAATAATATGGTCATTAATGATTGCGTGGTATATTTTAAAATGCATGTATATAGGTGTTAATATTTACAACTTAAAATCTCAAATAGTTTGTATTCAGAAGCAGTAGAGATTCCTCTCAACTGGTAAGATGTTTTCTTTTAAAGCACTTTATTTTGTTTATATACGATTATCATCATTATATACTGATGATCATTATTATATACTGATGAAAACACAATAGAATGAAATTTAACAGTCAATAGAATAAATATTTTAATTATGAAAAAGTCACAGTCCCTGGAATTTTGGATGGCACGCGGAATGTCCAGATATACACGTTTTCCAGCGGTGCAGGCCTAACGGACGGGTGTACACATGTCGATCCCTATACAAACAGCTGATGATCGGCGAAAAGTTTGGTGAATGGTGACCAATGTTCAGTCATGCTCGAGCGGGTTTAAATAGCGCATGGGTAAAGTAGTAGTGGAAAAATGGAAATACAAAACGGCTAGCCAAGGAAAATGGATAATGAATAAATGATGATGAACTCCAACGATGTTTAAAATTTACGAATCACCCTCAATCCAACGAAGAAATCCAACGATGGAAATCCAACGATGGAAATACAAAACGGCTAGCCAAGGAAAATGGATAATGAATAAATGATGATGAACTCCAACGATGTTGTAAAATTTACGAATCACCCTCAATCCAACGAAGAAAGTATATTAATTAAAACCAACGTGTGGGCGCCATTGTCACAGCCTAGTCTAGGTAGTTTAGTTGTACAGTTGTTGTAGTGAAGAAATAAACAAACAAACACGGCTGCTGGGTTCGATATTTGATATATTTTACGTAATAATAGAAAAAGGGTGATCTGCAATATAATAAAACATGTATTTAATATTTCTCACCTCACACACACTTTTACGCGAATTAATTTAAATCTTAAGAATTTAGATAATTTAGAAATTCACTTCAGATAAATAAAATGATCAAAAAGATACTGAATAATACTTGAATTCTAAGAAATAATTTAACAATTATTTCTTACCGTAGTCCTAAACTTGTGCCACAATATCGTAAGATATAAAGTTGTGTTGGGGAGAGAGAACGTCTTCCCTCCCCAAAGTCTAAGGTTGGAGTGCTCGAGGAGTTAGTATTGGCGCGAATGCGCAGTAGACATAGGAAAACCTGTTTAACCACTCACACACCCGAATACTCTCACTGACCACTCACCCGTATAAATGAATGAATAAGGCAGTGAATGAACGTAGTAAATTCCGTGGTGACGACGGAATTCACTAGTTACTATAATAATATGATGCCTTATAATAAGATATGAAAATGATATGAATGATAATTAGTAATATTAATTAATTATAATTCACCCTGTGACATAACTTTAAAGTGTAAGTCGTAGAGGCATGGAGTTTATTGCAATGTGACCCTTGATTTTTGACCTTGAAAATTAATAGGTTATACGTCAAAGTCATTTCAGTTTATTTAATTTTCATTTTTTCTAATCCTTTAACTATGCCAATTTTGTTTTCTTTTTCATGGAATTTGATTTTAAGGAATCAGATATAAAACGAAATTCAAAGTAGGTAGAAAGACCTCTCATTGTTCTCTATCCAGGTTATTAATTTATTTCTGCAGGTGTTTTGAAACCGCAAGACTTATTGAAAAACATTATAGTTCATAATACTTGATGTTAAAAGTTATTCCAAAAACGACCCCCATGTTTGATTTTTGACGCCTTTTGCAATTATTGCCCCCTTTTACTGAAAAGCTTGTTATCACTACTCCGACGAGACCGTAAATCGTAAAGATACAAAACGTTTTCCTTTATTTTCTTTTTTTCTTTAATAAAATCATAGGTGGAAATGAAAGCCTAAGGAATCTACTTCGAGACATCCAAGATATTTTAAAGATAAAATCACCTAACAAGATCATACCTGTATTTAACCATTTGATGAATTTCTTTTTTTTTAATATTTGATAAGTGAAGTAGACCGCTTAAGCAAAATAGTACATGATGCACAAAATAAAGAAAAAAGAACCCTTATCAAAACGATAAGTCGTAGAGTTATGAAGCTAACTGCATGTGATTAATTGACCTTTGACCTTGAAATTTATATCAAGGTAATTTCAAATATAGAAAAAAATTCTTTCTACAGCTCCCATGACATGCAGCATATATAATCTTCCTTTCACTCTCTAACCGTAGAGATACAAAACGTTTTCCAATATCTATGACTAATTTAGAAAACTTTTCAATCTATTTATTGCTAAATTTTTCTTCGACCCTTTTAATAAGTGATTGCACCTGAAAGTTTTTAAATTTTACAAATAATCAAAAATTTTCAAAACGATAAGTCATAGAGACACGAATCTAACTGCATGTGATTCATTGACGTTTAACCTTGAAATTCATATCAAGGTCAAGGTCATTTCAAATATAAAAAATCTTTCTTTAGCTCTTGTGACATGCATTATATACTATCTTCCTTTCACTCTGTTATATGTACTCTTAAAACTATTTCAACGGTTTCATTCTTGTCCACTAATATTTAACCTTCTTAAAGTCATTGCCCGTTGCCACTCCTCCGAAACTGTAGACCTTCACTTAGGTCCCCTGGGTCTTACGATACAACTCCAATCGACTCAGTGCAAAAGGATCTATTGTGTATGGATTTAAAATTTAAAACATTTTTGTAAAAACGTATGAGTATAACATCAAAGGTGGATGGAAATACCTTAAATTCTGCAGTAAACACGTATCATTCAGTGTCTAACCTATCAAACCTGAACTATGCCTCAAACATTTTTTTTTCTTAATTCAATAGAAACAAACAAAAGAAAAACACAAAATTGAAGAAAGAAGTGCGGACTTTGAAACAAGAGAACGAAGTGCGGACTTTGGAACAAGAGAAAAAAGATCTAAAAAAAAGACAACACCAAATTGATTAGAGAAGCGAGAAGTCTGCAACGAGATAACGAGATAAAGAAGAGCTGCTGAGTCAGTAGTAGTATCTATTTGGTATCTTGTCATCATACATTAAACAAATACAAACATTTTTGTGAAAATGTACGAGTATCAAAGGTGGATGGAAATACATTAAATACTGCAGTAAACACGCACCATTTAGTGTTTTAACCTATCAAAGCAAGTACACATAATTATACATGTCATCATACATTAAACAATACATTACACATAATAATACATTTCTACTTAATAAGTAAGACCTAAATCAGTCTGTATTTCTGAATCAAATGGCATTTAGTTTTCTACGTAAAATTACATGATCTACATTATCAAAAGCCTTTAGAAGGTCCAACAAGAACATACCTGTATATAAACCCTTTGATGTACAGAATGAGGACCTGGAAAAGGAAAATAAGAAATTACGAAGAAAAATAAGATTGATGACTGCTATTAGAAAAGAATCAGAAGCAGTTCCGAGGCAGAATGATGAGGTAATGTTTTAATAAAATTATAAATTTGGACCCAACAATTGCAAGGCGTCCTGGAAAATCTAAGCTTTTTGAGCATCTTTTTGCTCCCCCTCTACTCACTTTGCCCCAAGGATGAAAATGAAAACTACTGCATCAAATTTTATTTAAAATTTACAGGAAACAATCTTTCATAATCAGAAAGATGACAAGGCAGCTGTTTTAAATGTAGTTTTTTCAACTGCCGCTATAGTTTGATGTTACGAACGATTGATTGATTGATTGTATACTGTTTAACGTCCCTCTCCAGAATATTTCACTGATATGGAGACGTCACCATAGCCGGTGAAGGGCTGCAAATTTAGAGGTATTATTTTGCTTGCAATAGCCTCTACTTTCTACATGTAAAATGATAAATTCTAAAAGGGCTTAAATTTTCATAGGAAGTATCCATCATCATGGTCATAATACTCTGTCAATAGGAATTGGAGTGTTCACGTAATTGATTACCATAAATTTTTTATACTTTTCATTGAAGTTTATTAGTTTCCAGTTTGGAGTACAGTTAGGTTTTTTGTTATAGCATTCACACAGTTAATCAAACCTAATAAATTAATTTGTGTGTATTTTTTTTTTAATTAGAAAATGACCAATGGAAATGGGATACTTTTTTCTAAGTTTCTAAAATTTCAATAACTTATTTGAAAAGGGGGAGCTTTATCTGCCTCATAAATACATTGTTACTTTTCAAAAATAGAAATTATGTTTTCAAAGTCAGATATCTGCATTCATATAAAATATATATTTATTTGCCCCCTAAAATTCATCTGTAAAACATGAGCAGCGCAAGTTTTCGCCTTTTAATTCATGCAAATTCACTTGGCTGAGTACTTTTATTTGATAACGCTCTCCAAGAGAAAACGGTACCATGATTAAAAATATTTCAACATTCAGTTAAAGTAAAAATATATAGTCGTTATAGAATACTTATTTAGATTGGAACGAAACGCCCGGAGTGAATCCACATAGTCGAGACGAATACACACAATACACTGTTCCGATCTAAATCTCCGTTACGTTTTTTATAATAGTAAACATTCACAGTCTGTAAATGCATTAATGCAACTGTGATGCTTGAACAGGAAAGAAGTCCGAAGTCAGAAGTGGCTGAACTTTTAATCCACATAGTCGAGACGAATACACACAATACATTGTTCCGATCTAAATCTCCGTTACGTTTTTTATAATAGTAAACATTCACAGTCTGTAAATGCATTAATGCAACTGTGATGCTTGAACAGGAAAGAAGTCCGAAGTCAGAAGTGGCTGAACTTTTGCAGTCTGCTGAAAGGATTAACTCACGTACTTTTAAATCAATGTAGTCTCATTTATATTCATTTTATTGAGATATTGGTTTAATACGTAATGCTTGAATTAGTCCACAATCACCTCAGCGCAAATTAATAAGTCAAAAGGTGCTACAGTTCCAATCAGCATATTCAGTTATGGAATTCCCTCCTATGTATAAGGAGCACTCAAGAAGGTACTTTTATAAAATGAGTTTATTCAGGATATAACTTTGGGCATTACAGCCCATCAGTTTACAAAATGACAATATGACATACAAAATATGATAAAATTGAGTCTAAACTGGGGGTGAAACATTTAAAGGTTTGAAGTATTTCAGCAATTATAATATAACCAAAACCCATTACAAATCTATTTCAATGATATTTTCAAAAATGGCTATTATTTTAGCTACCATTCATCATGTTCCTTGTAAAATCAAGATAGATCTATGCATAAGTCTAATTTTTGGTTTATGATAGTAAAGACTAAGAATAACAACTTTATATCTTAGACAACCAGGACAACAGCATGTATATAATATGACAGTAATTCTTTTAAACAGTAATATAAGCTAGAGTAGAAATATCAAGGTATTGATTTTAAAATGTTGAGTTTTAATGAATTACATGTATATGGCAACAAGCTTTCAAAAGTAATTTTGACCCTTGGCTGTATTAAATTAAAAGAAGATGGACTGTTTTTCCCTGTACATTAAAGAGATCAAACCAATTTCTATTCTCCTGTAGGATAAAATATTCTATAAATCATTTTGATAGAGAACTTTTAATCCTATTAGTGTCAATTATAGAACTTCTTGTCCCATTTCATACATTATGGGATAAAAAATCCCATGTAGGGTTAAAAATGGGAGTTTTGATTCTATAGGAGAAAAAATCCCACAGAACTCATTTTTCTCCCACAGAATAATGGTGGGATATTGGTTAGGAGAGAAAATCCCACCATAATCCCATGGGATTCCTTGATTGCAGGTGTAATATCTTTTAAACTAGAAGATATTCAGGTGTGAAGGTTAGTCCATGTTGTTCGATTAAAAAAATCCCACCAGATGACATAAATGGTTTCCATGTATCTTTGGAAAAGTGGTTGGCGAAAGTCCGGACAAATGTCGTGTCCGGAGTTAAATGTCGCACTGTTCTGTACATGTGACGTACAACAGACCGTAGATTTTTTTTTTTTGTTTTTTTTTTTTTT
>PRKT01000393.1:418084-448238 GCA_003671525.1 Saccostrea glomerata
CAATCAAATAAATTACTGTCCATTATTGGGTACTTGATATTGATTGACAGTTAGCTACTAGTCCATGTGCATATCTCTTTCACCTTGTTTGACACGCGTAGCCACCATCAAATTAACTTTTGGCCTTCTGATGTTACCGCTAAATTACCATCGCAGTAAGGAAGCCATTTCGATACCAACAATTTCAGCTTGATTATTATAATAATAATTTAATCATCTGTATTGAAAACATGTCATTTAAAATACATTTTTATATCATTCAATGTTTTCCGAAAAAATAAATCAAGATTGCTTATATTTTCATTACTAATGAAAATTGAAATGTGAATGAAATCTTGTTTTTATTCGTAAAAATTAAGAATGATTCTTGATTTGAGACCCGGCAAAAAATTAAGGTGAAAACAAAAAAGAAAATGAGCTGGTATTTATAAACACTTTTTGTATGTAGCACAGGTCACAGTTGTTGGAAATAGTTTTGAAAGTAATGCGTATGTTAGCATTAATTTAATATTTTTTTAAGTTGTTTAAATTTACTTTAAATACACAAACACTTGTATGCAATTTTAATTTTAAAAAATCCATCGTTATCGCGATCTTTTTTACAAAAGGATATAAATTGTACATTTGTTAAAAATAGGACCACGCGACTTTTTATACAAACGGCAAGTAACTGTTAACTATTTGACCGTGATCGAAGCTCTTATTGTTATTACCCCGGTATATACGATGATTATGAATAGTTTTAAGATTTTGAAAGAGACGGACAAGGATTACTATTTTACGTTTGAAATCATACCTGTATTTCATACATTTTTTTTTTACAACGAACTGAAGTATGATTGGTATACGTAGTTGCTGCTGTACATGTGACGTACAACAGACCGTAGATTTTTTTTTTTTTTTTTTTTTTACAAAAAGCCGGCCTGCATGATTTCTGCTTGTACGATATTAGATATATGTTTGAAAATACGAAATTTTAGATAATCATTAATTATAATTGATATTTTTTATTTACGGTGTCGAATTCTACTACAGTGGGCCATCAAGGTGTACAGGTAATACCCAACGGACTTCCTGTGTATACCGCTTGTGTATAGGGATTAGCGCTTCCCACGGTCTGCACGACCGTCATTGCCTTGGGGAGCCACAGATGTAAAATTTAGTCCCTCCCCTTACCTGAGAAAACCGTACGGTTAAAAATCTCGGCCTTTAAATATAATTTCAGTCCGATATACTTGTATATTTCCATTTCTAATTTTCTTCTCTGTGATAACCTTTTGAAAGTTTTGGGAGTATATTCTTGATAATTCTGCCGACATGTAAATTAGGCAGGTCGATAGGTCAGCAGCTAAGGAGACCCAATACTCATAAAAATCTCGTGCAAATCTGTCTCTGTGTCTGACGCTAAGAAGGCCAAATATGCATGTAAATCTCGTGCGGCTGCCTTTGTGTTTGACGTCTGTGTGCGAAGACTATTAAATTTGGCATGTAAGTTCTCGTGTCATTTAAATCGATTAGTCTACATTTTGAATGTTTAAGTCTACACTTTTATTTCACAATGAAATGGAAATATAAGGAATCACTGACTAGTTTTGAGAGTATGCCAGGGATATCAACAATAGTGGGAAACAAGGGATAATTTTAGAATAACGGCCTTGCCCGTTATGCAAATTATCCCATGTTTCCCCCTATTGTTGATGCCCTGGCATACTCTCAAAATTAAACAGTGATTCCTAAAATAGATCAATGTAACATATGTCTTGTATATGTGGGACATACAACTTTCTTGGCTTTTTTCACTACTTATCATGGCTCTTTTATCAACTTGATATAACTTTCCAAAAAAGGAAGAAATATCAATATTGAAAAAAAAATCATAAACATTCAAATGGAATATTTGGCTTTCTTATTTTTAAATTTATACATGTATGTTTAAGGTAGATATTGGCAATAAAGCTTTGCTCAGAATGATAGTCTAATTTAAAGTAAGTACCTATTGTATGCTTTCGATGTCCTATTAATAAGATGTAGTCGGACCTGTCAAAATCTGCAGTTTATTTGTGAGGGTTATACCTTTGCAGACGAATAATTTTGTTCTACATTCCTCATAATAAATAATACGAAAAACAATCACCACCATAATGGGATATAATCACCTAGTAAATGAACAACCTTACTTAAAGTGACCTTTGTTATATATAACTCTGAAAGTACAGATTTATTTTACAATTAATATTTTGGGAAATATCGAATTCCTAGTTTCTTTGATCTTTGTTTGTGCAACATGGGACGTGGAAGAAAATTTACAAACTAAATTACTAAGATAGCTTTTTTAAATCCTTTCAATATTTCAAGTTACATGATAAGAAAAGGCTCTTAAAGCCACCATGTTTGTCGGAGAAAATAACTGATTGTACCAGTTGGTTCCTTAATTTATCATTTGCAAACAAAGGAATAGATCCGCTGTAAACATAAGTAAAGTCAATAACAGGCCAGTCTTCTTCAACCATATTTTAAGTTGAAGTAAACCCTATTCATTTCCCAAAGATCTTTTCAAAACTTTTTTAAGTATAAACAAAGTTTACAGTGCCCAAATCCTCTGTCTTTACTGTTCTTAATTTCTCTTTCTCACAATGTCCGGCTGGAAACGTTAGGTCTAAATGTGAAGATCTTTATTGGTTTATTGTGACGTTTAGGCATATGTAATTATATCTGTATAATACATATCATGATTTTCTATATTACATTCTGTCTTGTTATACAAAAATGCTTGTATTTATGTAGTACATAATTGATTACACATCCCCACAATGTCTCACAAGAGTCCCACAATGGGATTATGCGCATGTCCCAAGGATACTATGTATCCATTAGCAACATCAAAATTAGGCCATTGATCACTTATGGTCTTTATTGTGACAAAGCCTATTATGACACGGGACCCGGGTTTTCATAAGATCTCATAAGAAGGACCCGTGACTTTCACATCTCATGCTGCCGATGCTTAGCGAAAGAACGCTTACTAACTATGTTTGGTAAATTTAAATGTGGGGCAAGACTAAGGGAAATCGAACCTTGGCCTATCCGTTGCGAAATTAATGCCCTGCTGCTAGGTCACCATGACTTTTAAAAACCAAGCTTGACTGCATCAAATTCAAACAATTATGATAGAAACCAAATAAGGGTATATATTTCGTGAAACTTGTCCAATCCAGTTTTTGTGAAATTCGAAATTTTGCTTAATACGTTGTTAACTTTAAGACCATTTCAGTAAATTAAATTTGTTTAAAATGTTATCTTATCTGTATTTTTTTTCTTTTTGGAATCATTGGTACCTTGATTAGACAATTTTTATATAATGTCAAAAAAGTGTACGTAAAACGTTCATACAGTATTTTTTTTTTTTTTTTAGAGATTTCATTCTTAAAACTTATAACAAATTTGATCACTGTGGATTAGTTTTCACTTCCGTTGGCTGTTCCATTTAGAGAGCGTTTACCGTGATGTGCACACTCACATGAGTTATACATGCCGTCGGTGGGGGTGTTATATCCATTACATGACACTATCTCCCACGTCACTTCCGGGTTGTTCCAACCTAAATTTGAAATTTGATTGGGGCCATTTTCCAAGTCGAAATGGGCAACGTAGCCATAGTCGTTGTGTCCGTTACCATATGGACCAGTTCCCTGGTTACACCAGTTCTGGTTGGGGTAAACATTGGGACACAGGTTGGTTACCATGAAAACCTGAGATTGTCCTGAAGGACCTGGTCCCCCCTGGCCGGGCACCCAGCCCCCTGTAAAAATAAAATACACCCCTTATTCAGAGTTAGTTCCGCCTCTATAGATCCTCTTTAAATACAAGTGGAGGTATTCTACATTTTAACAGAACTGACTGCTTTTATTTTGATGCCAGGTGTTAAAGTCCACAAATGCACACGAAAAAATGAAAACAAATTAAATTTAACGAAAAAAGTTTTGGATGGTAATTTAGATTATCAACTGATTTAATTATGGTGCAGTTTTCAACCACCCTTATGATAGACGCATTTGACAAATACATTTGACGCATTTACTTGTGCTTGTCTTTTTGATCTATGTACCTGTGATTTCAGTTTTGATTTTAAAATACTAGATGGATGTCAAACTTGTAGTTTTCAGTTTATCCAAGGTTTGCGATTTGAAGCAATAGGTTGAGTTTGTCATTTTGACGCATTTACCTGTGTTTGTCAGTTTGTTGCATTAACCTGTGTTTGTCATTTTGATGCATTAACCTGTGTTTGTCATTTTGACGCATCAAACCGTGTTTGCTATTTTGACGCATTTACCTGTGTTTGTCTTTTTGATGCATTAACCTGTGCATGTCTTTTTGTTGCATTAACCTGTGTTTGCCATTTTGACGCATTTACCTGTGTTTGTCTTTTTGATGCATTAACCTGTGTTTGCCATTTTGACGCATTTACCTATGTTTGCCATTTTGACGCATTTACCTGTATTTGTCATTTTGATGCATTAACCTGTGTTTGCTATTTTGACGCATTTACCTATGTTTGCCATTTTGACGCATTTACCTGTATTTGTCATTTTGACGCATTTACCTGTGGTTGTAAGTTTGACACATTTTCCACACCTCTGACCACACCATCCGCCGTATCCTTCATCAAAGAACATCTGATTAGGGGCGGTGACGAAGTGGTCGTGGTTCCAGCCAAACTGGCTGTCTCCGTGGCCACACCCACACGCCCCCTTGTGGTAGTCAGCGTAGCGCGTAGTGGAGGCACACCGCTTCCCATTGTACATTCTAGGAGAACCCTGGCATTTCTGATTACAGCTCACATATGCTACTCCTAAGTCATTTAGAAAAGCGTTTTAAATACAGTGAGTGAAAACCCATGGCATAGTCTATTAAGTTTCATAAACCCTCTGGTCACCCATATTAAATGTTTCCTTATGACTTTCAAAAGAGATGTATTTTATAAGTAAAAAACAGACAAGTACTGCATAACTTTCTGGGTAAAATTAGACAAAAAAAAAATCAACTCAACTTGGCAAATCTATACCGAAATAATAGACATTTATGTCATTAAGAGTTGTCTCTTTTATCAGAGTATCAACAACCCTTAAAAACAATGAAAGAGTGATTAGAATTTGTATTGCTTCTTTTTCATTTTCTCTTCATTTCGATCATTTAAAGAATAGACTGAGGAATTTTTTGGGATACATTTTCTCGTGACAACCCATTTGTTTGCAAAAGGCACAAACAATTAGCATGCCTTTAATCAACATGACTCATGACCTATTTCCAGAAAAAAATATTTTTACATTTTATGGCAGACAAACTTTCAATTTCTTTTTAAAATTTGGAATATGTCGAACTATTGAATATTTTTGCTTTTTTCGTATATTTTGATACATATATAATTATCCGAAAATGACTTTCAATTCAGCCATAAAAGTACAGGAAATCCAATGCAGTTGCAATCAAACGGTAAGCAAAAAATAGGAAAAAAAGCAGAATGCAAGAGGCGAAGAATGTTAAAAGACAAAACTCTGAGCAGATAGTGTATAGAGAAAGACGGTTCAAGAAAATAAACAATGTATTAAGATTGGCGGATCAACAACAACAAAAAAACGATGTATAGAGAGGGGCGGGTCAAGAAAAAAAAAACAGTGTATAGAGAGGGTTGGGTCTAGAAGATGAACAATGTATAAAGGGGGCGGGTCAAGAAGACAAAAATGTATAGGGATCGGCGGGTCAACGACATAAACAATGCATAGGGAAGACGGGTCAAACAGATTAACAATGCATAGAGAGGGGCGTATCAAGAAGATTAACAATGTATGGAGAGGGGACTCGTCCAGAAAATAAACAAAGTATGAAAAAGGTGGGTTAAGAACATAAACAATGTCTGGAGGGGTGGTTCAAGAAAAGAAACAATGTATGAAGAGGGGCAGGGCAAGAAGATAAACAATGTATAGAAAAGGGGGGATCAAGAAGATAGACGATGTATAGAGAGGGACGGGTCAGGAAGATAAACAAGTAATAGAGATTGTGGATCAAGAAGATAAACAATTTATAGAAAGGAGATGGGTTCAAAAAGACAAACAATGTGTAAAGAGGGGCGGGTCAAGAAGATCAACGATGTATAGAGAAGGGAACGGGTCAAGAAGATATACGATGAACATGTATAGAGAGAGGAGGGTCAAGAAAATGAACAATGCATATAGAGGTGTTGGTCAAGAAAATAAACTATTATAGAGAGGGGCAGGTGAAAAAAAATAAGCTATTTATAGAGAGGGGCGGATCAAGAAGATACACAATGTATAGACAGTGGCGGGTCAAAAAGACAAACAATGCATAGAAAGGGCCAGTCAAGAAAATAAACAAGATACGTATAGACAGGGGTGGGGCAATAAGATGAACAATCAATATGTATAGAGTGGGGCGGAACAAGAAAATAAACACTGTATAGAGAGGGTTGGTTCAATATGACAATGTATAAAGAAGGGCAAGTCAAGAACATAACTAATGTATAGAGAAGAATGGATCAAGAAGACAAAGAATGTATAAAGATAGTTGTGTCAAGAAGATTCACAATTCAAAGAATTGGCGGATCAAGAAAATAAACTATATGTATGTCACCGGGTTCACAGGTGCGTGAAAGTCAGTCAATATATCGGGTCTCAATAGCTCAGTTGGTTGGAGCGCTGGCACGGTACGCCAGAGACCCTGGGTTCGAGTCCCGGTTGAGACTTGACTTTTCACCACCTGTGACATTTGGCGCCCAACGTGTCACAGCCTAGTCTAGGTATTGTAGTAGTAATAATGAACACAAATACGGCTGCTGGGTTCGATACTATTTAATATATTATACGTATCAGAAAAAGGGTGATCTGCAATATAATAAAACATGTATTTAATATTTCTCACCTCACACACACTTTTACGCGAATTAATTTAAATCTTAAGAATTTAGATAATTTAGAAATTCACTTCAGTTAAATAAAATGATCAAAAAGATACTAAATAATACTTGAATACTAAGAAATAATTTAACAATTATTTCTTACCGTAGTCCTAGACTGAATTCGTCACAATATCATAAGATAGTTTGTGTTGGGGAGAGAGAACGTCTTCCCTCCCCAAAGTCTAAGGTTGGAGTGCTCGAGGAGTTAGTATTGGCGCGAATGCGCAGTAGACATAGAAAAACCTGTTTAACCACTCACACACCCGAATACTCTCACTGACCACTCACCCGTATAAATGAATGAATGAATGAATAAGGCAGTGAATGAACGTAGTAAATTCCGTAGTGACGACGGAATTCACCAGTTACTATAATAATATGATGCCTTATAATAAGATATGAAAATGATATGAATGATAATTAGTAATATTAATTAATTAATTATAATTCACCCTGTGACATTCTCCTCCTCTTTGAGAAAAATGTGTCCTCACATTTCATCAAATAATAGAGTACAAAATATATCAACTGAAATAAAACAATTATTAATAATTAAATATATCAACACACAATTGATTTCTAATGTTTTGCAACATCTTCTGCTTTGTAGCAGAAAAGAAAGCCTTTTGTATTAGCATTAGCTGAAATACAAAATTATTCAATCAATTCATGTATGTATAATTATCATAAAACTGGCATCATGAATGGCTAAGCTGAAAAGCAATCCATGATTAATAATACATCATAAAATATAAGTAATATGATCAACTAGCGATCACGTAAGTCATAAAACTATCAAATATATCAGTACATCTTAGCACTACTAACTTAAGATATACTACTACTAATAATACTACGTCATAAAACTATATACAACTGACTATCTGAAATTCCTGTCTGTAAAATTCCTGTGACATTCTCCTCCTAGACATACCATACTTGAGCCTCATGCTCACCTATAACCCACTGTCCGTATCTATTAGGAGGATTTTTTACTCTAGTGGAACGTCTTATACCTTGCTGAATAGTAGACGGGCTCGATGTACAATCTCGCGACAAATTATCACGCATTTCGGATGAATTTTTACTCGATATTGAATTAAAAGAACCACTGTCCTGAATTTGATATCCAGGGTCAACGGAAGAAGTATCTTCTAACCTTGATATAGGTCTACTAAAATCTGACATATTAAATGTGTTAAATGTAAAACCATCTGATCTCATATGTTCATCTGAACTATTGAGACGAGTATTATGGTTAACACGAGAAGTGTTATAAACATTATTACATTTATTTGTATTTGCTGGTGTAGTCACCAGTAATATCTCCGATTCAGAATCACTTGATTCAGAATCTGCTCCACTTTCTGCAGAAACAGTATGTTTTTGTTTACTGACTTTCTTACTTTTCTTGGTCTTGTTATCTGAAAGACAGTCGTCATCTGACAAGAACATAAAAGGTAACAGTAAGTTTCTATGAAGTAATCTTACTGGTCCTTTGCCAGATGACTTCTGTACTTTATAAACAGGAATGTCACTACTGGGAATATCTAATACAACATATGGATCTTTTTCCCATTTATCAGATAGTTTGCATTTCCCAGTCTTTGCTAAAAGACGAACTAGAACTCTGTCTCCGATTTCTAATTTTGAAAATCGAACTCTGTTATCATAGTTCTCTTTATGTCTTAAAGAGTTCTTTTCAACATTGGATTTTGCAACATTATAAGCAAAATTTAATCTTTTCTTCAATTTGTCAACATAAGTTTGATGACTAACTGGCTTATCAGATATTTCAGAAGTGTCTAAATTTAAAAATGCATCAACGGCCAACTTTGGGTGCCAACCAAACATTAAATAATGTGGCGAAAAACCAGTTGTCTCTTGTTTGGTTGCATTATAAGCATGAACCAACGGTAATATGTACGACTTCCAATCATCTTTCTTGTAATTTTCTAAAGTTCCCAACATTTTCAGCAAAGTTTGGTTAAATCGTTCAACCAGACCATTACCCATGGGGTGATATGGTGTTGTACGTGATTTACTCACACCTGCTAATTTACAAAGTTCTTTAATAACTTTACTTTCAAAATTTCTTCCCTGATCTGAATGTAATCTTTCAGGAAAACTATAGTGACATATAAAATTTTCAAATAATACTTTTGCAGTTGTTCTAGCAAGTTGGTTCTTTGTTGGCACAGCCATTGCATATCTAGTGAAATGATCTGTGATCACCAGTATATTTTCAAAACCACCCTTTGATCTTTCAAGAGATAAAAAATCTATACACAGAATTTCTAAGGGTTTGGTACTTTGAATGTTAACAAGATCAGCCCTTGGGGTATTACCTACTTTTCTTCTAACACACCTCCCACAGGTTTCTACTCTAGATTTAATATCATTTTCCATCCCATTCCAGAAAAATCTTTGCTTTGCTAACCATAATGTCTTATCCCTACCTTGGTGTCCTGCATTGTCATGAATTCCTTTAAAAGCTTCATCTCTGTATTGTACTGGTAATACTAACTGTTTAATACTTACCCCATCTTGAACGGTGTTTCTATAAAGTATACCATTACAAATTTCTAAGTTCTTCCATTCTCTAAGATATTCCTTGACATCTTGACTTTCATTTTGTGAATCCTTACCTGTAGGTTTCCATAATGTAGTGTGTAATAATTCAACTATTCTACTAATGGCTATATCTTTACCTTGCTCCTCTCTCCAGTTGATGTTGCTAGTACTATAATCTGTATTCTTAGTCTCTATTTCTACATGTTTTAACTGGGCGTTCTGTGATAAAACTAAACATTCGGCTAAAGGGAGTTCTTCCTTCTGAATTAAAACTGCGGATGTTAAAGCTTTTATAACCTCAGGAAAAACTTCTACCTTGGTCGGTCTCCTTGACAGCCCATCAGCATCTCTATTAGATTTGCCAGTTTTATAAACTAATTTAAAATTATAATTCGAAAGAGACGCTAGCCAGCGGTGCGATGTTGCATCCAACTTAGCAGTAGTTGTAACATATGTTAAAGGGTTATTGTCAGTATAGACAGTAAATGTATTTCCATATAAATAATCGTGGAATTTATCACACAGTGCCCATTTCAAACATAAAAACTCTAATTTGTGGGCGGGGTAATTACATTCACTGGGGCGCAATCCCCTACTTGCGTAAGCTATAACCCTGTCCACCCCTCCTTGATTCTGGTATAAAACAGCCCCAAGACCTTCCCTACTAGCATCAATATTTACAATAAAAGGTTGGGAAAAGTCTGCATAGGCTAAAATAGGGGGTGACGTAAGTTTCTCTATAAGGGTATTAAAAGCTGATTGTTCTGTTTTACCCCAAATCCAAGGTACTTTCTTTTTCTTTGACTTTTTTGCATGTTTGTTTGTAGGGTGACCCACTAATAAATCATTTAGGGGTTTTACAATTTTGGCATAGTCTTTAACAAAACGCCTATAATAACCTGTGAATCCTAAGAAAGAACGTAATGATTTGATATTTTTAGGGACAGGCCATGTTTTCAAAGCTGATATTTTATCAGGGTCTGTTTGAATACCTTTCTCAGACACAATATGTCCTAAATATTTGACCTCTGACATAAAGAATTCACATTTTGAGGGTTTTAATTTCAAATTATGCTTTTCTAATCTTTTGAAAACACCCTGCAACCTCTCTAAATGTTCTTCAAAAGTAGATGAAAATACAAGTATATCATCTAAAAATATCAAACATTCCTTAAGATTCATCTCACCCATGCAAGTTTCCATAAGCCGCTGAAATGTAGCGGGCGCATTAGTCAAGCCAAATGCCATACGGTTGCATTCATAAAAACCAAGTGGACCAAGCGAAAATGCAGTTTTATGTTTGTCTTCCTCTTTGATCTCCACCTGCCAATAACCAGATCTTAAGTCTAACTTAGAAAAATACTTACTGCCAATTAAAGTGTCAATTGTTTCATCCACTCTAGGAAGATTATATGCATCTTTAATAGTTTTGTTGTTTAACTTCCTGAGATCTATACAAAACCTAAGTGAACCGTCTGATTTTCTGGCTAGTACTACATTAGAACAATAAGGACTTTTAGATTTTCTAATAGCATCAGCATCTAGCATTTCTTTGAGATGATGCCTTACCTCCTCAAACATTGCTGGTGGAATCCTTCTGTATGGTTCTTTAAAAGGAACATTATCTGTTAGTTTGATTTCATGTTCTACTAAATCTGTTCTCCCTATGTCCTTAAAAGATGTAGAAAAGATGTGCTTCCACTTATTAAGAAAATTATGACACTCTTCTGACTGATCTGAGGTTAAGTTGTTATGATTAACCTTTATACCTGCATCCACAAGATTAAAAGATGTATTGTCCTTGGAATCTAACAATGGTGAATCTAAAGTATCTACCACCTTTGCAGCACTTACATTACAAATGACTGATTTTGGTGCTATTTTGATCGGTTGTGCTGACATATTGCAAACACGAACAGGTACTCTGGAAGTTTTGCCACTTTTGATTGTAACAACTCTTGGACATATCACAAGACTACCATTTTGATTTGTATCTATTTGCTCTGTTATAGCAGTACTCACCTTGTCCATGGTCTTAACTAATCCAGAAATTGTTCTTACCTCATATGGTGCTACAGTAATGGGATATTTATTTGTGCTTTTGACAGGCATATCACTATCAACACTTAAATTTGTAAAAGCTAATTCCCATTCATCTGGAATAGTTGTTTCTATGCACTTATAATATTCTCTACACAGTCTTATAATATTAGTACCAACAATCATTGGGACTTTACTATTGTATTCTGTTCCCTTCATAACTAAGACTGGTACATAGAATGATTCTTTTGACAGAAAAGGTACTTGAAATTCTACTTCCACATAACCTGAATATGGCAAAGTACTACCCTCTGCACTAAACACTTTCAACTCAAAATCTTCAATACTATGAAGTTCAGGTTTATGACTTAATGAGTTGTAAAACTCTTCTGACATGCATGTAACCATAGAACCTGTATCTATCAAAGCATTTGTCTCAACACCATTAATAATGATCTTACTTTCATTTGATTGACCCACCATTCTTGACAACAAATTCTTTTTAGGGCTTTTATTTACAGATTCCTCCCCCATCTGCCCTTTAATAGAAGAGGTAACTAGTTTGTTGAATTGTTACTCTTTTGAGGCACTTGATTATTTGATTGAGTTTGATTTTCATTTACACTGAAATGACCTTGACCCCGAAATTGACCTCGTCCACGAACATAGCCTCGACCAGAGTTTCCACGAAAACCAAATCCTCTTGCTCTACCTCTACTTGACCCACTAAAGTTTGGACTTTGCTGGTTTGACATTTTTTCTAACCGATTTACTTTACTGCTTAATTGTTGAAAACTTTGAGAGTTACTGTCAATTTTGCTCTCTAACCTTTGCATCGTTGATGTCAGTTTCTGCAGTTCCTTTTGTAAATCTGTTGTCTCTGCTCTCTCTGCCTGTTGGAATGCTCTCTGTGTCTTTCTCACTGGTGTTGACAATTCTTCTTGTTGTACTTTTCTAATTTCCCTAAGAAGATATTCAAAGTTCTTAATTGAATCAAATAAATGCCTTGTACTTTGTTTTAACTGTACATTGTACAAACCAGTCCAAAATTTGCTTCTAAGCATACCGTCTTTTGCTAGGGCATCTATATGGCCATATTTTATAGCTTTAGATAAGGTATCCTCTAATCTAGATGCATACACTACAAGTGATTCTCCCTCTTTTTGCATATCATTATAAAAAGATTGCATAAGAGTTTCCCCTGAAGCAACATTTCCAAAAAATCCATCAAGTTTGGTTAGAATATCTTTCAGAGAAGCATTTTCTCCAATAGACACTAACATTGATCGGGCAAGCCCTTTCAGTGAATTTCTTACTGACTGTAATAAAATGTGCTCCGGGTACTGACCTGAATTTTGAAGGCATTTGACCTCAAAGTTCCACACTTCATATTTCACCTCACCTTGCTTGGAATCATCAGCACCACTAAATGTTGGTAACTTTGGAAAGTTGTATTGGGTGCTAATTGTACATGTAGGGGTAGGAGGGACATCTGGTGTCTTTGGAAAATCAAAATGCACTGGCTTACCTGCACTATGTAAGACTTTTTCCATTGTTGAGATCTTTGTTTTAACTAAAGGGGTACTAGTTTTACCTTGCTTTAAACTAGCATTTACTAAGAGATCATACTCTTCCTTAGTTAAGACTCTGTAGTTTGGATCTTTTTGTACCTCAGATATGTGATGCTGTAAAGAACTTGCACCTGTATCCTCCTTTGTTTCTACCTTAGCTGATGGCATCTTAGTCGTTTCTTTACCTGATTCTTCCCTACCTGATTCTTTCTTATCTGACTTATTCTTACCTGATTCTTCCTTACCTGAGTCTGCCATTATGTAAATGAATGACAGAAATATAACATGTACTAGTAAAACAACTGATAAGGTATAAAAGTATGATTGGGTCAATCCCTACCAACACAAACCCAACAGTGTAATACTATATACATGAACAAATCTATGATACAGTGTATTGGATAACAGGTAAGAATTCTGTGATTGGGTCAGTCCCTGCCAACAGACACCTGCTCCAAATGTAACAGTAATGTATCAATAACACTGTATATATTAAGACATCTAGGAACAATGTACAAAAATGTTCTCTACAAGTCTTTTCAACCACACTCTGGCTAACATTGGTCCAGGATGTACTCCATCCAAATACAATTGAAAATTAAATGAAACTCTTTGAGATTTGTCTTTCTCTTTTCTATACTTCAAAACATCTAGCTTATACCTGGGACTATAAACAGATAATTTGTCATTGACTTCCCTTAAGTGAGAATTAATGGAATTGATAATTTCAATCAAAACTTTGTCCTGAACAAGAAAACTATCAGAATCACAATGTCCTCTGCTTTTATTCCATTCTGCTATAGAATAAGGGGGGATTTCCAAAAATATGAGTTTAACTCCCTTAAATTCTTTGACAATTGAATGAAAACTATCTATATGGTGAACAACATTCTCTACAATAGACTGAGAATCATCAGAAACTAAAGAAATAAACTTACCAAATTTTCTTGTGATGTCACATGTACCCAGCCAAATATACAACGTCAAATGGCCGTACTGTTCCAAAAGAGCACGTAAATTGTAATTTAACCAACGGTAAAAATCTGTAAATCGAGCACCAGGTCTACATTCAAAATGCAAGTATAAATGATATTCTTTCAATAGATCTAAATGTTTTTTCAGGTAGTTACCTAAACTTGTACTAATCAATACTGGTTGACTAAGTAATTTCTTCTGATCAACTGGTTTATCTAAATATTTCTGTAATTTACTATTACTCATTAAATATCAAAGCTAATTAAAGTAAATCAAACTCCTAAAACAAATAAATACAAACTAAATACCAAGGTAAATTTTGGTTTAAATTCTGCTTATTCCTGGTAATCTGGAATAAAGAAAATAATAATTAATATTTGAAACTGCTGCACCCGTATCGCATACGTAATCTGAAATATTAGAAATGCAAACAGTGTATCAGGAGCTCGTTAATCTAATGATATACTATCTAAATACAAAAAACAATTCAATAGAGATAGTCAAGTATTACCATTGTCAATATAATAACTATGATGAATGAAATGAGTGATCTAAATGATGACTTCAAACTGTATCAATCAAACACGCACCTGCTCACTCGAATTTCCTCTGCTCAAAAAAAAAATTGAGAATGTTAATAGAGTGCAATAAAAATGTTAGCACATGCTGACATGTTAATCTGTCACTTACTTCGCTATAATACCTGAGTGCGTACTAAATTTGAATTAAATTGCGTTATTTAAGTTTTACACTTTCTAACACGCACACACTTACTCACGTATATAAATAAACAATGACAATACGATATTAAACAGTTAAACACAATAGAATGAAATTTAACAGTCAATAGAATAAATATTTAAATTACGGAAAAGTCACAGTCCCTGGAATTTTGGATGGCACGCGGAATGTCCCGATATACACGTTTTCCAGCGGTGCAGGCCTATCGGACGAGTGCACATATGTCGATCACTATAAACAGCTGATGATCGGCGAAAAGTTTGGTGAATGGTGATCAATGTTCAGTCATGCTCGAGCGGGTTTAAATAGCGCACAGGTATACTAGTAGTGGAAAATGGAAAAACAAAACGGCTAGCCAAGGAAAATGGAAGATAAAATAAAATAAATGATGAACTCCAACGATGTTATCAACGAATCACCCTCAATCCAACGTAGATAAAATATAATTAAAACCAACGTGTGGGCGCCATTGTCACAGCCTAGTCTAGGTATTGTAGTAGTAATAATGAACACAAATACGGCTGCTGGGTTCGATACTATTTAATATATTATACGTATCAGAAAAAGGGTGATCTGCAATATAATAAAACATGTATTTAATATTTCTCACCTCACACACACTTTTACGCGAATTAATTTAAATCTTAAGAATTTAGATAATTTAGAAATTCACTTCAGTTAAATAAAATGATCAAAAAGATACTAAATAATACTTGAATACTAAGAAATAATTTAACAATTATTTCTTACCGTAGTCCTAGACTGAATTCGTCACAATATCATAAGATAGTTTGTGTTGGGGAAAGAGAACGTCTTCCCTCCCCAAAGTCTAAGGTTGGAGTGCTCGAGGAGTTAGTATTGGCGCGAATGCGCAGTAGACATAGAAAAACCTGTTTAACCACTCACACACCCGAATACTCTCACTGACCACTCACCCGTATAAATGAATGAATGAATGAACAAGGCATTGAATGAACGTAGTAAATTCCGTAGTGACGACGGAATTCACTAGTTACTATAATAATATGATGCCTTATAATAAGATATGAAAATGATATGAATGATAATTAGTAATATTAATTAATTAATTATAATTCACCCTGTGACATGTATAGAGAGGGGTGGGTCAAGAAGATAAACTATGTATAGGGAGGGACGGGTCTAGAAGACAAACAATGTATAGATAGAGGCTGGTCAAGAAGATAAACAATGTATAGTGAGGGTCGGATCAAGAAGAAAAACAATGTTTAGAGAGGGTACGGGAGCAAGTCGATAAACAATATGAAGAAAGGGACGGGACCAAGAAAATGGACACTAAATAGGGAGGGGCGGGTCAAGATTATAAACAATGTATAGAGAGGGGCGGGACAAAAAGATAAACAATGTAGATTATAGTGGCGGAACAAGAAGATAAACAATGTCTAGAAAAGGGGCGGGGCAAGAAGATAAACAATGTAAAGAGAAAGACGGGTCAAGAAGATAAACAAAGAGATTTAAATACACTGAATCAAGATTTCAAACATAAAACAGTTAAAGACAGATTTAAGAATAAGCATTGATTGAAAGTATGGGACCTTTTAGACATATAAAAAAAATTTAAAAAGCATGAATGGATAAAAGATGTAAAAAAAAATATTTGCTTTATGTATGAAAATATTTTATGTAAAAAAAATATTTAAATTTGCGTCAATTTTATCCTTAGTGTTTTATTTACTCAAATGTGATAAATAACTTGTATATATTAAGCTTAATCAAACAATCATACATTGCCTTAACCTTAAATTCTGTGAACTCTGTTGAAAGGAAATAATTGCCATCGGTAATTACAATTACCCTATGTGAAAGGTGTTGCTCAAGCTCAGAGTTCAGAATATTGTCAAAAGTCATGCAGATACATAACGTAATGAAGAACTAATACATATATATGTGCATAGGAATTGTAAGAAGCTTGATGGGTACATATGTTCCGTATTTATTCATTACCTAAATAGCGACCCATTTACTGCTTTGAAATTCTTGCAAATGTTTTATTATGGCATATTTCTCTATTTTCATTTTAGGATTCATGAGTGCCTAGATAAAACAATATTTTAGATAAGACTGATAACAATTTGATCAAGTACCACTTTCATATCAGTTTGTGTCCTTCAGAGTTATAAAGTCAATCTGATCGGGATAGAACATGTCATGAGGTGTGACAATTTTATATATCGTCCTCGCTCTCAGGGTAAAAAAAGTTTTCATCCTTCAGATGACAATGAAAAAGAGCAAGCGAGCAGTTAGAGCTGACTTGTTGACCTTTGAAAGCAAATATAAGGTTAAAACCGAGATAACTCTTATAAAAATATTTCATTACACGATTGATTTTGTACCTCTTCAATCCAGTAGTCAGTTTATTTACCACTTATTTGTTCATTTAATATTAGTTTTTATTTTATTCTCAAGAATTTTCGGATATTTTCAATGGAATGTGACATTAAAAACCCTTTGTAAAAGGAATCAAAAATAGCACTTAAAAGGTTACATATGTCAACTTTTTTTTTATTTAATGAACATATTAGACAGAATAAAAAAAAATAAAGTTTCACACTTTAATTCTCTGTTGAGAAAGAAATAAGGTAAATGGTACTTACATGTAGGTGTCATTGCATTACCTATTCCATGCAATTTCTATGCAAACATGTCCGAGTTACCTCTATCTGCTACTTGATTTCTACGTCATTATTAAAAACGTATCAACCAATTTACTTTCTATGAAAGGGGTGAAACAACCATTATACGCTTGTTATCTAGTGACGGTGAGGTATTTTTTCTCTATGCATGGGTTCTGCTATAGTAAATTTTAGTTTAAATGTGCGATGAATCCCTTAACACCACAACCCCCTCCCCCCTTACACACACATATACAGACTTTATGATGATGTAATAAAAGAGAACATGTAGATTCTTGTATTTGGACAAGGGGGAAGCTTTTTTATTGTCAAATATTGGGAAGTTGGTCGTCACAACTTTTGGTGTTGAAGATTTTTTTTTTTTTTTGGGGGGGGGGGTTGTTGCCTCCTCCCTCCCAACACAACGTTAAGTTGATATTTTGTATGCAAACGATTAACAATCTTTCACATTTGATCAGAAAGCATATTTCTGACCTACGGAAACTTATAACTACGGAAACGTATAAGCGCCTCGTGTTGTTGTTTTAGAACTTGATATTAAACCTTGTCTAATACAATTGCTTCAATGTTTGTCGATATAATTATGACAACAATCTGTGATGAATAAAACTTCTATGATTTGTTTTAGACGACTTATACACTTTGATATATCCAAGTTGAATTCCTAAATGTCGCACATAAAAAATGTGTAAAAATTAAGCCGATAAAATTAAATATCGCAGAACTTAGTGCAATATTACATATATGGAAACTTTGCGTAGATGACTAGATTTAATCAAAGAGAAAAATTCAACAAAATTTGAACGACTTGCAATATCAGATCTATACAACATACAAGATTTTATTAGTCTGATTTGGGCCATTTGGGGAGCAAAAAGAAAAAAAAATAAAAATAAGATATTCAAATAAAAGAAGGAGGATCCAACTGATAGAACAAACATGGTTTTACATATAATGAGAGCAGTTGATAAAAATGTAGAAACATCGAAATTTGCTAATTTCTTAAATCTACGTCTATCTATCTAATGCAATGTCTATGCAAATAAGTCAGTGTAACTATTATACTCTCCTTTCTATGTCTTTATCCACTTATCTTCTATGAAAGGGATAAAACAACCATTCTAAGTTTAAAGTTTATATACATGTAAATATCACAAAGAAAGGCTTGTTATCAAGTGATAATAAGAACGAGGATGGAAGTCACATCATCTGCTGCTTCAAGATATAAAATGAAATAAAAGGATAGCAAAAATTCTCTATAAAGAGGATGAACTAGGCAGATGTACAGGATAATGCTGACATTCTCTGAAAATTCATGACATGTAGATGATACACTAGCAGGCCCGTAGAATACAGTAAGAAACAGAGCCCTTGCTTTTTTTTCCATGCATGGGTTTTGCTATAGTGAATTTTACTATAAATGTAGACTGCACCCCTTCCCCCTCCCCGAACACCTACATTCATTATGATGTAAGATCGTGATCACGTAAATTCCAGGATTTTGACAGACGAGTAGCTTTTCTTATTGTCAGATAATACTGTGAAGTTGGTCTTCTCCACTTTTGATCGTTAGTGTTTTTTATTGTGGGTTAGGCACCAACATGCACTTTTGATTCCGTTGTTAATGACCTGACTAGTAATATTCTGTTATCTACATTTATCGAAAGTTACTTATTTTTTGCAAATGATACTTATATTTTTTATTTAAAGACAATAAATGAAAAATAAAACTATTTGATTAATCCTTTACTCAGTCAAGGCTATTTTATAATAGCAACAATCATATATCTTGTCATACTAATGTCTTTTCAAATATGCATATAACATATTCTTGTCTCCCACTTTCACTTCCTTTTGCCCTAGACTGGGGACAAAAATTCTCTGTCAAAGAAGTGACTTGAAATGTTTAATTTTTTTCTAATATATCAATGAACACGTATACGATAATATCTTTAATCGTACCTTTAAACGTATTTTTTACAAGGTTTCAATTTCTTCGATATTCTATCTATGTTGAAAAATAAAAGATTTTTTAGCTTATCGTCGCTTCTTTTTTTTTCCGTTGTAAATGGCATTAATAATATGATCCTGAATGAAAATTAACCTACGCTGGCAAACTTTAAAGATCTGGTATCGAATATTTTTAAGTGAAAGCATTCAACCCTGAAGAAAAATATATGGCACACTACAAAAATGTTCTCTGATGACGCACCTGTATATAGTCGGCAATACTGCATAGTGATAACCAATTTTATTATATGATTGAATAATTTTCATCTCTCTGATTGGCTGAGATCCAACTATGTTAGAAAAATATTACGTTGTATTGACCTGCACGTGACGTTCCAGGTCAATACAAGGATTTATTTCCTCTACATTGATCTAAAAATAGATTGGGGAATTCCAAATTGATACAAATTGTTTTAAAAAGCTATTTAAACGACAATGATTTGTATTTTCATGTGAACAAAACATAAGCGAATATATATTTTAGGTAAGGGTGGTAATTAAGAGGGGATGCAGGGACGCCCCCCTCCAACACTTTTACTGAACAATAATATTTTTTTACTTTTTGGCAGTCAGTTTTCCCTGATAATACTCCTTCCTTTCAAAATCTATCATATAAAAAGACTGACTTTACATATTTCTTTTATGTCTTCTAAAATTGATTTAAAAAAAATTCAAATTGATACGTCTGGTAAGGTTTATAAACGTTTTAATTCTGCTACTCTCTTGTATTTGGCTGGGACTTAATAAAATGCAAACAAGTAATGAGCTGACGTATCGTTTTATCAATTATCAGTGAATCATATAATAAAACAATTATTGCTGTTTTTTCGGTCAATACAATGATTTAGCCATCTTCGAAGTACAATATTCACCTCGCCCTTCGGGCTCGGTGAATATTGTACTCCTCAGATGGCTAATTCATTGTATTGACCTCAAAAACCAGCAATAATTGTATAGAATATTCAAAGGAATTATGTGGGGTTTTGTAGAAGGGATTTTTATATAAAGAGATGAGAATTTACTTAAGCAATAGTTTGAATAATTTTGTCAAGAGCTTGATAAACAAAATAGATCTGTTCACTAAATGCTGCAAATGCTTATAGGAAATAAAAATCAATCGCAAACAAGTAGATATCATAAAGTCAGCCTACATTTACTATCTATCCCTATATAAAGCCGGTCCAAAACAATAACAGTTAGACACGGGCTGGTTAACAAATGACAATGGAGAAGAATCGTTTTAAAGACGGTTATATGCAAATTCTCCCTACTAAACTGACCTCTGACCCTGAGTTACCCAGCACATTATGCACGTCACGTGATGTCAAGCATAACCTATACAGAAACTAAATTCCAGCAAGGAAGTAACTCTAAAGTGGCCATTTCACATGTTTTTTTTTTATTTCTGTCTTAAACGTTATGTGTATTTACCGGGATTTATCATTTTTGCATTCTTTTTAAGGTAAGGTTTAACTCTAGTTATTGATATTACATGACAGATTGCAACAAGTTAAACGACATCAATAGACAATGAAGGTATGGTTTTTTAACGAATAGAATTTGTTTTTGTTGTTGGTGTGATCGGGATTCCAGACGTTCATGTTTATATTTCCGTGTACTTTAAATAGAAATTCATTAACTGACAATTTTTGACATTCAAAATTGAAATTTATAAATAAATATTTATGAATAAATATATAGGCTCTCTATTGTTAATGATCTAATGAAACAAAACATTCATTTCAACTTTATCCTTGCAGAAATATAAAAAGGATATGGATATACTATATGTATAATAATAAATAATTGTGTCAATCCCTTTATTGGCATATTGAAGTTTAAGGAAAAGACGGATTGTTTTAGCTGCATTTTCTTCCGTATAGTTTAATACTAAAATTGAAAAGTGAAGAATGTACATATGACAAATGTCTAATATCGCTGATGATTATCCAGGGGGCATCAAAAGAACTCCTCGAGTCTGTGTCCCTTGTAGACTCAAAGGACGGTATTCTCAAAAACAGACAAACATATATTTCAATTTGATTTTATTAACGTTTGTTTTAACCTTATTTAAACTTAAAAAAGCTATATCCATTCTATGAATTTAAAAACTTTAAACTGACCTTTTTAAATCATCATAAAATAAAAAATCGACCGAAACTTTCAAAGCAAGTCACAGGCTTTAAAACTTACAAATAAACACCGCCACTTGGGACTTACATGTTTCTCATTTTCTTTGATTTTGGTTCCTGTATAATGTTAGATAGTGCGAGATCACTATTTTTTGTGGGGGTTTAATTTTCGTTGTTTTCGAGGTATGACAAGACCCACGAATTCATGTCCACCACGAACTGAAAATGATACATACATAAGTACTCATTAATCCTTGATCCACGTAATCAAATCCACACGAATCAAGAGATTTTCCTCAAACCACGAAAATTTGACTCCACAAAAATATGTGATTTTACAGTAAATGATTTTATGTAAAAAAAATCTATTGTACTAAATACATTAATAAAATAGAATTAAAATTAAAATATTGTGGCTAAAATGACACCTTTGAATTGTGCCATTACTATTTATTCCTCATTATTTATACATTGATTTTTAAAAATGTTTCACTGGTGAAGGAGTAAAGTTTGGAAATTTTCAATTTTAACCTTGGGATCTAGTTCGGGAAAAATTACATTTTTAAGAAGTCTTTTTCAAAGTTTTTTTTCAAGAAGTCCCCGATTTCCATAACTTCTCTCATTTTACACAGTAGCCTTATTTATGTTGGGGAGATAGTCAGGGGTGCGCTGTATATGAGCAATAAATAAGTTATATAACTAGTGCAAAGCTCGTTTCAAAGCAACGAGTAGGTCTTCCGTCCTGTTTGAGAAAAAAACTAAATGAGAAATAACGCCCCAAAAATGCATTGAATCCTCTAAAGCTATGTTAATTAATGCAAAAATAAGCCATTTTTGCTACTTCCAGTTTGACAGAAAATGACAACGACGCACGGAAACTAAATTTTTATTCTCCCAGAGACATATGTTACCCAGAAACGTGTCAAAAACGGCAAAAATACGCGTTTTCCGACAACATCCGGTTAAGCCGGAAGTGATGACGCTGGACGTATTTTGACGACTTGATTAGATTAAGCTTGACGTTTTCAACAACTTTGCTTCTTTGATGTGTTACAAATTCTCAATACTTTTTGAGATATCTGGAAAAACTTTTTGCCCCTATAGATTTAGGGGGTCAGCCGTTTTTCTGACATATCATTTGAAAGATCTTTTAATTCTGCACAAATTATGTTCTATATATTTAAAAAAAAAATTTTTAGTTTCGGAGATAGTTTTGGTTCTTTTAAGTGTTCCAATTTTTGCCCCTATATAGCGCCATTTTGAATAGAGAAATCGAAAAACAAAAATCGATGTGTACAACTTCAACCTTTCTTTTATCTAAAATCAGAATAATTTCTGCTCCAGCTTTAGCCGTCTCTGAGCCTTGTCTGGAAACGAAAGCTTATGTTTAAGAAATAACTCAAAACCAGAAGTGACTTTTTAGTCAGCATTCTGATCGAGTTTATAAACGTCTGTAATCTCTGAAAATTTGAGTGAAATCTGTTGAGAAATGAATGAGATATGAGGCCTCAAAGTTTCGCTCTAGGAAGCAGAATAAAAATAACAATAATCTTTACCAACAGAATGAGTAGAAGGTCATTCGTTGGAAACGGAAGAACTTAAATAGGGTAGAAAAATGTCTTTTTTTGCAACGGGGCCTTGCTTTCCAGCACTCATTTTACTATTTACAAAGTAGCCAAACCATCTTTTGGAACACGGATTAGAACACGGGTTAGAACACTGCTATCTTTGATCTGGGTTGCTTTTTTGATATTTTTTGATATACGAATGGTCGAATATTTGTGAATTTCTGTTCATTTTTTTCAAAAACATTTTGTGAAAAAAGCACCACAAATTGAATACCATACCAAGCTATTTTGAAAAGCCTAATAAAGCTCTACAGGTATTCCAAGCTATGTAGATTTATCAAGAGATTGTGCTGGAAATGCATGGTGTAGATTATTTGGTTGATTTAATATTTTTATATAAACTTGATTTTTAATTCCTTTTGGAAAAAAAAAAGTTCATTTGCTTATAACTTGATTTTAACCTCATTAAAATGGTCGCTTCAGCAGTATAATGTCTCTGAAATTTAACAATTATCAGAATGGTACCAACCAAAAAATGGGATATTTGGTACAAAAGCTTCAGTAACAGGCCCATGGCGACAACGCTCACCTGAGTAAGTTTGGCTATACTGTCTTTCACCTGAAACCCCCTTGTTATTCTCATTTTGGTCCGCCCTGAACCAGAAAGGATTGGACTCATGTATGTATTCAACAGATTATTTTTCATCGCAACAAGTTAATTACTGTAATTTATAATGAGGCCAGTCCAAAAGTATCTGATGTTTTCCAGGCTTTTTTTCCAATGGTTTTAATAATTTACATGCCTAAAAAAAAACTGGCATATGAAATATCAAAATCATTTTCAAAAAACAAAAAAAAAAAAACAAAAAAAAAAAAAAAACAAGATTTCTTAATTAGGACGTAAAATATATAAAAATCACAAAAAGCATCTAAAAAGTCAGATATTTCAGTGCAGTAGGAAGAATAGTAATAGCAAAGCAGAAGAATCTGAAATATTTCTTCAAAATGATATTAATTCAAATTCATCATTATATATATTTTACAAAAGAAAGTTATAAATAAATACTTGTAGAGTTACTGATATATGTACAGCAATACTGGTTGAGGGAAAAGAGAGAAAGCGGTTTATGTCCCACTTATTTATTTTTGAAAATCATCTCCTTTGTTCCCAGGTATTTAAAAACAAACTACCTAACTACGTATACAATGTATGATAAGCAAGAGTGTCATGCCTATTTTAAATTAATGAAATTGTTGGCCCCTGGGTCATGGGATCTGGTGTAAGGTCGGAGCTCTAATGATTAAATACGAGGGGTGATCAAAAAGTTCGCAAACTAATTGAATAACTTCTATACAAGAAACAATATTTGGTTTTAATGTTGAATATATTTTAAATTAATCCTCCCCGATTTTGAATCACATCAACCACCGTTCTGCACATGCGCGAATCACGTGATATTGGCGCTCACACGACCCCCTCCGTAGCGCTCTGTCACAAAAGTTTAAAGATTTTTCCGAGTTTTATTTGTCTTTCCATGTGAGTTAATTTTTACGACAAGAACAGTTAATTTGTCAGAAATGGTCATATCTCGGCAACAAAATGGGTGGATAATAACATCCTTTCGAAAAATAAGCATGGCGACCATTATAACACAAATCTTCTGTCTCAGGAGAGACCTTTATTCAAGGTGGATAGAGAATGGGTGCATCCTTTTTATCATACCTAACATGTTTAAAATCTAAAATAAACGATATCTTAGGTATTAAATACTTATATCATTGTTCAAATACGAGTATTCAGCTATTTTCAAAGTGCTAATTGGAGTTCTTTGATAGCAAATTGCTTAATTAAAAATACATATCTTTTCAAACTTGCTTTCACTTGGCAAGATGACAAGTATCGTTTTTAACCATCAGCCTTCCTTCACTAAACCGATTAATCCAATCATTGATTGAATTTATAGGAACTCATTTATCTCAATAAACTGTGTACAAATTATTATATGATATGATTTCTAAGATATTACAATAAATTGTACAGTCGTTTGTTGAACGATTTCGACTGACACAACCATTTTTCGTAACAAGTTACCTAAATAGTGACTTAATTTTCACACTGTGACGTCACAAACAAGGACAGAAACTTTATTCAGCATATGATGTTTATAGACCTTGTGTATGGCTATGTGTGTACCGAATTTCATTCTAATCTGAATCGTGGTTCGTTTGCGAACTTTTTGATCATCCCTCGTAGTGAAAAAAAAACATTAGTTCTTTACAATTGAAAACCTTCACTTTTAATCTTGCATATTGAATAAATTAACGGAGTACATTTATATATTTATGATATGCAAGGATTTATATTTTAAGGGGTGGTGTTTGTTGGGAGTAATATTGATTATATGGTGAAAAGTCATTAATACCTTGAAAATTTTCTCCTCTGATCTTGGGTTTTAAATAAACAAACTAAGTGTATACTAGTAGTTATGATGAGCAATAGCGTCTTTTCCAAATTTTCGAAATTCATGGCCCCTTGGTCAGGGGTTTTTAAAGTTTTAAAGGGGTTTCAGGTTGTTAAGGGGGATGGAGGGAGCTCTAGCTAGCAATTGATTATATAGTGAAAATATATTAGTTCTAATTCTTTGATATACTCTTCTCCTTATGCTGGGTATTAAATAAATTGGTGTTTGGACGGTGTTCTAATTATCATATGGTGAAAATACATGCATTTGTTGAAAATCATTACCATTGGTTATAGATGTTATGCAAAAGAGCTACATGTGAGTACTTATTTGTGATGAAGAAAGGTGCCTTTTCTAAGATGATTAACATCCGGGCCCTGGGGTCAAGGTTTCTTGAGGAGGGGGTTACATAATCCGAAAATTAATCAATACTTTAATATATTTTCAAGATATATTTCACGAAAGTATTTTCACAAATACTTTCACGAAATCTGCTCTTGGTAATTCGGACGTTATATTTCTTTTTTAATAGACTAATTTTCATGTTATTTTACTGTGCAATCCGACTCACTGTCTGTCCAGACACAGAATTTGTTCCCCAGTGTATGTCGGATTAGGCAGGTTTCACTGTATTCATCAACCATTTATGATCAGCAATTATAAACGTCTTTTTGAAAATGTTGAAATTTTTGGCCCCAGGGTCAGTGGTTCCTGTCGGGTTGGGTGCGCAACTGGTTATGAAATGTAAATAATAAAACTTTGTTCTCCGCTCCTGAGTATTAAACTAACGAACTACATAGTTATGATGTGCAAGAGTGCCTCTAAAAAGATTGTTAATTTAGGGAACTAGGGTCAACGGTTCTGGTGTTAGGGCAGGGCTCTATTGAATATATGTAGTGAAAAAGCATTATTTTTTTTGAAAATTTTCTTCTTTGCTTCTGGGTATTAATTAAAAAAACTACGAGTATTAACTAAGTACATACTTATGATGAGCAAGAGTTACTCTTCTAAAACTGTGAATTCGATATATGGCCCAAGAGTTAGGGGTTCTGGTGTTAGGTTGGAGATCTATAATGATTATATAGTGAAAATACATTAATTCTATGAAAATCTTCTCCTCTGCTCCTGGGTAATAAGCAGATAAACTACTTACATAGTTATGATGTGCAAGGGCTTTTCTTCAAGATTTGTGAATTTGTAAATTTCCAGGCCCCTGGGTCAGAGATAACATGGGGGGCTTTACTTATATACTGAAAATGAAATTGTTTGAAATCTGCTCCTTGGTTTTAATAAAAAAAAATTGATAAGCTACTGTGCCTTTTCAAAAATTGTGCAATGTGCAATGTGTGGACCTAGGGCAGAGGTTTGACGGTGGTAGGGGCACATTTGATTATTGCTGAATATTAATGATTACTTGCTATGCATTTTCCCCTACCCCGCCTATGGGTATTGAGGAGGATTGGGAGTCCACAAATTAACCATCAGATATAACTCTTTCAATTAATCAGTGATACATTATGACGTCATAGAAGGCAATGTTAGAACACAAGACTTTGTAATATTATTATTTAGAGATGTAATTTAACACTAGAAAATGAATAGAAGCGTGCAAACAATAAACACAAATAAAATGTTTTTAATTTGATTTGCTGTGTCATTCATTTTGATTAAAATCTACCACCGATGACGTCATATGTGTATATCAAGTTACTTGGGAATTGATTATGTCGTGTAAAGAGAATTTGGATTACACGACAGGTACAGAGATATGTAAAATGGAGTTTAAAAGGAAGTATTGTGAATATTGGAGTTCAGTTTATTACATGTAACCAGGTATGCTAATTTAATTCCAATGATTATAATCAATTTTGAAGACAGTTAGCTATATACGTAGCCCGGTCGGCCTTTCTTCTGCCATTATTAAATAATGCAGCAGAACAACAATAAGCTGGATATTTCAAATCATGAGATTCGTACAGATGGAAAGTGTGCCTTCTGAAAAGATTAGAAAGTGCTACAAGATTCCCGAATTGAGCGTGGTTTTACGAAAAATCTCGGTTTACATGTATAATATTCAAAACATAGGGTAGGGTTGTGTAAATTCGACCACCTGGTTAATTTTGACCGTTCATAAATACCTCAATATATGAGCCTCGACGGATAGAAATCGACCTTATCGTATGCAACGTCATAATGAGAAAAAAGCGAATAAAGTTGAGAAAGATTTCCCGGTATTTTTACTACACATGGTTTTCACGTTAAGGAATGTTTTAGACCTCATCATCTGCAGTTCAAAGATTTTTTTCTTTAAAAAATCGGATCATTTTAAACACGAACTAATAAAATAAACAAATTTTAAATGTACTCCCCTTTGTAGAGCCGTATTTTTTTTATTGTTACCATGGTTCAATGTAAACACAGGCCAGAGGAATGCCGAGTCCGATCTACACTAAGTCTTTTGTTTTTTCTAACAGCAGAAGACGTAAGGCTATATCTTACAATACACCAGATAAAGAATAAAATGGTAGACATATAGGAAAGAAAAAATGGCATGTTGCATTACTTAGGAAGTACATGTACATATATTTTTGTACTTTAGAGTATAAATTTTAGCCAGAGGAGACGTAATCTGGCACAGAAAATCGCACTTGTACTGATGCAGTAAATAGCCCAGTGTGTTAATTCATCGTGTGGACGTGTATTCAATCATTCATGATTAAATTCACAATGTCATATTAGATATACTATAATTGTTCATGTTTTTGAATGAATTATAAACGTGTAATTTCAAATTTATCACAGGAATTTACCAACCAACCAAAAACAATTTAGGTTAATGAAAGGCATATCGATCAGTACAAAATGTACATAGGCAACTATTGAACAACTTTTAAAACGCATTTTTCTAACTAATATTAAGATATATCAAGAAACAAGTAATACTGGTAATGTGTAAGGCAATTTCTTCTTATATCAGTAATTCTCAAACAGAACAAGAGGCCCAGGGGCCACAGCGCTCACCTGAGCACATAGGGCTTGAATTTACTCCCCCCCCCCTCCAGGCGGTCATCATTTGAACAAACTAGAATCTACACTACCTGAGGATGATTCCATATAAATATCACTAATCATATTAAGCTTTGAAGTACTTGAAAAGAAGATTTTAAAAGGTTTCCCTATATTTCCTTATGTAAAACTTGGGTCGGCGGTTTTGGCCCCACCCTTGCCCCAGGGGTCATGATTTGAGCAAACTTGAATCTGCACTACCTGAGGATGATTCCACATGAGTTTCATCTTTCCTGGCTCAGTGGTTCTGGAGAAGAAGATTTTTAAAGATTTTTCCTATATATTCCTATGTAAAACTTGGGTCGGCCATTTTGGCCCCACCATTGCCCCAGGGGTCATGATTTGAAAAAGCTTGAATCTACACTACCTGAGGATGTTTCCACATGAGTTTCATCTTTCCTGGCCCAGTGGTTCTGGAGAAGAAGATTTTTTAAAAATGCCATTAATTTTTAACAAAGTCATGATTATCTCCCCTTGGAAAAAGGCGTGGCCCTTCATTTGAACAAACTTGAATCCCCTTCACCCAAGGATGCGTTGTGCCAAGTTTGGTTAAAATTGGCCCAGTGGTTCTTGAGAAGAAGTCGAAAATGTGAAAAGTTTACGGACAGACGGACAGACAGACAGACAGACAGACGGACGGACGGACGCCGGACAAAATGTGATCAGAAAAGTTCACTTGAGCCTTCGGCTCAGGTGAGCTAAAAACGTAATTCTGAAGCGACTTGAATGTGCCAGTTGCTTCCCTTTGACACAAAAAGAGGCTCAACACGGGGAATCACTTCCTTAAAAAAGATGTTTTTCTCTCCGTTACAAGTTTTTCAGGTAATTTTCTTAAATATTTCACTCCTTATTTTGAAAGTTAAATAAAAAAATACCGACGATTAACTTGGCTGGCGAAAATGTAAAAAGATGGGTCCGGTTTGTAAAACATACCCTTCTATGTCATTAATATTATAAACAGTTGTAAACCAAAAAAAAAAAATACTCTAAAGTCTGATGTTTATAGTTTTGTGAGAGATGTTTTTAAATATTCAGCATAATGTTAAGTATTTTGAACCCCGTTAATACCAAACTTTTCAAAAATTATCTTGAGCAGGATTTCCCTTGTTCATGAATAACAAGAGTATGGTTTCGATTTGTACTAAGACTTTCAATAATAGCACCAAAAAGTTCTCTACATTCTAAAATTCTTCTTTTAAAGAAAGGGTGGATACCCACAACAGACAATTTTATTATAAATCTCCTTTTTTTATTTGATTTTTATTTAATTCAAAAACTCATTAAACAAATAATTATGAAATGTCTATAATTTTATATGTGTTGTGTTGGAATGTGTTAGAAACAGGATTTTTTTTTTTTTTTTTTTTTTTTTT